>BRKX01000004.1:69470000-70010000 GCA_026008535.1 Perilla frutescens
TTTAAGTAGTAGTAATATCAATTATGAATTTTATATAGTGTATGGTAATTAAATAATATATTGAGATGAGATGGTGCAAGATGCATGTTTGTCATAGTTTATTGGATGACTATTAATTGATTAATTTATTTTTAAAATGAAATACCTTAGCTAAATAACGATCTTATTTTTCTTTAATTGGATGATCTGTTTTTTTTTTCTCTTTTTTTGTTGCTTTTTTGTGTTCTTTTAGTCTATATCCATAGTTCATATTTGACATCGATCACTTGCTGCTCCTAATTGTGATTTTTTTAGCACAAACATATTAACTTAAGGTATATGTACTATCTTAGAAATAAAAGTATATACACTTTTCAAGCACACAAAACATCAACTAATATTTTTTTTTAATGTAGGGTTCTCGTCAACCCAAGAGCAAACAATGTGGGTATTATGTAATGCGTTATATGAGGGAAATTGTTCAAGTATTTGAAGCAAGCGATGTCAATTCTATAAGATCATTGGACATAAAAATTACATTATATATATATATATATATATTATTCTATTTACATAGAGCTCTTTGAATTGTATGTGGTTATATTTTTGCGATTGTATATTCATAGTTTGAAGAAAAAAGAGTATATTCTCAAGAGGAGATTGACCAAATTCGCAGCGTGCCAGCTAGTGGGAACATTCCTTGCAAGATCATTATCACACAAGGTATTTTAAATTTAAATATAATGTTATTATTGTTTGCTATATACTTTTAATTAGTAGATGCTAGGAAAAAAAGGTTTATAAAATGTTAAATCAATTGAATTCGGTTATTATATTGTTAATTTGAATAAATGATTCTTTCTTGGATGATACAAGATGTCGTTTATTCAACTGCTTATTCTAAGTTCTTATGGATTTGTATTTTTGTTTTACTATGCTAGAAAAAAAAGGTTTGTAAAATGTTAAATTAATAGAATTCAATTATTACATTATTAATTTGAATAAATGGTTCGTTTTTGGATAATACAATTTGTCATTTTACTCGGTTGCTTGTCCTAAGTTCCTATGGGTTTGTCTTTTTGTAATACTATGATGTTTGCATCTTTTTTGTGCTTATTTTTAAGGTTAAATTAAGGGGTTTATACTTTTTATAACTTACATATTGATTTCATGTTTGTTTGCTATATATTTAATTTTAATTAGTAAATGCTAGGAAAAAAGGTTTATAAAATGTTAAATTAGTAGAATTCAGTTATTACATTGTTAATTTGAAAGATGACGTTTAATTTGTTCAGTTATTTGTCCTAAGTTCTTTTGGGTTTGTATTTTTGTATTACTAGAGCTGTCAAAATCAGTCTGGCCCAATGGGCCGGGCTGGGCCGCGTTTTTATGGGCCCGAAATAGTTTCGGGCCGGGCCAGCTCAGTGAAAAAATAGAAATTTACCTTTAGGCCCACGAGCGGCCCGACCCGGCCTGAAATTTGGGCCGAGTTGGGCCTCAATTTTTTAGGTCCGAAATGGTTTCGGGGCGGGCCGGCCCGACCTGAAAAAAAAAAGGTTGGCCCGTGTGCTCGGGCCGGGTCGGCCCGGCCCGACCTGTTTGACAGCTCTATGTATTACTATGCTAGGAAAAAAAGATTTATAAGATATTAAATTAATAGAATTAAGTTATTACTTTATTAATTTGAATAAAAGGTTCTTTCTTGAATAATAGTTGTTTATTTAGTTGATTGTCCTAAGTTTCTATGGGTTTGTATTTTTGTATTACTATAATGTTTGCATCCTTTTTGTATGTGCTTATTTTTAAGGTTAAATAAAGGGGTTTATACTTTTATATCTTACATATTGATTTGATGTTTCATTTATTTATTTTCCATCCACTTAGACGTTTTTTGTATGAATGCGGGTGGGAGAATGAAGTTGATATAGATGTATGAATTTTTCTGACATAGCGAAGATTCCTCGTTTATATTGAAGACACAATTAATTAGTCAATGAAAGTTTAGCATTCACATTTTTTAGACAGTGTGTAGAATTTTAATTAGATATTTTCAGCCATCCAACTAGATATTTTCTACATTAATGACTTCATTTATTGTTTTTCAATAAATGTTAATATTTGTTATTTTATTATATTGTCAATGGTGATGCTTTACAGGTTGAAAATTAACAAATTGACAATACTTTTATGAAAAATCACTGCTTTTCTAAGAAAATTTAACTAAAAAAAAGGCAACGGTTTTTAAATAAAACCCTTGTTTCTAACAAAGAACTACAATAGTTTTCAATAAAAAACCGTTGTGCAAGTAAGAAAAAACCTTATAAGACAACGGTTTTCAAGGACAGCAGTTACAAAAGAAGCTATTGTGGAATGTGCTCAAATTACAACGGTTAACTTGAATAACAGTTGTCTATTATCGAATATTAGACAAAAAATTACAACGGGTTAATTTATACATAGACCGTTGTCAATTTTCAGAAAAAGACAACGCCAAATTATTTCACAACGGTGAAAAATTGTTGTCAGGAAATAAAATACAACGGTTTTAAACCGTTGTTAATTGTCTCTACAAAAGACAACACCACTATACACAACGGTTTTAGAAGTTGATTGACAATGGTGAATTCCCGTTGTCTATTTCTATATTTGTAGCAGTGCGTGCGACTAGAAAATAGACTATATAATGGAAATGGATGGAGTACATTGTACGTTCGAGATATATAGGCAGCATATCTATCAACAAACATTATCCATTTCAAAAGTCAACCATATATATATAAATAGCGTCAACAATTTAACATGCATGCAGCTTCATTTCCTCCCTCAAAAATATCCCAACACTGTTTTCTGCTTAACTACCTCAAAAATATCTCAACACTGTTTTCTGCATTAATTAATTAACGTTTGGTTACGTGGTTAATGCCTGACGATATAACATGACTTAATACAACTATATTCAATAATGCACTTTATACATTCATTCTCTATAAATATATATCAAATTCATCCTTACTCTCTCATCGCTCACTAAAATTTTAATTTGTAATAATAATATCTCACTTGATTATATATTTATATTAATTTCAAACTATATATAATTACAGTAATATGGCTTCAAAGTTGTTTCTGGTTTTTGTGGTGAGTGTTCTCGTTTGCGCCGCCACTGCCACCGCCGCCCGGAACCTTGCTGGGTCAGAGGTAAATGATGAAAAGACGGTAGTAGTAGTTCCTGAAGGTGGCGGCGGCGATAGTGTAATAATTGAAGGCGGAACTGGTTACGAAGGCGGCGGTGAGGGGATCGGAGGCGGCACCACCATAATTGGAGGCGGAAATGGTTACGAAGGCGGCGATGAGGGGATTGGAGGCGGCACCACCATAATTGGAGGAGGAAATTAAATCCATCAAAACATAATTTAAAATGTAGAGAAATTTTCACTTTTGGTCCCATAGGACATATCTGAGTTCGATTTTGGTTCCGATACTATCAATTTTGGTCTTTTTTCAAAAAAATCGCTCAATTTTATACCATAGGTTTAAGATTATCAATTTTGGTCCCATGATTTTTATGCAAAAGCGAGACCAAAATTGATATTTTCTCTGTTTGGGACAAAAAATGATAGTATCGGGACCAAAATCGAACTGAGGTGTGTCCTGTGGGATTAAAAGTGAAATTTTTTCTTAAAATGTATGTGTATATATATGAAGGGCCATTTTGCAAGAATATTGTATGCAGGTGATAACATTAAAATAGAATGGCCATAATTAATAAACTTAATTAGATCATGTTAGTTGTTAATTTGATCATAATTAAGTGATTTAAGTCTAGTATGTTTGTAATTTAATTATATTTATAAAGAATGCTGGAAATTTATACTTCATCCGTTACGTTTCTGAATAGGTGTCATTCTGGATGAATGCACACATATTAATAAAGATACTAATTAGATAATCAAATTACCTCATACACTCTTATGTGAACACATTAATTAAATAAGTTAAATATGGTTTTTTGAATGCATTGAATGAGAACAAATATGAGAAAAATATGAAATTTTTACCTCGATTGTGTAGTTTTATGAAACAAAATTAAAGTGCAAGAATGACAAATGGAGAGAGTAGTTAATTATTAATCGTCATTATATAATTAATATACGATCTCGTTGTGTGTTTGTTTCCTCTACCTTCTGCTAATAGATCACTATCAAATTTCATTACTTTAATATTGTTTATCCTAGCTAAGAATAACAATTGAATATTATAATATAATTAATCATATATAATTAACATTTATTGATGAAAATTGAAATTTTAAAACTAAAATTATATATGTCCTACTTATGGCATTATCAACCATAATTAATATGTAGAATAATCAATTATTAACTAACAATGAAATTAGAAACTACGTACAAAAGTAAGCTAGTGCCATAATTGTATGAAGTAGATCAAATTTCATTATTTTAATATTGTTTATCATAGTTATAAAGAATAACACTTAATTATTACTATAATCAATCATATATAATATAACATTTATTGATGAAAACTGAAATTTTAAAATTAAAATTATATATGACCCAGTTATGGAATAATCAATCATGCATATATAATACAGTAATCAATTATTAACTAACAGTGACATTAAAAACTACGTACGTACAAAAATAAGCTAGTACCATAATTGTATGAAGTAGATCACTATCAAATTTCATTATTTTAATATTGTTTATCCGGTCCTAGTTAAGAATAACAATTAATTATTATAATATAATCAATAATATATAATATAATATTTATTGATGAAAATTGAAATTTTAAAATTAAAATTATATATGACCTAGTTATTGAATATTAATCATCCATAATACAATAATTAATTATTAACTAACGATGAAATTAAAAACTATGTACAAAAGAATGCTAGTACCCTTTTCATTCAAAAAATAATGAAGGAATTGAATGGGATCAATTACGTATTAGATTGCAAATTTTATTTATATATAAAAAATAGCAATAACTTTATTACCCTAAATGACTATTTATAAATTTACAGTATATATATATGTGTGTGTGTGTGTGTGTGACTATTTTCCTCATATATGTATATAGGTAAAAAAAAAAAACTTCTTTATATAAAATGAAATATTTTTGTTATCCTTACTATTTATTAATTTTTCCAAATAAATATAAACCCCCTTCCGGTGTCACAAAAATTCCCAATTTTACACTTCCATCGAAGAAAAGCATATAACAAATTTGAATAGGTCTTGTGTGCAGCATTAGATACACATTAGACAGTCAACGTGCATTGATCGGTCAATCCGTAAAAAAGAAAACGTAAAAATTAATATCAACTGTAACACTAGAAAGTATCACTTTGTATTCTTTGTGGGTTAACGACTGGGTCAAAGCACGTTGACCCAGTTAATAAGTTGACTGTCTAATTAATGTGCACCTATTGCACAAGAAAATTGATGGACCAATTTATGTTTCGAACTTAATTTTGTATTTTCTTTATATATATTTTTTGTTTTGTTGGAAGTTGGAACTACAATCATGCATACCTGGAAAACAAATTCCGAAACTAGGAGTATGAAATTCAGTAGTTTATTAATTCATTAAAATCCTAGAAATTAACATTAAATTAAATATTAGTATAACGTTTCTGAATCAGTGACCATAATGTACTAGCACATCATTCACAAGTAATTGACAATATTATATTTCTTTTTTTCGCATTTCCAACAACGCATGCATGAATTTAAGAAGCGTTGTATGAAAATCACGTACCTAATTACAATTAATCCTCAGAAAAATTGTTGCTTTCAAATTTCAATCATCAATCATCTCTATAAATCCCCCACAATTATTCTTTCACTTTAACTTGTACAATCAAATATTTTCTTGTATTATTATTCTGTGCAATTTAGAAGTGAATCATGACGATGAAGATGTCCACTTTGTTTCTTCTTTCTCTGTTTCTCTTTCTCCAAGCCTTTTCTACCATGCATGCTAGAAAATTGTCGAGCGAAGCCGACATTTCTGAGAAAAAACTAGCAGAATTTCCCGCCGATGCCACCGCCGAGAACAGCGGCGGCAGAAGGCCGGCTGGCTTAGGGGTGAGCTTTGGTGGAGGGGGTGGTTTTGATGGTGGAATCGACGTCGGCATTGGGCGTGGATTGGGTATAGGGGCGAGGTTTGGAGGCGGAGCCGGCGGAGGAATTGATGGGAATTTGGGTTTCGGTAGTGGGCAAGGAGCCGGCGGCGGCGGAGGTGATGATGGCGGTGCAACCATCACCAGTTTCGGTGGCGGCGGCCCTTGAACCGTCGTCTATGAGAATTTTAGGTTATCATCATATTATGCATGGTAGCAACTTCTTATGTGAAAATAATGTATTATTGAAGATTCCACGCTTCTTTCAATAAACTTATGTAATATTGAGTTTTTTTTACGCAGCCCAATTAAATTTCTTCAAGATCATTATCAAATTCAATTAAGGTCCAAAACACATAGCGACTTGTGACCATATCATGTCATGTTCATCAACAATAAAAATGTAATTTAAAATAAAATATCTGTTCCATCATTTCACTGTTCATAAATAACTTTAGAAAATAAAATTCACACCTAATTACAGTACTAGTCTCAGCCAGAGTAGTAGTACGTAGATCCATGCTCACAAGTATTGACTAAATTAAAGTTCCCAAATCCCAATTGTATCATTTTCATTTATTATGTATTTATTGATTAATTAATTGACTTTAAATATTTAATAGTAGTTGCAAACAGGAATATTGATTTTAACGATTTCCTTTTTATATATTTTATTTAATTGCAATAATTGACCATAAATCTTGAAAATAGATTCGGTAGTATTAATATGTATAAACGATCTTTGTGATTAAATGAAACTAGAAAAAATCTTTTCTACCAAAATAATCGAATGATTTCACCATTTTAACTAAATTTTAATATTATCTCGTATATACACTTACTAAAAATGGCGGCGCTTTGGAAAATATTTAACTGATCAACCTTTTTTACTTGTGTTTGATTAAAAAAATAGTTAAAAAAAAGACACAAACGAGTCACATAAATCTGAAAATGAAAGCTCCCTATTTTTTTGCCCGACAACCTTCTACCGAGTTAAATCATGGGCATATCTTAAAATGTTAGCATTCAATGATTTACATACGTATATTTGTCATTAGAATCTGAAATTCGGATAATTTTCGAGTCTATATAGACCCGATAACATGTTTTCGGGTATATATTTTCAGGTAAATTTATAGACTAAAAAAACTATGATTTCGGATCTATTTAGACCCGATAACATGTTATTAGGTTTTGTCTATATAAACGTGATAAGTGTAACATTTTTAGATTTTATTATTGATTTATTTATTTATTCAAAATTATTAGAAAAATTATACTCCTATACTAGTTCATTTGATTCAAAATTATAATAAATTATGCTATACGAGTTTATTTAATTCAAAATTATATAGATCAAAAGTCACCCCCACCATGAAAAAAAATCTCATCAACATTATCCATATCATCAAAAGTCACCTCCACCATAAAAAACAAAACAAAAAAAATGTACCGTAGCTAGCTTATATATATACACACACATCTTGGATCAATTCCTCACTAGCTAGAACGTACGAACTGCCTTTTTGCATTAATTAATAAAGATTTCACAACGTGGTTATGCATTGCGATGTACACCACACGCTTACGACGACTATCCAATAAGTTAATTATGCAGTTCAATAATTGATGATCATTAATTCTCTATAAATATAATCCCCCATTAACTCTCACGATCATCAAAGTTTAATTAAGAGTATAGAATTTTCAATATATATCAATTAATCTCCGAGTTTTAAACAATATTATGGCAGCTTCAAAGTTGTTTCTGGTTTTTGTTGTGAGTGTTCTTGTTTGCACCGCCACCGCCACCGCCCGAAACCTTGCCGGCTCAGACGGTGGTTCTTATAATGACGAGAAGAGTGTTGGTGTGGGAACCGGAGTTGATGTTGGAGTTGGAGTTGGAATTGGACTTGGAGTTGATGTTGGAGTTGGACTTGGACTTGGACTTGGCAACGGCGGAGGTACTGATATTGTTGGAGGTGCAGATATATTTCCATGAAAATAGAAGCTCTAAATGTTATATAATATATATAGGCCAGCTGCTAGATTGTATTTAGGTAATAAAATATGGCATGCATGGTCTCAATAAACGTTATCGGTTTAGTTGCTTGATCATATATATATCCCACGTTTCTAATTTGTACTCCATTATTACATATGTATGGAATAATATATGCTAGAAGTTTTGGGTTAACATATTATTTTTGTTATAACATATAATCGACTTGTGTTTGTTTCTTTGTATTTATGCGAATAGACCACACTAAAAAAAGTGTTTTTCATGATCACACACACGTATAGGGAATAGATTAAATGTAAATCATTCCCTAACTAGTGCATGCGTAAACTGTAAACCCATCTCCCGTCATTTATCCGTAAAAAATTAGTGCCCCAGATTGAATCCAATTCAAGGTGTTATTTTTGTAATATTTAACTTATTTTATGGAGGCAAGATTATTTATGTAATTTGGTAATTCTAATTAGGGTCTGCTTCTCCTTCTTTTTCTTCTTCTTCATTCCCCCGTAATTCTATGGCTGCAGACTCTCTCTCTCTCTCTCTCTCTCTCTCTCTCTCTCTCCTGCCGCCGTCGCCACCACTATCCCTGTCTCTTCCATGATTATCTCTCTCTCTACTACAACCGTCACCTCTGCCGTCGTATTGCCGTCTCTTCTATCAACACGATATAATCCCAAAAAATAGTAGCAATAATTTCTATGTATCATCTCTCTCTCTCTCTCTCTCTCTCTCTCTCTCTCTCTCTCCACCCTGATATCGCTACGTCTTCTACCAACATGAGATAATCCTACAACAGTAGTGGCAATGAAATTCAGAATAAGAGAAAGAAAGTCAGCGATTGAAGCTCATTTGGAGCTATGTTTTTTTTTTAGATCCTCACACACAATCACTGTCAATTCATCGTTGTTTTAGTGTTTCGTTATTTGTAGATTTGATAAATTAAACATGTATTATTTTAGGAGATCTGGAAGTCATCTGAAAAAAAAAATTGAATTTTTTTTGTCGTGTCTATGCGTTCTTTCTTCATATATGATGTTTTTGTTGATGATTTATGTTTTCAAATTTAAAGTTAATTGTTGGTTGAAGAATTGGTATATATGTTTTTTGTATTTTTGTTCACATAGTATGATGTTAGCTAGCATCATACAATTTATCTACTAGCATCATTTTGTTTTTCCGTTAGCATTATTGTTCCATTTCTTTATCTGCTTATGCTTCCTTGAGTTTATCGTCTCGTGAATTTGATTGGCCATCAAGTGCACTTGTTTAGTTCATTGATTATCACTCGAGAGAGGTTAATTATTTGACGGATTATGAATGCATAACGTAAGTAATCAAAATCTGTTCTCACCAGTATTTTGCTACACTTTATCTCGTATACTTGCGAGTCATTTTTTATCGAAATAAAAGAGCGAACAATAAAAAATAATAGTAATCAAAATTACTGTTTGATGAGCCGATTTTGGCTCAAATTTGAGTCGACTTAATTGAATTAAGTGTTGTTGGAAGACTTTAGATATAGAGTGTTTAGCAGACTTAAGAATTGTGAATCCACATCTAATATTATATCATACATGTATTTCGTGTCTACACAAATACGCATGTATATGCCCTTGTTAGAACACAAATATAAAAATTCTGATATTGACACGATCGAATATAAAATTTTCTGTGTCGACATGCCACAAAATAATTAATAATAATTAAATTATATTGTTTATTGATAATAATATTAATTGATCGATATATAATTTATATATGTTTCACCACAAACATTAATATTATAGATTTAAAAAATTGTAGCTTAGTGATATTTACCACCTTTATATATAAAGATGAGAGAATAAAGTTCATTCAATCATAATTCCCCCCTCCCCCACTCGCAACTAGCTGTGAAAATAAAAATATATATAATGTACTCTGTGTGCGCGCGCGTGTATATATAGATAGATAGATTATTTATAAATAAGTTCTTAGTGTATAAATTAGAAATCAATATATTTGGACCGTTTAAATTAATTAGATAAACGCGTTCAAAATCTTTTCTTTTTTCTAAAAGATAACTATTATCGTGCATGCTGATTTTAACATTCGTATGTTGAATTTTTTAGCATTTGTATTTTCCAACATAAATTACAAAATTATCACTGCCATTTTTCAATTTACAAAATCAATTGTCACCACAATTGTTCAATTTTTGAAATTTAAAAGCATTGCGATGGCTGATTTGAGCATTTGTATTTTGAATTCTATTGCAATAATTTCGAAAATAATTTATGAAATTATCACATTTTTTTAATTAATTGGATCATCTCATTAAATGATTGATATTTGTCATTATAATTAACACAAATTAGACAATATTAATGAAATCGAAAATTAAAAAAAAAACGAGTAAGGATTCGAATCGGATCGTAAACTATATCATTAGTTCTAAACTGCTTCTAGGTAGACACTTAAATTATTGTTGGGTCATTTAGGCCTTGAACTTTTTTTGTGAGGTTCAATTGAAACGATTAATCCTTATTGTCATGTTACACTAGATCCTCCAATTTTTATAATTGGTTGAACTCGACTCTTATGTTAACCCTCTTATTACAAACTGACATATTAACTACAATTTTAAATAGTGTACACCGTAGGTTTCTATCAACTTTGAGATTGGACGTTGAACTAAGAGAATTTTTATTTGCACTACTAATTTTACTCTTTGCACTTCGATTACTCAATTCACTACAGGTTTTACTCTTTGCACCACACACATTTACACTAATACCCCTCACTCCAAAAATATTTGTTTTACTTGAAAAAAAAAAAAATATATGTTCGGAAATAAAATTTTGAACACGTTCGTCTTGTTCGAGAATATTAATTCGAACAACTCATACTTAGAAAAAAAAAAGTTGGTTTAAAAATTAAAGTTTGAACGACACTTAGAAAATTTCAGAGTACAAAGGTGTTAGAAATTATTTTCCGAACAAACTATGTTCGAAAATTAAAGTTCGAACCACTCTAATATGTTCGAAAAATTAAATTTGAACACCTTGAACTCCATTTTTTCTCCAAGTATTGTTCGAAAAATGGAGTTCGAACCACTCCAATTAAAATGTTCAAAATTTTCAGTTCGAACGTATCGCGATCTAAACAAAGAAAAACCTCCACAGCACTTTCTAAACTTGATTATTTTAGATCAATACACCCATACTAGTAGCATCTAATACTTCTAATGAACTATTAGAAGTTGATGAATATTTCGATTAATTTGTTTTCTTTTTAAAAAAAATTATTTTTGAATTTGTGATGCATTGAGTAATTTTAGTAGTATAAACAAGGAATAAAAGGATATTGAAGTAACTTCATAATTATTTTATTTTTTCTTTATTTCTTTTGTGGTGTAAAGAATAAATTTATTCGTGCAAATAGAAACTTCCTTTAACTAAAGATGAATTCTCGACTCAAATTCCGCTGAAATTCGCATTCATTATTGGTATCTTCAATTTGTACGAGATAAAAATGTCACAATTAAAATTGAATTAATTAAAGAAGTCGTCGTTCCATATCGCCTATATATATATATATATATATATATATATATATATATATATATATATAGCATGAAGGTCGTCGTAGTTAAGTGCCGTGTTGCATTAATATTGATGAACATTAATTCAATTAGGTGCCAAACTTCGAATTTTGCTGCACATGATACGTATACCGGTATACGTGGTGGCTCATTATTTGATTTCCCACCAAATTGGCATTTAAAGTTTAATTAATTAAACTATAATTCATTAATTAAACCCACAAGTTTAACACAATGTCAATCCATTAAAAAAATAAATAAATAAATATAATATTATTAGCGACGATAAATATCATCTCTAATTATTACATGTCATTTCTAATGACATTTTTCGTAACGACATTGTTATCACTTAAAATAACTTTTAATTTATTTGGGACGAACTTTTAGAAACACTCTCAAAAAATATTTTAAGCGACGACATTGTTGTCACAAAAATATTATTAGAGATGACATGCCATTGCTTAAAATCTATTAAATTTTGTTATTAAAAAAAAACTATTAAATTTTGCGCCCAATAATATTATCTTTAAAGACTATTTTCTTTGTAGTCCAAGGCCTAACGTGAATCAATATCTCTAACTAGCTTTGGCAGTTGCATAGATCACGTAGATCAATTCAGGGTGTGATCGAGCAAATGAAATTCTCTATCCCACTTTTCCCTATCTCATTTGGTGTCCTATTTTGATTTTTATTCGATTTTCATCAATTTTTTTCTTCAATTTCAATTTGTTGTAACTTATTTTAATTTTATAATTATAATTTAGGGTTCATTCCACCTAATTAGGATTTATATTTATTTTTTAATATTTATTTCTTGTTTTTCAGTTAATATAATTGATTGATATGATTGATTATTCCAAAAGTAGGATATATAATTTTTAAAAATTTTAATTTTTAGCAATACATATTGATTATGATTTGTAATTGTATGATAAAATTTATTTTTGTAATAAACATTTTTAAAATATTAAATTTCATAGTGGAACACAATAGTGAAACATGAAAAGTGGACTAGAGAATTTTATCCCGTGATCGAGGGATCAATGCTACGAGGTTGAAATATTAGGGTAGAGGCGCGGTTAAGTCACCGGCCTCGAAATATATGTATGAAATTGACCATCGCTTAACTCTCATTGATCACCAAGATTTTGTAATAATATATATCACTTGATTTTGATTATATATGTTAATTTAAAATTTAAACTATATATAATTAAGTGGTTAAGTGGTAATATATAAAAATAGCCATTTACATTTTGTAAATGAAGTTGTCGAAGTTATCAAAGTTTACACGCTTCTTTCAATAAAATTATGCATATTTATCGATTCAAATTCCCAACTACACCTTTTGTGTTTCATTATCAAAGATGAATGATTTCCTTTAATCCAAACACACCTTATTAAACTCCAAAAACCCCTAGCTACTCGTAAATATAAGCCCAGTAAAACATCCATTGGGCTGGGGGAGTAGACCTTTTACCTACGTCTAATTCCCTAATCCCATATATGATGTTGGTGAAGAGAGTAATCAAAGGATGAAAAATACTCCATTTTGAGTAAAAACCATGAAAATCTTTAGTAAATTAATTGCAATATTCAACCTTAGCCAGCTTCTTCTGAAAATACAATCAAGAGTTCCAAAAAAATGCACATCAAAATCTACAAAACAAGAAGCAGCACTTCCATAATTTGAGCAAATACAATGACAGGATACAGCTGCTTATGTATAAGACCTGGTTGGAAATCGCCACATCAAATGTACTGGAGCTAAGTTACATGTAGTGAAATTCCACAAATGGTCCGATTCTGAAGTTAATTAACAGAAACCTGTGTTCTGCTCGAACTGATAAAAATCACCTCAATGTGTATGAAGATAGATGAAGTTATAATTGTCACGCCCTAACTTCTACGCCTTCTTTAAGTAGGTGCTCTTTCACAGATTGGATGGGAACCTGCAACACATGAAACAACTAAGGGGACTAAACAAGTAAAAAGCCTAAATTAAGTGGTGCGAAAAAACAACTAAGTTCCGGTTGGTTTTTCACATCTATGCTGTGGTTACTTTCTGCAAAATGCACAAGATTATATCAGTGAGGCATTACCTAAAATCTCTAGAGATGGTTAATTCTAGAGCATAACTCAACAAGGTCGGAATACATGAAATCTAAATACTTTTTGATTCAAAAATGTGAGAGCTTCTCGTGATCTTTCTAAATATTTACCTCCTTCCGATGGAAAATGCCAGCAGCAAGGGCAGCAGATGCATTTGTTTTGGAGAAAACTTCTGAAAAATGTTCAGCAGCCCCAGCACCACTACTTGCTATCACAGGAATACTCACAGCATCTGAGATCAGCTTTATTAGATCTATATCAAATCCTTGACCTTGACCTGATACGAGACCATAGTAAACAATCAAAAGCTCCATTACCAGTTCTTGAATTCATTATTCCTTTCCACCTTCTAAATAACAGCAAAAAAAAGCTAAAGAAGAGTAAAATAGAGAATTAAACTAAGCCCTGAACAAAAAAAGTAAAATCATTAACACTTATGTGATACTCCTCTAAGAAAAAACATAAGAATCAAGCATACCATCACAGTCAATGCAATTTAAGAGTATTTCTCCAGCCCCTAGTTCTTCCACAGCCTTAGCAAGCTCATATGCCCCAATGGGTCGACCTTCTCGCCCACCATTCACCTATAAAAAAATCAGCAAAACAATTTCAAGCATTTATAAAGACAATCAGATGCTGAATTCAACAGAGTGTCCTAAGTAAGAAAATATCATAACTAAATGAAAATGGGCAGTCCACTTCCCAGGTATACTAAGGTCTAAACATTGAAAACAGCATATTCTAGTAGAACTTATATCCAGCACTCGATACACACACACACACACACACACACACCCAAAAGAATGCTCTTCTTTCATGCAAGCATCACATTTAAAAGTAGGAAATCAAAACACAAGCTATAACAAACATAGTCAGGATATATAAGCAGGATTACAAACCATACAAAATAATGATTAAAGCAACTAAATGATGTACATCAGCAGTGCAATTATGGTTCTTTCTTTTGCATTCATCATCCTGCTCTATTGTATTGAATGAAACAGGCAACTTATTTTTTATGCAAAAATCCCAAATAACTTTGATAGAAAATGCAGAGAAACTGAGGAAAACATGATCCTACACCAAACAGATTGATAGATACGTACTGTGCATTGGTACCACGCATATTCCTCGCCATTAGGACCTGAAATCAAGATAAAGAACCAATTATGAACATATTATATGTTTGTGATATATTTTGACTCATTTTTTTATCTTCCCACATACAAATATATACAACATAGAATTTTTCAGTCCTAACCCTCTTTATTTTCTCGGGCTATTCGGGTTAGCTCATCAGTTTCATTGTGAATTAACAGTTCTAGAGGTGGCAAAAGTGGCCCGTCCAATCCAGTTTTAGGCCAGGTTGGGACACGATTTATCATGGCTTGAAGAAATTCCGAGCCGAGCCGAGTCGGTCCGGTTCAAAAACCAAAAAATAGGCATGAGGCCGCTGGTGGCCCCAAATATATTTGGGCCGAGCTAGGCTACAAAAATAGTGCCCGATCTCCAGTCGGCCCGGCCCGACCCACTCACACATAGTCAACTTGATGGGCCGGGCCGGGCCACACGTTTTGCCAGCTCCATTCCTAGCTATCAAGCTTATGTGAAGTTTTCTAAAGTATCACACAAAATAAAAGGCAATAATTATAGAGTTAATTCTAAAAAAAGCACTACCTTTAGCCCTATTTCCAATTTTGAAACATTGCAGTAAACACATCACCTTTCAATTTGTAGCAAATTTGACACCTTCAAATTTTTTTGGTGACCGAAAATCCAACATGATTTTTTCCCCACATTTACATATTAGTGTAACTTGTAATATCCACATACACTAAGCAAAATGGGGTTATTGCAATTTTAAGCACCACCTTTGACACAATTTGCAATTTCGACACCACTTTTGCAACTTTGCATTAATGATCACCTTTCAATTTGTATCAATTTTGATACCCCCAAATGTTTAAGGAAATTGGAAATCCAATGTGGTAGTCTATTTTTCTGTGTACAGATATTTCGGCTATTGAAATGGCATTTCACGTAAAATTCTCAAAAAAAAAAAAAATCAATGAAACGAGTGCATATATGAGTTAATCCAAATTAAAAAAAAAAAAACTTCAACCTAAACGCTAAATGTCCAGATCGTTCTTCTCATCCACCTCATTTTCCTCTTCAAAACAGGGAATATTTTTTTGGATTCAATTTTCCTTCCTTCCTTATCCACCTTTCTCAATTGTAAAATTCTCACCATTTAGTTAGTGAACTCGTAATTAGAACAACGGTAGTCGGTAGACATTTGTTTAGGAAGAAGTAAATGTTTGGATGGATTTTGGGTGAATTGGGAAAAGAATCAAAAAGGGTTTGTGCTACAAAATGGGATGTGTCATGAAGAAAATGAATTGAAAAGGTCATATTTTGATTTGTTGTATGGGAGGAGAATTTTTTGAGGGTGCTAAAATTATTACAAATAGAAAGGTGAAGTCATTATTGCTTGTCGTAATTACAAATTGCGTCAAATGTGGTGATTAAAATTGCAATTAACCCATCGAATTTGGGACAAAAATCCACATCAAATTTTTGATCGCCGGAAAATTTTTAGGGTGTCAAATTTGCTACAAATTGAAGGTGACTTTATTGCAACGTTTCAAAGGTGATGTACAAATTGCAAACTGGGTCAAAGATGGTGCTTTTTTTGGCAATTAACCCAAATTATTATTTTAATTTTTTTATAGAAAAAGTTGACAGGCCCATTTACCTGGATTGGAAACTTTTACAGACTTGAACTCTACATCATTAGGATCCTTCAAGTACACCCTACGAGGATCAATGCTTACAACCACAGCCTGAGTTATAAAGAGGCAGGAAATGCGTAAATAACATGGTGAGGTATGAGAAAAAGGAAAGGAATAAAGAAAGAGTCGGTAAGCTTGTAACTTGACATCATGAAAACGAAAAGCATAAATAATGGCTGATGATAAATCTCACCTGATTTCCATATACTCTAGAGATTTGCTCTATGCTAGTCTTTCCCGTTTTTACCTTAGAAGAAAACCAAGAACCGTGAATTTGAAGTTGATACCATATAATCAGAAGATTTAGAATGAAATAGGCAAAATACTTTGGTTTTTCGATACTCTTCTGCGGCATAAACTGCATCACTTCCAATAGAGATTTTGTCTGCACCAGATCGGAAATATTCTGAAGCAACTTCCAAACTTGAGTAGTATCTGTCAGACATTTATCAATTAACAATAATTAATAAGAGTAAATCTATCACTAGAAAATTTCTGCTCCGAAACTATTACAATCAACTCTGTACCAATATAAAAGAACAGTTAAAATCAAAATAATTTAGGGATGACAAGATATAATAGAACATACTGGCCATTTCCATCAGTAAAATCTCGGATACCACCTCCAACTGTCAAGGGCACAAAAACATTCTCTGATGCATACCTCAGCACCTACAAGACAGACAAAGAGAACAGTGTAACACAGTCTAGAAAATTTGAATGACTCAAGAACACATTGTCAGTTGTCCAATAATATTATTTTTAAGAAGCCAATGACAGTAAGGGGACAACTTATTCAGGTACTTAAATAGCATGACCAATATAACGAACCTGCAGCATTGGTAAATCACCTAGAGGGAAGTCACGGAAGCCAGTAATATTCAAAAAGCTGACCTGAAATAAGTGAAAGATAAAATCTTAGATCTGTTTTGTAGAATGCAAATTTACTATTTGTATGGGTTCATTCCTTTTGTATTCCTCTAATATTCTAATCTTGTTGTGTATGAGTATTGAGCATTAGTAATTTTCAGTCAAATATGACAATTCCAAGGAAAAGCAGGCCATACCTCATCAGCCCCATCCTTGTAGTACTGTCCAGAAAGATCCACTGGCTTGCCAAGGTTTCTCACCTTCAGAAAAAACAACCATACAAAGTGAAGATACAATCACCAATCTAGAATGAAGAAAAATAACTTCAGAAAAATTACACCAATCTAGTTTCATCAAGAAGGCAGCAAAATAACATTCCAATCACCATACTAATAATATTTCAAACATTTAGTTGACTTAGACATGCTGTTGCATCATAATATAACAGACTGTATGGATAACCGTGGATTATAAAAACTGAAGCATGGTGCAAGATTTAGAAACTGGAATGATTAAAGGATATGCAGAAATTATCAAATTTAGTTAGAGATATGCAGACAAAGATAATACTTGAGCTTGATTGGAGAGATGCATGTAACTTCCACATGTGACTCCTGTAGTATATCAGATAGATAGATACT
This sequence comes from Perilla frutescens, assembly GCA_026008535.1. Classification (NCBI taxonomy): domain Eukaryota; kingdom Viridiplantae; phylum Streptophyta; class Magnoliopsida; order Lamiales; family Lamiaceae; genus Perilla; species Perilla frutescens. The sequence continues at coordinate 69,488,155 of BRKX01000004.1, forward strand.
ACTAACACAATCTTTAGAAGTTATTGTTTTCATATCATTTAAATGAGAGAAAGGGAAGATTGGGAATCTAAAATATTCTTGAATTTCTTAATCAGAGACCACTCGTTGCCTCTTTGAGATACAAACAAGTTTTCTAAATCGAAAGAAGCATTAGAGAACCACATTTGAATGACAGAAAATATAAGGCATAACAGAACAATACTTCAATAATTCATGTAAATGTACCTCATTTTCATTCGTTTGCTCTCTTACATCATATTGATCTCCTTTAGTTACAACAAGGTCACCATTATCATTTGCCCTCACATCAAGACATGCGATGACCTGATAAATGTGAATCAAGAAATTTACAATCATTTGTAGTTAAGGTAGGAGAAAGCAACTTTGCTAAATTAAATAGACAATTAAACAAGTAATGATGAAAATTTGTTTGGTTCAAAGACATCAGCTGACTGTCTTAAGACTTCCCACATGAAGTAGAAATTTCTTCAGGGATATAATTCACAAGCGACATCTAAGCTTTTCAAATGTTAGAACTAAATCACTTGCTCATGGTGGATATTACATAATATGAGGCGCCATGCAATTGTAATAAATATTTTCCTAGGATGCTATGACTGTATGACATCAAATCACTATTAGCTTTCAAGATTTTGTCGGTCAATTATAAAATTACGCATTTGCCATCAAACGAAATAAATTACTATTTGTCCTTGTTCTATAATATATTTATGTTCACAATATTGTTCTAGAATGTAGAAAATTAAAATTTATACCATTTTCTTCACAAACTAAGAAAAATAGTTACTGAAAAATAATTGTTATGTATACTCAAAATTGAGGCCTTTTCTTTCTTAACTTGCAAATTCAAGCTGCATCCAATTCATTGCATTGTAATAATCACTATCACTTACCCTCTTGGCAAGTTTAGATGCCTTCCCTTTAACTCGAATCTGTCTTCACAAGAAGATATCAGTGCATTATTTGGTTTTCGAATTACGAAGTACACAAAGAAGGATATTATGGTGATTGCTACCTTTGTGATTTCAGACTTGGGATATAAAAACCTTCTCAGGACAGAAAGACCAACTTCTGCAATAATCACCCCAAGAGTGTAAGTAATGAATAATCGCATGGCTAGATCAAATGTAAACTGTGAAGACCAAAGTTCAATTTTATTCCCTTCAGTTCGTATAAATGCTTAAACATGTCCCTCTTAGTTTCTATATTTGACCTTGCAACAAGTCAGAAGCTCTTACCACCACTCTTTTCTGGATGAAACTGAACTGCATGAACATTCCCCCTTCTTATGGAAGCTATAAAATCATTTCCATAGTTACATGTCGAAGATATCCACTCTTTGTTATCATCTGACTATATAGGATAAGGAAAGGAAAAGGCCAGTTGAAACGTACGGGATACAGGAAATGTGAAATTAAAATCACAAATTCATAAGCAATGTACTGGTGAAGATTTATTACTGGGATTGCACGATAAGAATGGACAAAGTAGACATGACGGCCTCCAATATCATCCAAAATCTGGGAGTCTTTTGTAACTTTGATAGCATTCCAGCCAATATGAGGTACTCTGCAACCATTTGATGAATCAAAACGTCCCACGACTCCAGGAATCAAACCAAGACCTTTGACTGTGGACATCACTCAAATTAGCTTGACTAAAAGTGAAATCTAAAAGCACCTGATGCTACTAAAAATGAGAAATGTCTAGCACTATCATTTTTAACATAATTTTTTAAACAAAATAAAATAAATAAAACTCAGTGATCAGGCAGGACAAAGTTGACAAGACACTGAAACCTATATACCCAATCTAGTAATCTTCCATCAGTTCAGCACTTACATAGATCTATTCTTGGCAATAAAACTAAGCATAAACTTCTAATTTCTTGGGAACAAAGATAGATATCAATTATCATCATTCATCAGTAGCAGTGTAGCACAATCCTGTTCCATCAGTATCATCTATGGATAGAAGAAAATCAGAACCAAAAGTGTTCAACATTTCTGTTAATTTTTTTTTTTTAATCACAAACAAGATATAAACGTGGTGTGCTACTTGTGTGACAAGGGATAACTTGCAAGGGAAAAAGCATTAGCAGGTCACAAAGGGTTATTGAACAAGTTCACTAGGCAAACTAATTGTAAAATACTAGAGGAAGATGGATATTGAGTGAAACATAATGCATGTGCTTGAAATAAGAAAAGGTGTGCCAAATGACTACCTGGTCCATTTTCCTCACTCGAATCAAAAAGCAGCTGCAATCCAAGACAAATGCCTAGAAAGGGACGATCTTGTTCAATGTAAGTACAGAGTGCTTCAGCCAGTCTACAAATAGCGTAAATCATTGAGTTAATCAGTGAGTCAACCTAAAACAAAAAATTAAATGAAGAGAAATATTGAATTATGCTAGTGGATATATTATAATCATGTACATCAAGAGGCAATCCACAGAACTTACAAATTCAGAGTAACAGTATAGGTTCTATTACCTTTTGTCTGAGATTAGCAACACAAACATTTATGAAAATGGATATGAAGGCTGAAGAAATATAAGTCAAAACAACTTTACCCCTTCTTTTCCAATACATCCATGGCAGGTGCAAATGCACCTACACCAGGGAAAATAAGTCGCTTGGCATTCAAAATATCCTCTGGTGCTTGTACCTAAAAACCAAATAACAAATGAGAAAGCAGATAAACCATGATCAGTAAATTATTTATTTAAAAAAATTACTAGTTCTGCAAGTCTATGTTCAAACCTTCTCCAGTTGAAATAGAGTACATTCTCTCATCTCATTTTCATATCTTATCTTGCATTGTTACATCAATTGTGACAGAATCACTTGCAGAAGTAGACCAATCAAAATGAGAGAGAGAGAGAGAGGATTAAAAGAATTACATCTTTGATGTCGTATCCAAGAAAACGAATTGCATTTCGGACACTGCGCACATTTCCCGCGCCGTAATCAAGCAACGTCACAACTGTCAACGATTCAACAGAAAATCGGAACAGGTTAAAACAAAGAAATGGAGTTGAGAAACAGAACAGCGGGGGAAATAGACTTCAAAATATGACGGGAGAACAAATTAGTCACTAACATTTTAATCATCGGCAGACAAACACGTATTCCCGACGCTCACTCACAAATACAGAGCCATAGATTGACACACATTCACACGTATGTAAAACGGAGAGAGAGAGAGAGAGAGAGAGAGAGAGAGAGAGAGAGAGAGAGAGAGTACCGGAGTCATCTGCGGCGGAGGCGCGGACTGAGAATGTTCTGGAAGGTCTGAATTTGAGAGGGTTAAACTGCAGGGAGGGAAGAGAGAGAGAAGAGGCGGAGTAGGCGGAAGCGGATGAAGGAGAAGAGCAAAACTGTGAAGCCGGAGAGAATGCTGCCGCCGCCGCCATTCCAATTGCCGCAGTTTGTGCCAGCTTCCTCTCTACCTTGGTCGTTGTATTACTACAGGTGGTCAGACACTGACTGCGTGACATGTATTATGGGCTCGATATTTTTGCGTATTTACATTTTCGGCCCATTCCAATCAAATCTCCTAATAATCGGCCCAATTAGAGACGCGCAGTTATTACGCAAAGAGGAAATTATTAATTTTTTTAGGGTAAATACTGCTCTGTCCATTTCTAATTAAGTGTCATTTTAGATGAATATATATATATTAATAAATTAATTGAGTTATCTAATACACGAATACATTAAAATGTGAATTTTCTATCTCAAATTTATAAAATGCCACTTTTATTGAAACAAAATTTAAATGCTAGAATGACACTTATTCATAAACGAGGGAGTATATTTTAGTCTAATCTTTGAAAATAAGGGTTAATTACCTTAAAATACATAAATTTTGGAGTGTTTTTTGTATTCCATACATTTTAAAAATGTGATTTTAACAATATGAACTTAGCGCTTATTTGATTTTTCACATATTTTCAAATTTCGGTCAACTAAAGCTAATGTGACTGTCGGAAGTTTCTACGTGTACACATCTATGTGGATACCAAATTGTCTTGGAATACACGAACTTGTGATCGATTTTGGTCGGATTAGAGTGCCGGAATTTGAAATCGTGAGAAAAACCAAATAAGAAGTTCACGCTATAAAAACTATTTTTTCAAAACGTGTGAAACCAAAAACACTCGAATGTTCATATATTTTATGGTGATTAACCCTAAAAATAATAATAATAATGTCACGATCTTTAAAAAATAATATAAACGCAAATACTCCTGTACATAAGATGCATCGGGTCAATGCGCGTTGACTCGGTCAAAGCGTTGACCAAAAAAATAGTGAAAACGGGTAATATTTTTTTGGGATACAACTGATAATTTTTTTAATTTTGAATGATACTTTTTAGTGTTTTGATTGATACTGATCTTAACAGTTTTTTCTTTATTTTTTTTTCTGGCCAATACTTTTATTGATACAAATGATATTTTTAGACCTTTGAAATGATACTTTTCAGTATTATGAATGATACTAATTTTAACGGATTTTTTAGTCAAAGTATTAACCGAGTCAACATGCTCGACCGTCTGATGTACATCGCGACTTGCCCTAATATAAATATTCTGGCCTTTTAATATTTTCACGAAACTATCATATGAGTAAATTCTTAATGATTGAAACGTGGCATGCATTGCTTTGATCCTACATGAAAATTTAGCTAAAAAAAAACTAGTGTGATAAATAGAATGCAACGCGTCAACATATATTTTGAACCAAAATGAAACGTACGATCCCGATTATAATCAACTAAAATATACACCAATTTTATTGATGCCGGCAAAATTAATCGAATTTAAAATGTCTGAAGAAATCTTCCCCGTACTAAATTTGTTAAATTATGTAAATATTGGGTATAAAAATGTAATTAAATCAATATTAGAGGAAAATGACACGAGCATATCATTGCCTTTCTGCCCTTACGCCACGTCTCCTGTTTCAGATTCCTTTCTTTCTCCTCTTAATTTCCATTTCGCAAGAAACACACACCGACACACACACACACAAACACACGCACACATCTACAGAAAAAAACAAAGGTAAAAAAAAAATTAAAAAAAAAATGATCCAGCCTCTGTATGCTCTGGTGTTCGGAGAAGTGGCGGTGATTTTGGTACTACTGTTCCGAACGCCGTTGAGGAAGCCGCTGCTGATGTTGCTTGATCGACTGAAGCAGGGCAGAGGCCCCGTCGTCGCCTCCACCGCCGGCGGCACTCTCTTCGTCATTATGATTTCGCTCTTGTACAATATCACCACCATCCAGACCCGAACTGTCGAAGCCGGCGCCGTTAATCCAACCGACCAGGTTCTCTTGGCGAATCAACTCCTCGAAGCCTCGCTCTTGGGTAGATTCCTCTCTCCCTCTCTCTCTAACCCCTTGCCTCAACCACTTTTTACCGATTATTGTTATGATTATGATTAGAACAATTAATTGGACCGTTAGATGTTGGTATTGACGTTATGCGTAGGGTTCGTGTGATTATTGAAGGATCGTAGAATGAGAAATGTGAATTCGTGTAATGAAGCTAAAATTTGTGGATGTTTGGAAGGGAAGATTGAAATTGGGGGGAAATCTGCGATTGATTGTGCAGGTTTTGTTTTATTCCTGGCGTTGATGATCGATAGAATCCATTATTACATTAAAGAGGTTCGCATGTTGAGGAAGCATATGGAAGCTATAAAGAGGTCCGATCATAAGTCGGACGATGCAAAGAACAAGGAGAAGGGAAAGACTATAGCTGAGGATGATGAGGATTCGAGTTAGCGGATACCGGAAGCTACTAACATTAAGGGTTTGAACGGCACTACTTGCTGGAGGTTAATAACCCTGCATATTTATCTTTGTGATTTGCTATGTTTTGTAGGAAGACAATAATGCAGTTGAATCTGATGAATATTTTTCTTCCGGTTTGAACTTTATATCAATTAGGATTTACTGATATCTGTGTGCATACTTGAAAATCCTTGGCTGCTTCTTGCCTAAGGATTTTTAGAGTGTTATACAATTATGATTACTCCTAAGAATCATCTATTGCTTAATGACCTATGTTAGATACTAATGTTCTCTGAATGGGATCGACGAGTGTTGAGAAACATTGGCTTGAGATCAGATAGACTGATTAACCTTAGGATCAATATAGAGTAATTGGGAAATCGTCAATTGCTTAATGATCTATGTTAAATACCAATGTTCTCTGAATGGGATCGGCCAGTGTTGAGAAACACTGGCTTGAGATCAGATAGACTGGTTAACATTAGGATCAATATAGAGTACCAGGGAAATCATCAATTGCTTAATGATCTATGTTAAATACTAAGGTTCTCTGAATGGGATCGACGATGGTTGAGAAACATTGGCTTGAGAACAGATAGTCTGATTAACCCTAAGATCAATATAGAGTACCATGGAAGTCATCAATTGCTTAATGATCTATGTTAAATACTAATGTTCTGTGAATGGGATCGACTAGTGTTGAGAAACATTGGCTTGAGAACAGATAGACTGATTAACCCTAAGATCAATATAGAGTTTCAGGTACCTGGTCCTGAGTATTTCAGATAGATACAAAACTTAATTTTGCTTAAACAGTAATATTTATATATCATAAATTGTTCTTGGACATTTCAATTTTAAGGGGGAAAGGAAAAGGGTACCCACAAAGTACAGAAAGTATGAGCTTTTGTGGATTCTCTCCTCTCTCTTGAGTTAAGATCATTGTCATGGGTTGTATTTCTGGTCCTACTCTTTAAGTCTTATCCTCTTCTACTTTTGTATAAGTTTGAGGGGTGGGGTTCGTGTCGGTCCTTGCACTTGACAAGATTTTACAGAATTAGTTGTCAGGATTCAGGAGTTCATGGTTCATTTAACTTATCAGAGAAGCTGGATAGTGCTTGGAACAGACAATCTGTGATTAGATAGAAAATAGTTGTATAGAGTTGATAGTTCATTCAATTTGCAGTGGAACCCGGGACATCGACTTGTGTGGTTGGCCTAACATTACATGTTCTTTAAAACTTTTAGTATGTATTTGGATATAAGCAATATGAAAACCATGAAAAGCCTTTTAGAATTGTTGCCAATGACAGCTGATGGATTTATAATTGATTTTAGATAAATTTTATCCGGACTTTAACAGTGAATTTTTAGTATGAATTTGAAGTTGAGCTTTGGTGCAGCAACACGGTTCACTTCCTCATTAAATAACTCACACAGTCTCTTGTTTACTTGTCCATATATAACATGCTTTATTCATACCCCCCCCCCCCCCCAAAATCAAAATACACATAATTATTAGACATTTTTGCTGTTATAACCCCTGATTATTTAAAACTCCTAGCAAAATAAAAATAAAGCCCCCAAAGTATTTTGGTATAGAAGTAATACTTTACTATAATGATCATAACACTGTAGAGATATTATTTTTTAGTTTTTTTTTTTAAATTACATTAACAGTTATTCTTGCAAAGATATAAGACCTGAATCATATTCTGAAGTATCGTGAGAAAACTTGAGTCGGTCGGTCGGTCCCGATCTCAAAAATGTAAATGGCCCGACGAGATCGGCCGGTGCGGCACATTTATTTCAAGTAGGCCTTACGGGGGCTAGCTTGGAAAGATCCAATAATCCAATCACTTTGACAACTCTAATCTCGATATACTCTATAATATATATATGTATGTATGTATATGTATATAAGGTGAAAAATGTCGTCCGTATGTACCCTAAAATATTATTTTTTTAAAAAATATCAGAATATCAAAGATATATCTATCTGGCCGATGGCAAGTGTTGCAAAATACCTGGCCCACGCCTTTTGAAGCAAATTCTGGCCCTTGTAAACGTGCTTACTGCACATCTTACCCATCGCAGTCTGGCTAGGAGCTAGGCCTCCATCTGCCGACTCGTGCCTTCGTAAAATTCCATCTTTACCCCCTTGGACCGGTGCCGTGTTATCAATTTTTTAGAAGACTTGCTAACGTGACACAATCTCTAACGTGACACAATCTCTGCGGTTCACGGGCACTATCCATGAAATATAATGAAATTCCTCAGTGTGAGATGAGTTGGAGACTTTGAGACTTGCTGACATGACGCAATCTCTGCAATTCACGGGTAGTATCCATGGAGTATAATGGAAGTACTCAAGATGAAGTCAGTGGAACTAGAGGGATGTTTATGCTTCAAATCAAAGGTACATTGGATTCACAGCAACCCATATCCTAAACAAAAAAAAGGGTTGAAAATTGATGTAGTACTCCACTAAAAAGCTTTCACTAAGTAGTGGAACAAGACAACATTTGCTTCACATCTACTCTCAACCATTGCCATCAATAGATTCAGGAAGTTTTGTAGCCAAATGGCCCATGATAACTGTTGTTTCTTGATTTAGGTCAGCATTTTGGCTTTAGACAACAACAGAGGACAGCCCTTGTTGGGTTAAATATAATAAGGTTTCTTGTATATATGTTTTGGTTATCTATATTCATTTACTGTCTTCTTTTTTTTTTTTTTGAGGAACATTTACTGTCTTCTTTGACCACACTGCCCCATGAATACTCAAAAACGTAAAAAATAAACAAGAAAAAATAATGCCCCCTTGATTTCAGCTCTAAATAGCGCGACAAAGCTGTGAAAATAAAAGATAATTGTCCAAGTTATGTCTATAGATAGTCATACATTTGGGAAGACTGACTTCTCAGCCATGGTATTCTGTTTAAGAACAAATAACAAAACCAAGTGTTTTTAGCAGTAATTTGCTCAATTGTCCAACCATGAAGTGATATTATACACAAACTACACCTACGTATGTGTACAATATTCATTAATGAATATACCCGACATATAGTTCAGTTGATATGAGAATAAAGGTGGAGTAAATTCACAGCGTGGGGGGGATCCAAGTCGTATTGGCAACATTTTGGGTCAAATTCATTGTGGAATCTTTATTTTTACATGTAATTTTTTATGATTCCCGCCTCTACTCTTGACACTACCCATATAAACCAATGCTGCGATTTACTTCATCTACTGGGCCTAAGAACGGACAGTAAAGATTAAATTGTCCATCAAACGGTCATGGTAGATGATCGATTCTTGAATGGCTAAGATTTCATGTGATTCGTTTGGAGCTATCTTTAATGTTATCTTAATAGAACTATATGCTGAAGATCTACCTAAAGTCCTAACTGTGATATGAAAATCAGATCATAATTATTAGGGTTGTTGCAGCCTCATCTTATGCATTGACAAAATATTAGGAATGTAGGTCTTGAGAGAGAGGAGTAGACAAAAACAAAAAAGGGTCGGTGATTGGTCATAACATCCTCACCTCACACATCTTTCTCTCTCTTGTTTTATGGATAAGTCTCCACCTTACAAACCAAACCACATTGATAGAATATCAGCAAATGCATTTGCCTTTTTCACTTGCTTTTTTAGCAAACTATTCAATAATCCAATTCCACTTTGACAACACTTTGATTGGGCATCATCTCCACTGAAATAATCAAAACTTTGGCCTACTCTAGTAACGGTTCCATTTCGTCGTTGACTATCTTTCAAGTAAAGCTTAATTGGTCATGGGTCTTATCTCGTAAAACGAATCAAGAATCAGATCTATGTACGATCAAACATCAATAAACTTATAAACGTGTCACTGAATTTTGATCGATACGATAATCTTACACAAATTTTTGTGATAAAGTAATGGTTGACTTTCCTAAAAACACAAATACGATCAAACATCAATAAAGTTATATAAATGTGCCACTGAATTTTGACCAGTAAGACAGTTCTACCCAAATGGTTGTGATAAAATAACGGACTTTGGCAAAAACGCAAATATGTCACTGAATTTTGATCGGTAAGTCAATCTTACACATGTTCTTGACGAAACAACGGTTGACTTTGGCAAAGCACAAATATATTGACGACGCTTCCATATGTGAAACTGCAATATGATTCTTCAAGTCTTCCATGTTCACATTAGAGGTCTGAAAACGTTGACTTGTGATTTTACATGACTCCTCAACAAGTCAAAGGGTTGCATCATTGTTCACACTAATCTACACGGAGTCAACTCTCATCCCTTCACCGGTCACCGCCGTCCAAATCTTACAGTTCAAACACTAGTGCAATTAAATTAACCATATTTTTCTTCTTCTTTTTCACTTCTAACTAATTTACAAATTTTCAGTGTGAACAAAAAAACATTGCGCGTTTGCAATTCTAGAAAATCCGAGAAATTATTCATCACTTTCAAGAAAGAAAATTGTATTGTACTAGCATATACTCAAATTCGTAGAATCAACTATGAGACGTGCTTGCATAGATGAGAGAGAAATATGAGAAAATTTAACAAAAAATTTAATACCCTAAATGGTTTTACCTGCTTATTAATCAAATGGTGCGGTTATATCTTTTTAATTATTTATCAAATTTCATCCATTTTAGATACAAAAATGAAGAAGTAGTTAGTATTGAGAGTCAAGATTTCTTCACAAAACTATGATTTGTGAAGAATACATATGCTCTCTTCATCTTACACAGAGCCTATTCGCCTCTTCGTTTGCTGAAACAATTAATCGGAAAAAAGGGGACATTTACGTATACTGTCGTGTTTAGAAAAAGAAGCCGCCAAGAATAAAGCCAGTGGCCCAGTAGAGAGAGAGAGAGAGAGAGAGAGAGAGAGAGAGATGTAAACACGAAAAAGATTGCAGGGAAAAGTTGATCTGAATTAAAAAATTCCTTGATTACAATTCTCTCGAAAGTAACAGTTGCTGATACAGAATCATCTATATCACAATCACCAAGAATATATTGAAAAGCAGTAAAATCAATGTTGCTAATTTCATCCCTAAACGAATGAATCAATGAATCTTCAACGAGAATCGACGTCGTTTCGGTGGCTTCTCCACCAACGCCGGAAACTGTAATAAAACAATCTTCATTAACGATCAAATCTTCAAAATCCCGGTTTGTTTCTTCAATTTGCATCTCAAATTCTCCCCTCACAACCACCCAATCCTCCTCCTCCCACTCCGGAAATTCCAAACTCAACGGAAAAACATAATCTCCGACCAAGCCCCTGATCCGACCCACCGGAGAATCCGAAGATGAAGGATTCTCCGTCGGGTCGGGCGAAGAATCCGACACCTCCACCGCATCCCAGAAATGCTGATCCATCACACTAGTCGGCGACTTCTTCGTCGACTTCCTATTCCCGCCGCAATCCGCCGCCGCCGAGCTGAAAAAGGGGTGCTGCAGCAGCTCCGCCGCCGTCCACCGCTGCTTCGAGTCCCGCGCGAAGCACTTGGCCAGAAAATCCTTACCCGCATCGGAAAACCAGCTCGGAATCTCCGGCACGTCGTCGGAATACGCGACCCTGTAGAGCGCCGACGCGGGGTCCTTCATCTCCGGCCACGGGTTCGCCCCCGTCGCCATCTCAACGACCGTGCACCCCAACGCCCACACGTCCGACGGGAAGCTCTGATCCTCGCCGCGCGCGACTTCCGGCGCCATGTACGCCGGCGTTCCGGCGAAGGCAGAGCCCCCGCATTCCGCCCGCTTCGCGCAGCCGAAGTCAGCGATCTTCAGCCCGTCGTCGCCGCCGATCAGTATGTTCTGCCCCTTAATGTCGCAGTGCACGAATCCGACGCGGTGGAGATAACTCAACCCCTTGAGCATTTGATGCGTGTAGAATTTGATCGCGCCCTCATCGAGCGAGCCCCCCTCACTCCTGATCAGATCGGAGAGCGTGCCGCCGGCCACATACTCCAAGAAAATGTTGTAGACCGATTCATTCCTCTCCCGCGTAACGTCGGAGCCGAAGCACTTCACCACAAACGGAGAGCAGAGCTGCGAAATCAGAAACTGCTCGTTTTGCAATGAGGTGGAAGAAGCTATATCCGCCGACTTCACGGCGAAGAGCTGGCCCGTGGCCGTGGTGGCAAGCGACACCGCCGCGGAGGAGCCCCGGCCTATTACGGGACCCCTTGTCCACTCCATTGAATTCAAGAGAGAGAGAGAGAGAGAGGAGAGAGAATGGGAAGTTTTTTAAAAAAATGTTGGTTTTAAGACTATAGGAGTAGTGGTAGAAGTTGGAACTATATTTATACGCGGAAATGTTAGTAAAATTAGTTATTAGCTGTATATTGGAAGGTACAGTTAATTTATAAATATACCCCTCTATTTATTAAGGTGTCTTTATTCTTTGGTGGGTGTAGGTGTCTTTGTGCAAGGAATCTCTTTGGGTAATCCTCTTCTCTTCTCTACCATATACAATTCAGTGACGGCCACACGCTTTTCCTTTTTCGATTCAAAATTTCAAAATATATATATATGTATATGTATATATGTAATCAACCCCTTCCCTCCACTGTTGGAGAGAAATAGTTCCACGTGGCAAGATAAGAGAGGGCGGGGGGAGATGGGAGCCGACGGTGAGCGGCCGATAGCTTAGTTGTGAGAAAAGGGGAGGGGCCCACATGAGGGCACGTGAGCACGTGCCGCCGACCGCCGCTATCACCGCTACTACGCAACCAATATGCGCTTTTAACACACAATATATATTGCGGCGCCCATTGCTGTGAGCTCAAGCAATTTCTAACGTAAAAACGTGGTTTGTGGAAAATGCGATTTCGGATTGGCCTAGGTACAACTACCGAGGGGCACTGTGTGGAGGTCAACTGATTGATTTATTTTGTGTTTTTAATTTAATTAAGTAATGATTCATTTTTAGGGGAATGAGGGTGAATGGTAGTGTGATTTACTTCCAAAAATTGTGGTAATGGTTTGAGGTTTTCCCACATGCTTACAGTGTGAAAAGAGGGACAAAAAAATGGGTGTCACATGATTTTGTTAGTTTGTATATTAATATATTGATATTAATATTAGCATTGGACAAAGTGGCTGGGGCTGGATATATAGTGAGAAATTGTGTGTTAGATTTCACCGTTTGCCGGCATAAACAATGCCATCTTCGATAAATTAGCTGGAAGATTTGGAGAGATGGGCATCACTAAATTTATTAGGGGTGTTACAAACAAGTCACATATTTTATTAATCTTATATTTGTACGTGTGCGCGCGTGTGGGTGGGGAGAGTTAACATGCATGCATACTTCTAGCTAGTGTGTAGATTATGAATAAATCTCGGCAATTCAATAAGATTATTCAATTGATTGAGAACGAGGCAATAATTTTGCAAACTATTTTTGAAAATGTAATGCTAAATTTAATATACCAATGCTTCACTTTAACATTGGTATGTTTAAATCAACATCCACGATGCTATTTAATTTGAAAAATTAAAAAAATGACGTTGGTAAAACACGCCAAATTGTTAATTATATTTTATACTTATTGTAGAACCAGAGTTCTGCATTTAGTCGAGTTTAGATCCGGGCTCCGGCGATCTACACAATAATGGATAAAATCTACGTGAAGCCGAAGGACCGTCGGGGGTTTGACGATCGTTCAGTCTCGATGCTCAAGTCAGTAACAAATCGGAGAATAAGTGATAGTATCGTAAGCGGAATTTAAATGTTATATTCGGTAAGTGTAGCTAGTCGATGATCCTTTCTCAATCCCTTTCGTCGGATATATATCTTGGATTTCCTCAACTTCCTTTCGGTTTCCACGGAAGGATTTTATCCCTGCTAGGATTCTTGACCTCGTTCCCCCTTTATCTCTAAAAGGGATTTTGACTTGGTCTACTCATATATAGAAACCAATAGACCTTGTCTTTATTATCGGAGAGCTCGAGGTCTTCAATCTCCTGACCTCTAGTGTTTTGACCCTACGCGGATCGACCTGTATTCAGCCTTCAAACATAGTTTTGGGCTTTTTTACGAAAAATAACATCTACACTTATAATTTTTATTTAGGTATGTCACATTAAATAACTATTAAAAGGATTAAAATGTATTTTTTATCTATATTTAGTAAGTATTTATAAGTTCGATTAGTGAGTCAATCTTGAATTTTCTAAATACTTGATTCGAACTCAATTTAATAATAAACTAGCCAACTCTAAATTGTCCATACACAACTAAATTAATTTACACCGGCAGCCCATATTCAAATGTATCATCTATAATATAACATAACATCACAGACATGTAATTTAATATATTGAAATATATAATAGAACACGATATAAAATATAAATAATGAAATTACTGAATGAACCTCATCCAAGAAGGCTCATAATGTCCCACTCATATACTTCAGTAAAAGATGTAAATTCAATCCAAATTGTTATCAATAGTTGTACTTGAACCACCACATTATGCCCCCTAACAAAGCCAAGAACTATCTTACTCTTATTCTCATATATACTAACTGAGCTACGCACCGAACACATAGATTTATATGTTATACAAGCAATGTTTCACTGTCAAACTTATTAAACTTTTTTCTAATTCAATTTATTGTAATATATTCTAATTTTACAATTAATAATTAGGGTTCATCCTACCAAATTAATATATATATATATATATATAATTATTTTTTATTTTAATTAATAATTAATTATTAGTGTTGGTTTATTCATAAATACTCAATATAACCAATCATGTTATATAATTATTTTTCATGTTTACGATAATTACCAATTTAATAGTAAAACACAAAGAAAATAAAACCCAATAATATACGTAAATGAAATTATGAAACGGCAACAATATTTCATAAATGATAAATTAGTAGACTAGTTTATAAGTAGGGCCATGAGCCAGCCGATCGAGCTTAATGTTGTAGCTGAGCATAATGTTTTATAATGAACTCTATGTAGCAAGAAAAATAAAGAGATTGGTCCCGTTTACATTTTCGAGGCATAAGAATTAGGTAATATTTATTATTCAGTTATTTCGGTACACTTACCGCAATTACTATATTTAATAATGAAAGTAAAACATTTAAGGAGGCTACACATCTATATTTCTATATTTCAATTTCAATTTTTTTCAAGTGGTTAAATGTTAGTGTAAGACTCAAGCATGTTGTCCTAACAATTAAAGCAAAGTTGGTCTGAAAGCAGTTATAAAGCTGGACATGTTTTAAACATTGGGGCGTACCTCGTCGCCCTCAAATTTGAGGCTTCTTAACCAGCCACGTCACATCCAAATATTCATTTTATCACATGTTTGGTGTTTCCCAAAAATATATATCAAATATATTTCATTTCTAAATCAGAATTAAATAAAGTATCAAATTCTCATAAGTCGTTGGGAATAGGTTTAGGGGCAGGTGAAGTCCAAAGTCTTAAAATTACGGCCGTTACTCACCTTAATTGAATGATGGGATTAATGCCATAATAAAGTTTGGGCTGCACCAAATGTGTGCGCGAAAGCATTTGAGAAAATAAAATAAAATTTGTGTCGTGATTAGCCTCTCACGTGTATTATATATGTTCCAGTTCAGAGAATACAATTAAATCAATATTGAAAAGCAATTACGGTTAATTTTTGGGTAAATTACAGTTTGATATCTAGCTTTTTAACAAAAATGAAAATTAAAGTATATTTAACTTACGTGGAAATTAAAAATTTTGATATTTTTTAGGTATGAGGTGGCACTGTAAAAATTCGCATAAGAATTTTGGTCATCCACGTAAATTATAGTGAAAATATATAAAACTAACCGGTCAAACTTAAAAAAAATTTAATTTAGCCACTAACTTTTAAATATATTTTTTTAGCCACAATGACTATTTTACCCCTGCGTGTTGCGCGCATTGCTAGCGCTCAACCCTTGCGCGCAGTGTCCAGCGCGCAGTGTCCAGCGCGCAAACCTTGCACGCACATGCGTATTTTCATCCAAAGTGGCTAAAATAAGTATGTTTAAAAGTTACGGGCTAAAATAAATATGTTTTAAAGTTTAAGTGGCTAAAATAGTTTTTGCCTCTAAATTATAGGGTACTAGAGAGTTGGTTATGAGATAGATCTGATAAAAATTTACAAGATTTGCATATATAAAAATCAGGATATTTTTATTAAAAAGTTGAAAGATCAGGTGTGAAACTGTAATTTACCCTAAATTTCAGGGATAACCGTCTTATAATTGTACACGGAGTTTGCACCAGTTTTTTTTTTTTTTTTTACATTATTTAATTCCAATAGTATGAACTTAAAATTGTTGCATTACGACATTATTCACATTTTCAACTAATTGAAAACGTATTGAAGATTATGCATGCGCACAATTATAGCACGAGTCACGTCGGTTTCAGTTGATTGAAAATGTGAATAATGTTGTAACTGCAAAAGTTGTTGAATTTATATTATTAGAAGTATGTTTTTCGGATTGTGTGAGAAATTAAAATCGGTGCAAAATTCGTGTATTTTAAGACAATTATTTCTAAATCTTTTGGTTGATTCACTCTATGTTGTTGACATGAATTTTACAGGTAAGAGTTAGGTTGGTTAAAACTGGTTGGAAATAACAAGATTTTTCAAATTGCGAACGTCACGTGGCTTGCACATTACTTCTTCCAACAAAATTATTTTTTTCATGCACATCATGAAAGTGAATATCCATTAGAATTAATCTTTAATTTGTAACTAAAAAAGGATCAAAAGTGAACTAATTAACTAGCTAAGAACTAATATGAACCATTTACATTAATTAGATGAATGGTGAAGAGTTTTTATTTATTTACGATAAATTACATTGTGTGTGTGTATATATATATTGTATTTTAGTATTGTGTATGTTCTGTTTTACCATTGTATTTTTGAAAAATAACTTGACTATATTACGTAAATACCACCGTCTTTTTTACGATCTTGATTAAATAATACTGCATGTGTGTATTTTGTTAGCACTATAAACCATTGAATTTTCTAAAATAATCCGACTATATGAATAAATTTATCTTCTTTTTAATCAATTATCAACCGTTAAATCATTCTATTGAATCCTTTTAGGAGAATTGTCGATTCAGGACCTGAAAGATGGGTAATCTATCAATTTAGGATCTGAAAGATGAAAACTCTCAATCCAGGACCCAGAAGATGAAAACTCTCAATACAGGACCTTAAAAATCACGAATTTTGATTTCTTTTTATTTTTTAATTACTTTTATATTAATTTTCAATGAAAGTTCCTTCATTAATTATCTATTAATTAAATCTAATAAAGAAATTTTTAAAATTAATTAAAAATAAAAATGAATCAAAATTCATAATTTTTGAGGCCCTCGATTGAGAATTTTCATCTTTCAGGTCTTGAATTGATAATTCTCCATTATTTCATTAACCCAGTAGGAAAAAAATTTCATTGTAAGCCATGAGAGAGAGAGAGAGAGAGAGAGAGAGAGAGAGAGAGAGAGAGAGAGAGAGAGAGAGAGAGAGGCAAGTGATATAAAGTAAGATTCTTGATCAAGTGCAAAAAGCTAATAAAAACGCAACCGCCCAACAATTTCGAGCTAAAAAGTAAAAGTGGGCGTTAAACAGTTTAAATGATGGGGCTTGTGCTTAAAGTTATGGTAGGCGGTGATGCTCATCAATATCTAAAATTAAAAATATAGAGTATATATTAAAATTATGCATTTTCTCATACAATATTTATATTTTATTTATATTTATGTTTATTGTTATATTTATACTATATCCCTTCTGCCACCAGATATAAAGACCCCTAAATAAAGGCATCTCTCTCACAGCTGGGTTCTAATTTATGACACGTAGGATTGGCTCGTTTTCATTGGTTAGAAATTGGGGCGCTATTTCTATTCGATAATCTAATTTAATTGCAGTCTTATTCTCATTTTTACACCTAATAAAAATACATAAATTTTCATTTCCCATATATTATATCCTTATTTAATCATTGAATATATTATTAATTTCAGATTACATTAAATATGATTATATTAAACTAATGCACATTTAATAGAAAAAATGCATTGTAACTATGGGATGGACAAAAAATGAAGGGTTGATTACCGCAAAGAGCTCAATATATGCCCTAATAAACTCATTAGAAAAAATATTTGTTAATTTCAAATAACATTAAATATTAATATATATGAAATAAAAGAAAATTATAATGCACGTACAATAAAGAAAGTCAATTGTAATTTTTGGAAAATTGTAGTGTTATGGAACGATTGAGTGATTATATATTTTTATGAGGTGCCGTATTTTGCATAGTATTTTGAATATCGAGTTTTCTATTGTTTTTTGCTCTACTGTGTTAGTGCTTGTCCTACCTCGATACTAAATTATTCATCTTGGACTCTAACTTTACAAAAATAACAACAATAATATAGGATCTAGACGAGTTGTTACAATATTGGTATATCTTATCAACTATACACATATTTAGAATATAATTTATCGCGGTATTAAACATCTAAAGTTGCCACCAAACGGTATGTTTTTTTTTAATTTTATTTTTTTACCAATCATGTATTTGACCCTTGCCTATTCACATATAGGCCACCAATTAATATATTATAATTTATATATACTTATATTAGGTATATAGGGATGTGGATATTATGTTTGTCCCACGTCTCTAATCAAATTAACTAAATTACTCTATTTATTAGCTAGGAACGACATTTAAATGTGTTGATACTCATGAAACCACCCTTGCCAATTAATTAATATTCTAGATAATATGAGAAGTGTGTCGAATTTTCCACCTCTAATTTCAAATTAGCGTTCCATCACCTATTTTGACATATCATATACATTCTTGATTATCGGGCGAAATCGTCTGTTATATTTTGTGCAACACTATATGCTACACATTTAAAAATATTGATTTATAGTCTTTTTTTTGTTTCTTCGATTTCAATTGATTGTGCTTTATAAGTTTTATTTAACACTTATTAATTAGCCGTTCATTTTACCCAATTATGATATATAATTAATTGTCTAATTAACAAATGATAAATCAAATACAGTTTAAATTAAAATAAAGAATCTCTCGTTTGGATTTCTTTATATGGCTTTTCTTTTCACGAGTCATTTCCTTTCCGAATAGGATCCTCGATTCCAAATTTGGTGTTCTAACCCGTGTTTCATGATCAAATTTATGAAATTTTCTACCATTTTTAGTCAATTTTAATTTATTATATTTTAGTTTAATTTTATGATTATTTTTAGAGTTCACCACATCCAATTATGGTTTATAATTATTTTTTAATATTTAATTTTCAAAGAAATAATTATTATGGTTGATTATTTTAAAAATATGATTTATAATTTTTTAAATTGTAATCCTTTGTTGATAAATACGACTAGGTTAATTATGTTATAATTAATTTTTACTTTTATAATATATATTATTAAACTTTTAAAATTGGAGAATTATCAATTCAGGACTTGGAAGATGAGTAATCTATCGATTTAGGACCTGAAAGATGAAAACTCTCAATCCAGGACCCGAAATATTAAAATTCTCAATCCAGAACCTCAAAAATCACGAATTTTGATCTCTATTTATTTTTTAATTAATTTTAACAATTTCTTTATTAGATTTAATAGATAATTAATGAAGGAATTTTCATTGAAAATTAATACAAAATTAATTAAAAAATAAAAGAGAATCAAAATTCGTGATTTTTGAGGTTCTGAATTGATAATTTTCATCTTTCGAGTCCTGAATTAAGAGTTTTCATATTTCAGATCCTGAATTGATAAATTATCCATCTTTCGGGTCCTAAATCAACAATTCTCCTTTAAAATTTAATTGTCAAATAAGGGTTGTAACACTCGATTTGGAACCTTTCCTTACCCACTTGTTTTGGTATGCAGCTGATCTGTGACCGTTACACGGTTTGAAGAAAAAGCACAATTGGTTTTAGTTGCATTATTCCTCTGTAAATTCCAGCCTTTATTTTATTTTTTATTTTTTGAGGGACTGTAAATTCCAGCCTTTTATTTAATGCCATTTTGGGTTTAATTTATCTTTGCCAAATTCACTAACTAATTTCTGGTCAGTTTCAGACCAATTTCCATAACTACCTTATGAAATAACCTAATTTCTGGTGACTTCTCTCATCACCAGCCACAAATTATTATGCAGCCACCAAAAAATAACTAACATAAATTGATAAATTAAATGAGATTATAATTGTCAAGCTTATCTAACTTTAAGGTGGATGATTTGCAAAAACTTATGCTCCTCATTTTGTTGCCTTTTATCAACTTATTTAATTAATTAGTGAATTTTCAAGAATTTTTGTTGATTTGTGAAGCCTGAAAAGTACTGTTTTATTTAATGTTTATTTTCATTGATATAACTAGTTAGTTTCTCAATGTAATTGTAATGTATCGAAAAACATATCTCTTATAACCTGGCATGACACTGTCTCTAAACATAGTCACATCATGACGAACGGGGTAAACGTATCCCGTTTGTTTTTTCTGTACATTATAATACAATATTATTTTGACATATTTTCCTTGTAAATTAGAAAAAGCTCATTATCTTTTTTTTTTTTTTTTGTTTTAGGGAGAAAATTCATTATCTATTTAGCAACAAATATATAATTTTTGGATCCTTCTAAACATGTATTTGGACCACTTACCCTTTCAGTAGTAACACTTGTATTTTTCTTTTTGGAGAGAAAGTAACACTTATATTATGAATTGCCTTATAAACATAAGTTTAGCAATATTTTTATTTTAATGGAATTTGTATACATTTAACTTTTGTCCTAATAAGTCCTTGTACTTATTTTTACACAATAATATTAACAATTTATATAAAACCGTTAAAATATGATCTCTTAAATAAAATATAGAATAATAGAAATGCAAATACTTTCTTAGAAAGAAAAAGGAATATAGATAATAGACCTATTAAAACAAATTTTAATACTATAATGAAATAAATATATGTTTCGCTTGTTATATTAATAGCCCAAGGTGCATCTCTTGATTTAATTTAACCCACACCTTTTAGCCCATCTCTTAAATTCTAGGCCCACTATCTAATCTTGGCCCACATCCCAAATTAAACAAAAAAACAACCCCCATTTTGTTTGTATGTGAATAACTTAATTTTTATTGGTAAATTACTCTCAACTTTTATTTTTAGTGATTTTAAGATTGCAAATGGTAAAGGAGGAGTTTGAGTTGACATGGACATTGTTTGATATCTTACTATATGTTGGCATTAAGACGCCATGTTTTATGGTTTAGAAGTTTGTTGAAATAACTCAACTTGTCACAAAAATATTCGATGAATTAAAGATATATATTGATAATAAGTATATTAATGATCAATATTTAATTATCAGCAATTCTCCGGTACATCACACAAGGCCCAATAAGAACCATACATCCATCAGATGGGTCGGGAACTCAGGGTCAACCGGCAAAAAAAAAATGTAAAAAAATCAGTACCAATCATAACACTAAAAAGTATGATTCAAAATTAAAAAAGTATCACGTGTATGTTTAACAAGTAACAGGTCTGCTGCTTATCTTATACGAGTTTATTTAGTTCAAATTGTAATTTTTTTCGTTCCAATTAATGTTTAGAGTTTAGGAATTTGGAAGTTTAGGTTTTTTAGGGTTCATGAATTTTTAGGATTCATGATTTTTTTTAGGGCGTTTTTTTGTATTTTTAGAATTTTTTAAGGATTTATGTTGTGTTTTTTAGGGTTCATGATTTTTTAAGGTCGATTATTCTCAATCAAGGGTTATATTTATTTCAAAAAAATTAAATTCATTCACTTTTATTTTAGGATTCACTAATTTCATGTTAGGATATATATTTATTTCAAGATTAGTTTTTTTTCAATTACTATTTATATTTGTTTCGAAAAAAATTAAATTAATTGTTGAGTGCAATGCATGAGCTCACGCGTTAGCGTCGGGCGAATGCATTGCGCGAGTCATCGAATTTTAAAAAAATAAATCATTCACTTTAATTTTAGGGTTCATTAAATCAATTTTTGGGTATATATTTATATTTAGTGACAATATGGCTTATTAGCCACTTCAAACTTTAAAAAACTTTTTTTAGCCATCAAATTTTAAATATTATTTTTTTAGCCTAATTTACTATAACACCCTTATCTACTTTAAAAAATAAAAGTAAAATAAAAGAAATTACTCTCTCTTCCCAAACTCTCTCTCTGTAAAAAAACGTAACTTGAAGGTTTTCACTCTCCCCAAACTCTGTCTCTCTCGTCGCCCCCTCCTCCACTTCACCAATCTGGAAATTACCAGTCATCACCGACAAAAACCTGCCACCGTCGCCCGCCGCCGTCGACATGTCTGCCGCCGCGACCTGTCTGCATTGCCGTGTGAAAAAGGTAACTTTTATGCCAATTGGGTTTATTCAAATTGTTGGGGTTATACCATGTTTTGGATATAATTTACACACAAATTGTTAACAATATGTGAATTTAAGTATAATTATGAATAATGTGTGATTTTGTAGATTTGATTTGAAATATTTGAGTTTGGAGATTCATGGCAAGTGGTGAAGAAGATTATGAAGAAGTTGGTGGTCATAATGCCCCAACCCGAAGTTCAGAGGTATTTTTGAAACCCCTTACATGGTTTAAATTCTTGCATTATGTGAAAGATACTGAATGTCTGGGAGGTTCTTTCCTGCGCGCCGAAGCCTGCGCGCAAGGCTAGCGCGCAAGCCCGGTGCGCAGGGACGGTGTGCGGGCGGGTAGCGCGCTGGGCGTGCGGGCGGGGGCCTGCGCGCAAGCCCGGCGCGCAGGGACGGTGTGCGGGCGGGTAGCGCGTTGGGCGTGCGGGCGGGGGCGCGCGCTGGCTTCCTGGTGATGCGCGCGAGGGATGTGCGCGCGAGGTGTTGCACGCTAGGTGCGATTGCGCGCTAGGGGGGCGCGCTGGCTTCCCGGTGTTGCGCGCCAGGGGCGCGCGCGCAGGTCTTGGCTCATTGCACACGCTGCTCCGTTTTGTCGTCCATATCAATTAAACATATATAAACATGTCCAACATATTGTTATGTAAATTAATATTTTTTGTAATTTTAGCCCAAGGTGCATCTCTTGATTTAATTTAACCCACACCTTTTAGCCCATCTCTTAAATTCTAGGCCCACTATCTAATCTTGGCCCACATCCCAAATTAAACAACAAAACAACCCCCATTTTGTTTGTATGTGAATAACTTGATTTTTATCGGTAAATTACTCTCTACTTTTATTTTTAGTGATTTTAAGATTGCAAATGGTAAAGGAGGAGTTTGAGTTGACATGGACATTAGTTTGATATCTTACCATATGTTGGCATTAAGACGCCATGTTTTATGGGATGAGATCCTGTATTTCAGATTTGGTGTTTCAATTCGTATTTTACGATCGAATTCACAAGTATAATAATAGATATTACAAAAATAAAAATTAATTGTAACATAATCGATCTAGTCACACTTATCAACAAAAAATTGAAATTTTAAAAATTATAAATTGTATTTTTAAAATAATCAACCATAAATAACTCAACTTGTCACAAAAATATTCGATGAATTAAAGATATATATTGATAATAAGTACTCCCTTCGTCCCATTTATATAGTCCACTTTATCCCCGCACGTAAATTAAAAATATTTATGAAAACAACATATTAAAGTTTAACTTCCATTATTACCCTTATTTAAAATTAATGACTCTAAAAAATTTAAGTGGTTGAGTTTTAATTTCCAATACATACCAAGGCATATTTGTATATTACTATGAAAATTAATACTATTTATAATTATGAGATTATATAATTGGGACACCTCAAAATAGTAATAGAGACTATATAAATGGGACGGAGGAGTATATTAATGATCGTTATTTCATTATCATCAATTTTCCTGTACATCACACAAGGCCCAATAAGGACCATACATCCGTCAGATAGATCGGAGTCTACGTGGGTCAACCAGCGTTGACCCGCAAAAAAAAAGGTAAAAAATAAGTACCAATCCTAATACGAAAAAGTATCACTCAAAATTCAAAAAGTATCACTTGTATCCTTAACAAGTAACGGTCTGCTACTTATCTTATACGAATTTATTTATTTTAGGTATTTTTAAAGTTCATGGTTTTTTAGGATTCAAGATTTTTTAGGGTTTTTTAGGTTTCTTTTAGCATTTTTAAATTTTTTTAGGGGTTTATGTTGTGTTTTTTAGGATTCATGATTTTTTAAGGTATGTTAATCTCAATTAAGGGTTATTTATTTCAAAAAAATAAAATTCATTCACTTTTATTTTAGGGTTCACTAATTTCATGTTAGAGTACATATTTATTTCAAAATTAGTTTTTTTTTTCAATTACCATTTACATTTGTTTTGAAAAAATTACATTAATTGTCGAACGCAATGCACAAGCCCTCGCGTTAGCGTCGGGTGAATGCATTGCACGAGTCGCCAAATTTTAAAAAAAAAATTAATTTAATTTTAGGGTTCATTAAATCAATTTTATTTATTTAAAAAAAAAATTAATCCATTTTAATTTTAGGGTTTACTAATTTTATTTTAGGATATACAATTTTAGAGGAACAAATAAAAACAAAAAAATCAGAAAAATAAAAAAAATTAAAAAATTAAAAAATATGGCGCTGCGAGGGTACACGCAGCGTGTGCGTGGGATTCGCTCTCCCGACAATGTTGACTCTTTTTTTACCACTCCTTGTTATTGGGCTTGGGCCAATCTAATGGACTCAGACCTATATATCTTATGCAAAAAAGACCATCTCTTTAATTATAGAAAACAAAGCATATGATATGAAGTATCATTTTAACCCAAATCATATATCCAAGAAAATTGTGAAGCTCAAATATTTGAAGGCTATAATGATCGAGTTTCCTCTATTCTTGATAGTATATTTTCCATCAACAGATACACGTTCTCCAATTTCTAACAAAACAACAAAAACCAAATTAAAAATAGTTCAAATTGCAAATGTGAAAAAAAAAAAAAAGAGTTTAATTAGGTGGCGAAATTAAACAACAATCATAGTTGAAGTTCAATTAAACTGATTTTTTTTTTATGAAAAATAAACACATCAAAAACCAAATCTCAGCAGACTTGTAACTTCAAATATTTTCGTCTTTCTTGATCTAGCCAAGGGCAAAAAAATCCAAAAAAAAAAAAAAAACTACTTTCCAACATCCCTCATATTTTTGGGTGAACTAGTATGATCTTCGACGCCATTCTTCGGCTGAGCACCGCCGATAATGGAGCTTATAGCTGCCGCTAACGCCGCGCTGAAATTAGGGTCCGCCGCAATCGCCGCCGTGGCGGCATTCACAAACTCCTGCGAACTGCTCGAACCGGCTGCAATTCTTGAATGATCAACGGCGGGGAAGAACAGCTGCGGTTGATGAGAGAGAAACATAGTTTGTGGGGTGTGCAGAAGAGAAGAAGGGTTTTGTGTGTTATTAATATTGTTAGTAAGATCGAGTGTAATAGTAGGGAATGGAGCTGAGGCAGATATTGTAGCAAGATTTTGTGAATAAGGCAGCAACTGTTGTTGTTGATGATGATGATGATGATCAGATCTTCCCATTACAGTTTGGTTGTGCAGTCCATCTGCGCTCGGCATCGATCCCGACAGCAGCATCGAGGCGGCCGCGGAGGTGGTTGACGCCATTGCCATGGCGGCCGGCGGGAGAGGGTGGCTGTGCTGCCCTTCGTATGTTGTGATCAGTACTGATCGGTCTTCAGCGCATCTCTGCACCTGGTTGATGTACATTAATTCTTGATTATGTTACAATTTACGAAGAGTTAAATATTACAAATAATAAAATGTTCTCGTGCATGGCACGGGTGATGCACTAGTAACCAAAATACTTGAGTTTTGGTGGAATGTACGTACTTGTTTGCGAACTGGACAGCCAACTGCCATGGTACAACGGTAATAAGCTCGAGGGCAAGGGTTTCCCTTTGCCATTTTTTGCCCATATTTTCTCCATTGGCATCCATCTGAAATCTACACACACATGCATTTTCGTTCATTAAAAGTTCGTTTGAGCTCGATTTGATAAGCATATCAAACAAGCTTGAAGATAATTTTGTGCTAAATGAGATTTAAAGCTCGATAAGTAAACATGTATAAAAATATCAAAATACTCGAGCTCGACTCGTATTCGACTCGATAGATAATCAAACAAGTTCAAACATAAAATTTAAAGCTACATATCTTTTGAAACAAACTTGAGCATACGTATGTTCAGGTTGGACTCGACTAGACTTATTTACAGCCTTGTGTGTATTTATAATCAAGAATTTCATGGCACCAAAGTCAAATTGTGTTTAATTTCTTGCTATGTTGAATATTGAATTTAGTAAGAAAACGAAAACACACTAGAAAGCATTGAGAACTGGATAATTCACCAGATTAAGATATTTTATTACTTTTTCTTCACTACTAAAAGTCTAGAATCCATAAATCAGACTATATTATAAAAAAATAAAAAAATGTTAACTCATTAATTGTATAAATTAACTCGAGAAAATCAACTATATATTAAACTTGCTCACCAAATTCTCTAGTCCATTCTTTGTAACTCATTTTGTCTCGTAATTTTAGCAACATTTTATTCATCGGTACTAACATGTGAAAACAATAAATCATAAAAAAAAAGTATGGGTTCTGTATAGTCAACCGTTTTTTCAAGCACAAATTAATAAATTTCATTAGCATGGAGCAATTCGAGCAGCTCTCGACGAGATTCTCTACTTCAACTACGTGTTCCATCTCATATTCCAACCATTAGATATATATGTCATATATATGTATTTAAAAAATTAAATAATTTTCTACTAAAAAAATTAAATACATATGACATAAATGATACATCTAATGGTTGGAATATGAGATGGAACACCAAGTTTGAATAGAGAATCTTGTCCGAGCAGCAGACCAAGATCAAATTTAAAATCCTCTTCGACTTACCATAGGTGCCTCGGACCGGGCCCTAACCGAGACCCGGGCTTTCTTCATGGTGGCCTCAGCCGCCTCCGGCTCTTTGCTGGGAATCCATTCCCGGAAACTCTTTTCCGGGCTCTCTCTCTCCTCTCTCTCTCTCATCGAATTTTCCTGCAAATTATTAGCTACTGAAACTGCCTCAGTGCAGAATGGTGAGCTCGAACAATCCTGATGACTGCAGCTGCCACTTTTATCATCCATCATCTTTTGCTTTTCTTCTTCCATCACCATCTAAACAGAAGATCATTGATTAGATATGATGATCGGAAAACTGATAGTCGATTCCATACATGACATATATCACCGATCATGATCATGCAAACCTTGTTGTGACCGTCTGATTTGGTTTCGGAGTTGGGATTGGATTGATGTTGTAGAAGTGAGATAACATGCATCTTCAACGAGTAATATTTGTCGTTGATTTGATCTAGGATTGCTCTTAAACGTTCGTTTTCTCTGTTCATTCGATCGAGCTCCGCCTTCAGTTCTACAAACTGCACAATCACTTGTAGTACTACTAATTAATATATTTTATTTCCTATTATATATTATAATTAGTACTGATATATCAATCATGTCATGTACATATCGATCTTACTTCATCACTACTTGAAGTTCGCCTACGAACCAAGGGCGATCCACTGTTTGTGGGGCTGTCGCTTGGAGTTGGTTTGGTCGTCAACAGATTCAAATCATGTGTAGTTGTCTAGATTTAAAAAAAAAATTAAAAAAAATTAAAGTGAAAAAAAGTATATATTTACATATATGCATATAAACATACCCTTAATCCAAGATTAAGTTGATGATTTCCTTCTTGATTACTTTCTTTCTTGATTCCTGCATTTGATGCATCGCAAATATCGTTCTTCTCCGCGAAGAAATCCATTTCACTAACAACCCTTTTCTCTGTGTGATCGAGTGATGATGATGACGATGACAAGATTTGATGATCATCAAAGGAGTTGAGAATCATTGTACGGTGATCGAAGGAGTACTGTTCCATAAATTACTATATATATATATATATATACACAAAAAATAAAACAATAGAAATGCAGTTACTTAATTTGTCTGATCACTGTTTAAATATAAAGAAGCACCCCCCTCAAAGCCATAAAGAAAATGGTAAGAATGCGTGTGTAGTCTGTGTGGGCTTCCAAGTCTTAAAAGAAAGCTAGAGAAATCAAAAGTAAGAGTTGAGACCAAATGGGAAAAGGATTTCAAAAGTGTGCACCATAGAAATAGTAATGTAAGAAAATACGAGTCGAAGATGAGAGAGAGAGAGAGAGAGAGAGAGAGAGAGAGAGAGAGAGAGAGAGAGAGAGAGTGAGTTTGACTGGTTCTTTAATTTGATGAGGAGGAATCAGCAAGCGATTGGGCCGGCGCGTAACATGTGAGAAGGAAATGGCGGAGCTGCGGAAGAGTCAACCCAATTGACGGCCACCGCTCCGCCACGTGGGCCCTCTGAACCACCACTTTGACCGCCTTCATTACAACCTGCCTCCCACGACTTGCATCATGCGTTACACATTTATCCTCATTTTTTTTGTCGGGAAGTTGTATGCTACCCAAAATTATATAAACGGGATACAATCGTATTTCTTCCGTTTTTGAATAAGTGTTATTTTAATATTTTAGTTTTGTTTCGGAAAAATATTATTTTACAAATTGAGACAGATTTACATTTTTTTATCATTATTTTTCCTCATTTAATGCATTCAAACATCTATATTTAACTCATTTACTGAACTCACACAAGGACGTAATAGGTAACTTAATTAATTCATTAATTTGTATGTATTTATCCAAAATAACATTTAAATATGGAAACAGGTGGCGTATATGATATAGTTAGTATTGCATTTTTTTTATTGTACGCTCGATTTTTTAATATTTTTCTTCGATTTTAATTTAATTTCTTGTACCTTAGTTTAATTATTTAGGATACATCCTACCCAAATAAGTTGTGTTGTATTTTTTTAGTATTTAATTTATAGTTTTTAGTCATTAATTGATTATTAAATACTAAAAAAATATAATGAACTCTAAATAAGTAGGATGAATCATAAATAAAAAGTGTAAAATTAAATTAATTAAACCACAAGAAATTGAAAAAGAACTAAAAAAATTGAGTGTTCAATAGAGAATGCAACACATAAGGTGCAATAGATAATTTTGTATGAAATGGTATTACCCACAACCGTCTTATAGAGATCTCGATATATTTACCGTTATGATTTTATTTAGTTAAGACTAAATATATACATATGTTATGAGCTTAGCCCATTTTGTAAAAATATTCCAAACTTTAAAAATATGTCAAAAAATACGTAATAATTTCATATTTTTGCTAAAATGCTATCATATCCAATTTTTGGTATCACATTATTGACAAAGCATGCCCGAGTACGACGTTTAAAATGATGTGAAAAATCATATTTCACGTAGAAATTAAATATTTTATCCACGTTGCTTTACACACCAGACTCCAACTTGACTTGCGAGCAATCCGACAACAGAAAATTAAATAATGTGACATTCTTCACGTGTCGCAGACTCTCAGTCACTGTGATTGTGGATAGTATCTCATGTAGTAATATCGACTTTCCCATTTTATCCCCAACTACTGCTTTTCAAGTTTTCAGTCTCTTCCACTTTTTACTTTATTTTATTGTGTGTTATAATATAATTTATAATTTCGTTTGTTGTTATGTAGTGATATTTCTATAATATTGTAATTTGAATAAATAATTAATTCAAGATAATTGACACTAGCACGGTGGACCAAGTCTTCTACTGATGAGAACAAAACTAAGATAGTAGCCTGGAGGGGAAGCTAGGGAATAAAATAAAATAGAATTATTTAAGTAAATATATATTATTAAATGAAATGTATACTTATAAATTATTTAATTGTTGTCAGTATATCAAAATAATCATGGGAAAAACATATAGTTTGGTACTCCTACAGATTCTTTTGCTTACTCTGACCATAACAAGTCTTGACTCTTGATTTTAAAACTGTTTTTATGATCTCCACTGATTTCTTTGTGTCAATTTGAATTGATTGTATTAATGGTTAGGTGTAACACCTCAAAGTTCAGATCTTAATTTAATAGGGTAATTAATTGTGAGTATTCAAAAATCTTACATCATTGCGTGAATGAAATATTATTTAGTCAGATCATGAGTATATATTTGGTGAGAGATGGGTTCTAATTGGAACTAAGTCTAGTTGAAATTAATATAGAAAGATGGTGACAAACTCGTAAATAACAAGACTACCAAAAAAACGAGAGTATACTTTTTATTTTAAGGGCAGAGACATTTTAAAAAAGTGGAAATATATAAAACTAGCCGGTCAAACTTTAAAAAAAAATTAATTTAGCCACTAACTTTTAAATATACTTTTTTTAGCCAGAATGACTATTTTGCCCCTGCTTGTTGCGCGCATTGTCAGGATGCACATGGGTATTTTCGTCCAAAATGATTAAAATAAGTATGTTTAAAACTTACTGGCTAAAATAAATTTTTTTTAAGTTTTAAGTGGCTAAAATAAGTTTAGTCTCTTTAAAAAATATCAAGTCCGCCATGTGTTTTGCTAGCTAATAGAGTATATTCTAATTGCTAATATATATGATATATTCAAACTGAATATATATGACTTTGAATGCAAAACTTCTTTTATGAGATAAATAATTAATTAAACTATGAGTAATATATGATTGGAGAGCTGATTGAATCAAGTTTTTAAAAAAGAAGTTTCAAAAAATATATATCAACGGTGAAAAAGTGTCCACCTTGGATGTATATGCTAAATTAAATACACTTAAAATCACTTCAATGAGATTGTAATTATGTTTTTATATAAAAGAATTAATAAACTATCTAATATTATGATTAAGAGTAGGTCTTGTGTGCACTAGATGTACATCAGAAGGTCAGTGTGGGTAACGGATCAACCCCATAATTAAAAAAAAACTCATCAAAATCAGTATGAAATGTAACAATAAAAAGTATCACTGAAAAGTCCAAAAGTATCAGTTGTATCCTTAAAAGGTATCGACCAGAAAAAAGAAGAAGTCAAATCAGTATAAAATGTATGTAACGCTAAAAAAATATAACTCAAAATTCAAAAAATATCATACGTATGTTAAAAGTATCACCTATTTTGACTTTTTTTTTGCGGGTTGACCGTCTAATGTGCATCTAGTGCATAGGAGAATTGTTGTATAATTAATTTGTGGTATAATTTCAAAATCAATAAAAGTTTCCCATTCTTTAATTAATTAATTAATCAATATCTTAAATTTATTAAAATAATAAACGAAATCATAATTTGCAGACTGCACATATCGGAAAAATCTCATCCTTTATTGAGTTCGGAGTGGAAGAATTATGTACTAAACTCCTGATTTCTCAACCTTATAAAAGTGAGATATATCGAAAAAATCTCATCATTTATTGAGTTCGGAATGGGAGAATTATGTACTAAACTCTGATTTCTCAATCTTATAAAAGTGAGGAATACGAGATAACTAGAATGACCCTTCGTGCGATGCACGAATAATATATTTACAGTTATTATTATTTTATTAGAAATTGTAAATAGGAAATTAATATTATACAAATTAAAATATTTAAACTAAAATTTATACAATAATTTTCAAAGAACTGCGAATCTCAAAGATATGCGAGCTTTGGTCGTCCTGACTCTTCACGAAGACCCAAATAGTAAAAATCATGTGTAAAAGTGAGACATCTCGAATCAAAATCTACCGATTCCCTGTTACCCCAATTGAAAAACAAAAATGAAATGATTAGTTTTATTGTATGTTTAGTTTTTCATTATAATTTTATAAAAAATATAAGATATTATGTCATGTTGATTTTAAATTTTTTAGTTTTTTAATTTTATGTAAATTTAAATATCTTAAATTTGTATGTTTCTTCAACATAATGAATGGGTACACTGTTGTACTTATTTTTAGATTAATAAGAAAATATTTTCAATTCATCAATTTCAAGGTTCATTTTATTGCATATGGAATTTGTTATTTTTGCATTGATACATAGTTTAATTTGTAATTTCTGACATTATTATTTATTAAAAGAAAAAATGATTCGTGTTTGAATAAATAAATAAATATATATATATATATATATATATATACATCAAAATTATATAGAAAGATGACCAAAAAATATAAATTTAAACTTTTTGAAGAAATCTAAACTAACTAATAATGTGATAAGAGTAAGTAAATATTCAAGAAACAATATGAAAAAGAAAAAGGAAAGCGTAATTAGACCAAATGAAAATGATTTAAAAGATGAGACGTTGCTTCAAAAAAATATGTTTGCTCCATTAAAAATTGGGATAATAAGTAGATTAGTACAATCATTTGTTTATGTACATATATTATATGTGTATATGAAAAGTAAATGAAATTAAATGTGATGATGCATAATTCTATATACTACTATAATGACCATATATTGGTAAATAAAATGTCTACAATGCCCTTTTGCAAATTGGCGGGAAAACAAAAGTGTGTTATAATATATATATATGTTCGTAAAAATATCCTCGTCACACGTATATATTATATGATCATTATTTAGGGCTATATATGAAGTCAAAAAGATATATCATCGTAGTTCGTCGAGGGCCTCTTCTAATTATTTGATGCCAAAATCTCATTATCTAAGTCTTCCATTAACGACTCTTTCTAATTAAAGTCACGGAAAAGTAATTACATGTACATATATATTAAACACATGCTGACAAATTAAGCCATCCCCTATATTAATAGTCAAATAAAATTAAAGAAAAAGACAGAGACTCTTAATTAGTACAAAATAAAGGATATTGGAAAATGATGAAAAATATTTTGGGTTTGAATCTTGTCAATATTTTACTCCCCATCGCGATTGTACAATCTTTATTACTATTTTGAGATGCCCCAATTATATAGTTTCATTATATAAGTAGCATTAATTTTCATAGTAGTAATGTACAAATACACATTTGTTCAGCTGTGGAAATTAAAAAATTAACCACTTAAATTTTGAAAATCATAAATATTAAAGAGAGGGGATTATTGAAAATTTAGCTTTAATATCTTGTTTTCATAAATATTTTTAATATAGTGCGACTAAAACATAGATTGTATAATTGGGACGGGGGAGTACTATTTTAGCTTGAACTACTCGGAATGTATCCATGTATAACGGTTGATTATAGTTCTGATAAAAAAAAAAATCAGTTAATACTCAAATTAATAAATAATTAAGCATATATATAATAACAAATTTAATTAAGTAAAGGAAATGTAATATATATATATATATATATATAATAGAATTATATTCGACCTTCATCTATATATGATCTTCAGTTCACACAAACAAAAAGTTGGAAATGTGCCGCCTCTTTTTGTTGATTAATTCTTTATATTATTGCATTAATCTAGCATTTAATTCGGTTAGAAAATCAACACATGCATTCCGCTTATATATATATATAAATTACATGTATAAATTAAATAAATACATATTAGCTGGCGGAAAATCACAATTAATTTGGGAACCAATATAAGATGGTGCTATTAATTATGATATTTAATTTCATAAGAAATGAAGAAATTGAATTTGTCAATATTCAGCTTTACATTAAAATAAATAAATAAAAATTGTATCCACTTATATACACGAGATGAAAATTAAAGCCGTGATCATGGCCTCCCCGTGAATCCGAGGATTACCCAAATTGGAAGATATATATATATATATATATATATATATATATATATATATAAATTAATAGGAATTTACGTACAGTCTACGTTAAAACTTCATATATATAATGCCAAAACTACATTCTTCTTCTATTTAATTTCAGAGAAATTAAAACATTCGGAATATATCTTATATAATTATGAAATTAGGGTAAAACAAATTGCAAAGGGACAACGGAGAAAAGTGTGTAGCCTCAGATGAATATGTTGATCAAGTTGTCAGACTTTTCTCCTTGGACAGACTCTGTATGTGTGTCTCTGTGTGTGTGTGTGTGTGTGTGTGTGTGTGTGTGTGTGTGAGAGAGAGAGAGAGAGAGAGAGAGAGTATTAATTTCTCCCTGCATGCATGTCTATTAATTGTTTAAGATATGGCAACTGCCAAATGCTTTAATTTCTCCTAATTTCTAATTAATTAAAGTCAATATATATATATATAGAAGAAAATATATATATCACCCTTATTCACCCAACGGCCTGCTCAAGGCGTATTTTTCTGTTCAACAACACGTATATATAGAGAATATATATGTATCCTGCATGTAACAAACTGAGTGAATTAAGTAATTAAATTGGATTCATTTATTCTACCTTGAAAGGAAAGTTTCATGAAATTCTCTGCCAATTTCATAAACCTCTCTCTCTCTCTCTCTCTCTCTCTCTCTCTGTCCGTCAAAGGAGAAAAGTCTAACAACTTAATCAACATATTCATGTCAGGGATACACAATTTTCTCCGTTGTTCCAGAACTATGTTCTTTTCATTCCAAGACTTATTTGGTTTTACCCTGATTATATTCCATTTATATTATATTTATCTAATATATATATGATATATTCCAAATGTTTTCTTGGAAATTTAGTAGAGTGAAGAATCTAGTTTTATAATTTTCTTGTATAGCAGATATATATACAACTGAGAAGTTGAATTAATCCCGGTAGGGATGGCCTAGTGGTGAAGTGAGATTGCTCGGAGACCAAAGGTTACGGGTTCGAATCTCATCAATACCACAAGTCGTGTGTGTGAGTAAAAAAAAAACTGAGAAGTTGAATTGTTTTGATTATATGTGTCCACTACAAATAAATCAACTGATCACTAACTAGAATTGGGGGAAAAAAAAAATCAATCCAGCTACATTTTAGATAGACAAAAAATAATTTAAATATCTTTTTTTTTTTGTTAATTGAAATATCCCTTCCATAACAATGAAATTTTATAGTAAACTTATAGATTTAATAATAAAAGAGAATTTCTTAAAAAAAACATTAACAAATAATCATAACCTTCAAACTTCTCAGCACAACACTTTTTTAAGCACCATCATATGGCCTTCTTTAATTTGTCCCCAAACCCTAATTTATCTCCAACTCCAGTTTTCTCACATTTCCAAATGTAAAAAATATTGGAAAAGAGATAAATTAAATCTCACCAACACCTAGCTGTAAGTTATGGATCGAGTTTGTCACATAATTTTTCAAATGTAATTTATATTTTTCTATGTATTTGGAAGATGTATTGCACATACATGATTAAAACTTACCAAGTGCAAACACTTGAGAGTACTGATTGCTAACCAGTAAAAAAAATAGTGGAAAAAATACTCCTAAAATTATCGTACACTAAAAAAGAAAAATCATTTTCAATACTCACGTATATGAAATTAATGAGCCTCAGTAATACTAATATAGTAACAACACCAGTTATATTATACTCCCTCCATTTCTAATTAATTAAGTGTCATTTTGGATGAATGCACACATATTAATAAATTAATTGAGTTACCTAATACATCCTTATGTGAATACATTAAATGAGTTAAATTTAAATGTATGAATGCATTAAATGAGGACAAATGTGTGAAAAATGTGAAATTTTTGTCTCGAATTTATAGAATGACACTTTTTTTGAAACGAAATTTAAATGCTAGAATGACACTTATTCGGAAACGGAGGGAGTATTATTTAATATTCATATTATTGTGTTTTTCAGGAAATATTATGTAAATTATCAATCAAGTTATAGGAAAAAGTAATAAAAATTAAGACAAAACACATTTTTAGGTTCTTGTAGTTTTATATTTTTATTTCATTCAGCCCCTATACATTTTTTTCATTTTAATAGGTCCTTATATTTTTACTTTTTGTTTTATTGGGTCCCTATACAATTTTTTTTTGTTATGATAGGTCCTTGTACTTTTAAGTTTGTTTTCATGAGGTCCTTGTTCGTAATCGGATCCAACGACATGTTAACTTTTTCATTAAAAAATAACATGCAATCAATTATTATTTAATAGAATTACACATCATACCTAGTTGAAATTTTATATGATTGTTATTCCTAAAAATTGGCAAACTTACAACCTCTCAATTAAATCTTTATAAAATAAATGTCGTAAAAGAAAAAAAAAACCAACAAGCAATATTAGGAAACTATTTAAAAAAAATCCCGTTACTACTCATTATTTATTAAAATCGCATAAAGTAACCACATATAATCCGTTTAATATAGAACATTTTATAATTCATTCTTGAAAATTTATACAAATCATAATTTAACAACAAACCAAAATAATTAAGTTTAAAAATAATGCAGAATAATGAGGAGTAGCAGCATGAATTTTTCAACCAATTCTGGCGGCATACTCCTTGATTGATTTTTCTTGCTTTTACATACAGTAATTTAGTTAAGAGGTTATAAGATTTTCTTTTGCATAATATAATAATTATGTAAAATTCTAACTAGGACATGATAATTCAATTTAATAAAAATTGATAACGTATTATATTTCTAACGAAAAAAGTTAACCTAAAACTATTAGATTTGATAAATAAGGACCCAATGAAATTAAATATAAAAGTACAAGGTTCTATTGAAATGAAAAAATTGTATAGAGACCTAATAAAATAAAGAGTAACAGTATAGGGACATAATGAAATCAAATTTTAAAGTACAAAGACCTATTATAACGAAAAAATTGTATAGGGATCTGATAAAACATAGAGTAAAAGTACAATGACCTAATTATATGTTTTGCCTAAAAATTAATTATAACATAATCAATCTTAGTCAATAATATTTATCAACATAATTATGAAATAATCATCCTAATAATTGAACCTCCTCAATACCACAGGTCGGGTGTGTGAGTAAAAAAAAAAAATTCATAAGTGGTTGGAATTCAACCCTGCTTAACAATTGTAAAAATTAAATAAAAACATAAAAATTAAAATTAAAAATTTGAATAAAATTGATAAATTTCATAGTAAAACATGAAATGGAATTATGAAAACACAAAAAGTGTGAAGAGAAAAAACATATACAAGTACTCTCTCTCCCTCACTAAATATATTTAACATACTTCCATTCCATGTGTAAGCAGTAGTCGGCATACCTAATACTTTGTTGCCCCCATTTATAAATAGATGTGTATTATTATAAAAAATGAAAATTAATGATTTTGACTGAGATACGATTATGTCGGCATTAGAGGTCCATCTAATTTATTTGCCTGCTCTGCTTGGAAATTTTGCACCTCGTCTAAAATTAAATTAAATAATAGACGTTCAATTCAAGACTCAATAAGTATACAAAACAATTTTTTATGTCTAATTTCAAATTTCAAATGAATAAAGAAAAGGGTTAATTGTCTTAAGATACATAAACTTTAGGGTGTTTTTAGTTTTTCACACGTTTTAAAAACGTAATTTTAACAGTGAGTTTCTAAATGCACCACCAATTTTACTATTTGCACCACAAAAGAAAAAATGAAAAAATAAAATAAATTTGAAATTACTTAAATACCCTATAATAAAATTAAGTCTGAAACACATCCAAGGTGTTCGATGTCGAAGTTCGAACACAAAGAGGATGTTCGAACTTCAATTTTCGAACCATCTCCATATTTTTCTAAGTATAAGAGTCGTTCGAATTAATATTGTCGAATAACTTGAACTTGTTCGAAATTATTTTTCTGAACAAGTTTTTTTTTTTTTTTTTAAATTGTGTTCGAAAATCGAAGTTCGAACATAGTGAGGATGTTCCAACTTTAATTTTCGAACCAGCTCCATATTTTTCAAAGCAAATGTCATTCGAATTAATATTTTCGAACAAATTGGATGTGTTCGAAATTGTGTTTCTGAACATATTTTTTTAAACTGAAGGACATTAATGTAAATGTGCGTGGTGCAAAGAGTAAAAATAGTAGTGCATGAAATAAGTGTAATGCAAAGAGTAATTTTAGTGGTGCATTTAGAAACTCCCTTTTAATAACATGAACTTATCACTTGTTTGGTTTTTTCACATAATTTTTAAATTTCGGTCAATTAAAATGACGTGGCTATCAAAGATTTCCACGTGGACACTAAATTGTCTTAAAATACACGAATTTTTGATCGATTTTGGTCGGATTAGACTGTCCGAATTTAAAAATCACGTGAAAAACCAAACTAGTATTAAATTCATGTTATTAAAAATACATTTTTTAAAATATGTGAAAAACGAAAAACACTCCAAAATTTATGTATTTTAAGACAATTAACCCTAAATACAAAGAAAAGGAAAGGAAAGAAAACCCATGTAGAAAAATTCAATTATTGAAACTCAGCTCAAATTTGACTTGAGAGTAGAACTCATTTAAGTTCAATTGAATTTAAGCACATTTTTTTAAGATCCAATTTGCTCCACTCCCAGCTAGTTGCAGATATAAAAATGAGATCCAGAACTCAGAACATTAGTGTTCACTTCTATGTAGAGTTCCATAACACTTGCTATTGTTCTCTCTCGTTCAAAAACAAGCGATAGAGATCCACGTGTAAAAAGGAGATCTCGACACCATTCCCCTTCCCCAACTAAAAAACTATTGTTTTGTGTGGATTTTTGAAAGACAAATTTTACAACAAACATACAACACTCCAGATATGGAAATGATAGCCTAATTCCAACCCACAACTAGCCTACAAATGAAAATGGGAAGCGTCTAAAAACTTCAAAGTAGATTGCAGAAACTTGTCGTCTGCACTCAAGCAGGACTTGGCTATTTCCACCAACTCGGAGCATTCTTTTAACGTTTCGTCACACACCTAAGAATATGCATCAAGTCAAAATAAAATAAAGAAAATATATCATCATCTGGAAGAAGGATTCTCACAAGTTCCACATCACATAAATAATAAGCTAAATCAGCGAAAGCGTTAACAAAGCTTGAGACCATATATCAAAAACTCGTGTTTTGCCCCACGCCTACGTACAATATAATCTGAGGAAACAAACAACTTGGAAAGAAAATGGGGCAGGGGGAGAATGGTGGGATTCCAGACCAGATGGAAACAAGTGAGATGAAGCGGAATATGTTTCTGAGGATGAGAAGAGTGAAAGCACAGGTTTTGCTAGCACGCACATCTCTAACTTTGCATGAGCATGAGAAATGATTGAAATAGAATACCACCAAAACATATCAGTTTGCTTACCATAAATGATGAAGCTATACAGTTACAACTTTCAAGAGCCATCTTTCCCCGGACAGCCTGGAAGCCAGTATTCAAGTTTAAATGTCTTAAAACCAGTCATGCTCTCAAAAAATGAATAGAAAGGTAGCTGCTAATAGGAGAAGTGAAAAAAGAGAATGAATATGATGAAAAAATAAATTTTACCTTAGAAGACTCTTGCATTACAATATTTACAATGCCCTGAAGAACAAGACGAGACAAGGACAGCAGTTCTTGGTGATAGGACTGAACTCCAACAAATAATTGGTAGTTACAAAGAACCTGGATAGACAAAAAAGAAGAAAAATAGAATGCAAGAGAGGAACCCAACCAATATATGATAATGATAAGAGTCAAGGGGGGTACCCTCACCAAATTAATTAAAACGAGCTCTAAAGAAATTTATCCCAAATGATACTTAAATCAGAAGGAAACAATGAAAAACTAGAACTAAGAAGGTTCCCACGGGCATAATACCTGCCCAACAGTTCTTCCGAATCAAATATCAATCCTCCTACCCTAACTAATGACTTATATCATAATTACGGACAATTAAGCTAACATAATTACCTCTTTGCTGACAGCATGGTACGGCAGTTGATTCTGGGAAAGTGCTGCAGATAAGAAAACAATTGCAGATAACACCTTGGCCTTCATTCTTGGCAATATCCTAAAATAAACAACCAGATTACTACCAAGGAAAATATAAAAACTGAACAAGTTCAGTAAATAGGTGTGTGTAATCATCACCATGATTGGGAGTCTAGGAAAGACAACAATCGCTTGGGGATGTAGGCTATTTCTTGTTCAAGGCCACCTTCAGTAAGAAACCAAAACATTAGCAAAAGTTTAAGAAAGGTAAAAGTGTCAGAGCTACATCCAAGCCAGCTCATTCAAATAAGACTCACATCACCAATCAATAAGCAGTCATGGATATTCAAAATAGACATATGTGACTATCATTTGATTCTACAAAGCAGTTTAAAGGTATCTTTGTGAAGTAAAGTATAAAACGATGGTGCAAAAATTACCTGGAACCATCACCAACATGCCGCATAACTTGCATATTAATGAAATGGCTCCATCACCATCTTCTGCCATCTGCACAGCTACAGGAAGCACACTGAATCAGCACCTCTATTTGTAGTAAAGAAGGGAGTATAACATATTTATGAAAGCAGAGAAAAGTAATTTTTTATAGTTACTGAATATGGAAAGATGAAAAAGAGGTTAGAGAACAAATGATCAGGTAAAAAACGATAGAAGTTTACAGATTTCAAAATGGGATTAAGCGCCAATTAGAGATTATCTGATCATACATATCTCAGTACATGCATTGAATTTCACCTTCACTCCATGAAATACCATCGGTGCATGCATTCCTTATCATTAGAATATGAACTACTAGAATTGATGATATTTTTCTAGTGTACTTCTGTTTTCTGATAATGTTACTCTAAAGCATTTTCAGTCAATATCTGTTAAATACAAGTTTTCTGGTGAAATATTTATCTAACCATTGACTGAATCAACCATTTGCAAGCAATTCACTGCTGCGTTCAAAAGCCCATCTAGATGAGAAACAAAGCCACCCAGTAATGCAACCTGATAAGCAGAAAATATAAGAAGATGAGCAAGCATATGGTTGCAAGAATATGATTGCTAAATGTACACATACTGAAAGTGCACCTCTGCTGTTTCAATATATAAGTTCAACTGCCTTAAGTTAGTTGGAATAGCAGGTATTGTAACTTCATTAAACGCCAGACATGATTTGACAAAGCTGATGCCACTATTTCCATCTCTCATTGCTCTTACAGCTAAGTTGTTGCTGGAATGAACAAGATTCTCCTGAAATTTTAGAATTAATATATTGTACTGGGATTTTCATTTTTATCAGAGTATGACAAATGCAACAAAACAATGTCATGAAGAATGTGAGACGGAGGAAAATAGATTAGAACAATATCTAGTTATCTACAATCACCCCCATCCTCAAGTGGAGAGCAAACAAGAAATAAAAGAAGGGAAGGACTAAACCTGATCAGCAACATGCAACAGTACAAGAAAACTAGTATTCAAACAACTCGAGCTGAATTATACAATCTGCTATGTAGCTCTAGGGTTCAACGAATTTACAAGATTTTTCAGCTTCTCCCCTGTCAGGAGGTCAGCTTATAGAATAGATAAGAGGAATGGGGTCTGGTTATGAATGGTTCAGTACAAAAATCCTTTTGTTACTCATTAATCAGTTTCAGCGGAGTTTATGCAGGAACCAGATGTGGTGTGTGAAGTATCATTACTTTGGCAAAGAATGATTTCAGCCACAAAGGCAAAAAAAATAATTAAGATTCGAAATTACTAATGTGCTGATATTCTTATAGCAGTTTCTAAAATATCTTTACATGGCACCTGTGTGAATTTAAGAGGGCATGCATTGTGTGTTTACTAAAATGAATTTACTAATAATAAAAAGCATTAATAGTCATGAACTTCAATTGAATTAGATATTATGATTCATATACAATTCATAATTATTAATCTCATACAATATGAAATGACAAAATGATATATTGTGAGTGCTACAGATATTATTTTCATAATAGATAACTGGTTGTAGGATCATAAGCTATTCTATAACACAGTGCAGAAGCAACCAAACATTCAATCTGCTTTGTTTAGAGTGGGGAACAAACACAGGCAGCATTGAGCCGAACAACCAGGTCATTGATAAGAATCATGAATAAGAAGACACGCTACACAAACAAAAAACAAAAAATATAAAAATAAAGGAGGGACAGAAACCTGGAGTTCACTAATGCTAGAAAAAGCTCCACGACATTGGGCAAGGAACCTTAAATGGCTTTCCACCTCCGTCCCGTGGTCAACCTAACAGTAACAAGGGCAGTTGTCTGGGCAGCAAATTCTTGTCATAGCCAACTAATAAATCCTATTAACAACAAAACTTCTATTCAACTTAAATAGGTTACCATATATACAAAACGGGAAATCAGACGAGATGGATGTTGATAATCATCCTTTCTCATATTTGAGAAATCTAGGCCATCGTATAAGGCCTGAGCAACTTCAAGTAGCACCTCAATGATGATTGGATCTTGAATTTGACCATTTCTGGGGAGAAAATTTGATTTAGTAAGCTTCCAAAAGAGAAAAGTTGCTATTTGTTCAAGTCATGTTTTAACAGAAAATATGCATAAATATTCCTAAGATCCAGTACTCTGTTTATCACTACATGGACGAGGATACCAACCAACAAACATGTTTTAAAAACTTGCATCCAATCATCTCAACAAAATTAGCAAACAATTTCTTTAGTCCCAGGTTACAGGAGAAAGGCACTTATGGTAAAGAAAACCAACAGAAGAAGGTCAAGCAAACTGCAAAGATTGTCAATAAACAGTAACCAAAATTGTATCATCGTGCATGCCCTCAGGACCTTAACTTTCGCTCTTTAAGGTGTTATTAAGCCATCAACTTTACTCCGAATCTTTTCTCTGGACCACTTCATTGTCGTAATACAGTTTATGACAAGCAAAAAAATCTGATGCTGAAATGATTAACGATAGACTTAATCAAAAGTAAATAAGTCAGTCAATGCTACCCTCGAACCAAAGAGCTTGGCATCAAGTTACTTGGGCTTCAGTACGAAAGATTAAATGGATATGAAACAGTGGAAGCTGAATTTCATGTTGTGGGACCAGATAATACCTTATTGCCATATTAAGAATGTGCATATTGATAGAGTTTCTTGAGCTCCCATTCATCATATCTAAGATGTCAATAAAATGGTTCTGCAAAGTATTAATTTTGATTTCAATCAGTTACAGTAGTTTATTAATAAATCAAGTCACATGACCAAGTGCATTAATGAAGCACAATGTTTATAATTAAACTATGTTGAAATGTAAGGAAATGGGGAGATGGAAAGTAAGCCATGTGACAATAATGTGGTGGAGGAATCGCGCATAGAAGAAAATTCACTAGAAGCATACCAGTGCTAATATTTTCTCGATGTCACCAAAATGAGTAAGAATTTTCAATAAAACGGACTGCAGTATAACCAACTCATTTTCACCAATCTTCTTGTCCCTTGCACGTTCCAATATTTCATCCAATATTACATTTAGGAACATGCCCTGCAAAATGGGTTAGAGGAAGGGACATTTTCTTAATTCTGGCACTGATAAATCCATATGTGAAATGAAGTCAATGAAAGAAAGTCAATATGTCTAAAAACCTCAATAATCTACAAGAACCAATCATATTATCTCAAAAATTAAGAAAAATGTTTGGGAAACATCTACCAAATTAGCAATGACAGACCTTTACCACTATGGCACTATCTTGATGAAAATAGCAAAAAAAAAAAAATCCCTACCTTTTGATCACAATTAAACCACCAATTGACAAATATTAAAATATTACTTGACAAGGAATTATGGCCTACACTAGGAAACTATACAGAATTATGGCATCCAGCTTCTCAGACGACATCAAGAACATATGTTCGCGGGTATACTTTTCAAGACGTTAGGGTTGTAATAAATATCTTCAACTTTCATTTTACTGATTTGCACCTGAAGATTTCCTTTTGTGGTTATATGCTAATAATCAGCATCACAACTTCAAATCAAAACTATGCAATGCATCAGGAGATTACAACATATACAACAGCAACAAAACCTTTATTAACAAAGCTTCGTATTACCCTTCGGTTCTCCAGGATGATATCCAAATAAGCATCTGCAACCATCAAGTACGCATAAAGATCTTCATAACAAGACAGAACCTGAAATGCAGAAATAGCTAAACTATAAGAGAGAAGCAAAACATTTCCACTGATGAATTCAATCATGCCTATACCTTACGAGAAAGACCTAGAGAAGACAAGCATCATACAAGTAGCATATACAGACAACTTAAAGGTTCTTACCCGCTCCTTTTGTGCTTGTTTAAAGTTGCATGCAACATTATGTAAGGTATCAGCAGGTTCAGGACATGAGTACAATCTCAAATCAATTAATCAACCAATCAATTTGGAACTATATATATCTTACTATGTCTAGAAAAACTTGGAAGAAACAGAAAGCACTATGTAAGTAACAGAGATGCAATATGTAATTAAGCAAAGCAAATAATAAGATAGATATTAACAACCACGGAAAAAATGTCTATATAGAACCCACAATAAACTACCTGGATAATTTTATCCACCAATAAGTCGACGCTATTCACTTCAGATACCAATTCACATAGCCTATGTCCAAGTAATTTGAAATTTAAACACTGCAATGAAGAATGAATCTGTCAGATAATAACTTCAAAAGAACAATAAGGCAATGCAAGAGACCCACTGTATTCAAATTTGAAGACATGTACCTGATCAAAAGACCTATCATCAGTGGTCTCTATAAGATGTAGAAACTCCACGGCGTTAGAACATATATATCCAACTGGAAGTTCCTTTAGGATACAATGAAGGACAATCGATATGCATGAATAATTTTTAGACAAGATTGATTGGTTCCTCCACATTCCAAGTGCCACAAGCA
This sequence comes from Perilla frutescens, assembly GCA_026008535.1. Classification (NCBI taxonomy): domain Eukaryota; kingdom Viridiplantae; phylum Streptophyta; class Magnoliopsida; order Lamiales; family Lamiaceae; genus Perilla; species Perilla frutescens. The sequence goes on from BRKX01000004.1 coordinate 69,532,986, forward strand.
TTTTGCTAATTTCCATCTGCAAGGAAATATCATAGTCAATCAGCCGAAGTATTGCCATGATAGTCAATGGAAGAGAAACATTCTAAGAAAAATTTACACTGAAGACAAACAGATGCAGAATGGAGAAAGGCGATCCTAAAAAAAACCCCCAATCATCTTCTAGATGGCCTTTTTTATGCATACACTAAACGGTGGCCTGTGAGAAAGCTGACCTATATTTTTAAACAGCATTAAGCAACTATACAGCACTAAACCACCCATAAGTAGATATACTTATAAAAGACACCATGAAAGTTTATTTGTAATGTCCCACTTTGGATAAGAATCTTATGTTTCAAGGATTTATAAGTGGGCTCAATGCAAGGACGGATGCCAAGTAGTTGCTAGAGGAGCCTGTTGTGCCGTGGCCCCACCCCCATGGGGCCTGGGGCGTTACATTAATAGTTGAGCAAATCCTGCAACCCCCACCCCCCAACCCAACCCAACTAAAAAGAATGTCTCATGTTTGATGTCAATCTCTATGCAAGAAACAAGATTTATGAAGAAGAGCAGAGCCTAGCATCACCATATTTGACTCAACTATCACAGTGGATCAGCAAAGGAGCAGAATCAGAGCAATAATCTGGCCTGACCTGTTTTAGATCCTTGAATAAGCATCTCATGATATACTCAATAGTGGGTTCAACCAGAGCAAGCAGTAATCCACTATTTCCAGAAAGATTCCCATTCACGGCTTCTCTTGCTGGTGTCAATCGAATGAGTAGAAGTTTCAGATCATTGATGCAAGTGATAAGAAAACCTGTCCAAGATGCAGAATCCATTGCTTGTAAGAAGCGTATATTTTTTGACACAAACCATGAAAACCGAAAACCAGGTAAAAGTAAAAAAAGCAAAACTACAGTGAGATCAGGACTTTAATAAAAGCATGTATGTCAATTTTCAGGCACTGAACCTGTCAGTATCCAGAGTGTTGTTAACTTGTAAATTTTGATGAAATGTATCCAGAGTATTATTATCATAATTTTGGCCTTCCCCTAGATCTGTTACATATAACTTTTTTTGAAAGAGATGAAAATTTTATTAAAACAAGGAAAAGCATCAATAGAAAAGGATCTATTACATAATATTATAAGGTTAAGCACCCAACCACTAGTAATGTACAAAATCTATCATTCTCTACATCATTTATCACATAGAAGAGTTAGAAATGAACTTCATCAGGTCAGGTATAATACAATCCACTTGGTTTAGCTCAAAGAGATAGAAGTGTAGCCATCCTAGTTTTCCTATAAGTTCATATTTCTCAAGCTCACAATCAAATGGTGATGTTTTCCATCCTGGTCAAGTGTTGGACCAGAAGTGGAGTCAATTAACCTATAAACTTGGACTTAGCACATATAAACATCATATTATATACATAAGTAATAAAGACCAAGAATCAGCACCTGTATCATGATGGGGTAATCTTTGAGAGCATTGAACCAAGTACATGCGACAATAAGCTGATGCCAGTGGATCAGCAATGCCTCTTGTCATCTCCACTAAGCGTTGAAGGATATTCTCGGGATGGTCATGAAGGAAGCGCCAACAAGGCAATAGTGCAAGCTCTAAATAGCTTAAATAATCAAAAAAATAATTATCAGCTTGAAAAATAGTGAAGCAGATACAAAAAACTCAATAGACAAAAAATTAAGCACTGCAGGTCTCAAAATGATCCACCAAAGCTTTATCATAGTGTTTCATTTCAACAACCTTGGAGAAAAGTTCAAAGTTGATTCAGGCCTTAAATAATATAACTCAAATCAGGTCCTCATGTCCTAATCCAAGTGCTTGACATTCTATGATCAAGAAAATCTTGGAGGCAAAAGTCAACCTAATATTACTGTAATTTAATTAGTAGTGAATGAAATGGTTACTATCAAGTTGAATACATCAAGTCAAACTAAAATCAGAAGAAAATGGGCCAGTACAGCACCTCAGAAGAATTTTCCTCTAGATAGTAGTAAATTTTACTGGTCAGCCATAAAAATGAAATTAATAAATAACGTCAAGTTTTGAGGCATCATTAGGCTAGACTGTATCAGGTAAAACGCATGCATTGTCAGGTAAAACGCATGTATTGTTAAAGTGAGTCAGTGATTCTCATTATCCGCGTGCCAAAGAAGCTCTTAAGTTCTATCACTTCGTGCTATAGTGATCTAAACAGAAAATCTTTCCCACAGAAAAGTTATTCAAATTAATTAACATTGAAATCCCGGATGGAAGTAACAGAAACATCTTGACGATACCGTATGCCAGAAATAACAAGAGAAGTAGGGGACTCACATGCGAGGAAGTAGCTCATGAACAGAACCAATTTTGCAGAACCAGTTATTGCATGTCTCTTTGGCATCAATGCATATGTCACCAGCTTTAAAGTTTTCTGCAAAATAATGACAAGGTATATAATTTGGAGTTTTACAAAGTTTCAGGCTGTGAGTTATAATTAATAAATGGAAGGGCATCATAGCGTGCATATTGTTATACACTAGATCTTTCATCTTAATAAATTCAATAAATCCACCATCTTCAACGCAACCCTTCCTTGGTATCATGATTAAAATGACTTTCATAGTTAACAGCATTTGACAAGTTATTGGACATCACTGGGTATTAACATTACATACCTTTTAACATTACACAAAACCAACCCCCAACTCAAGAAAAGAATACAAAAGGTTGACTTCTTATGCATGACTGTCTCTGTAATTTAAGCACCATACTGCAATTTGAAAGGATCGTGATAAACAGAAAATATTTAAAATGCTGATCAATCAAAATCAGGTCTGACTCTACCTTCTTGTGCACAGATACATCTGAGACCACTAAGACATAGATTAATTAAATCTGAACCTCTAGGCAGTAAGTCTGAGCATATAGAATGCATGAGATCTTGCTAAAAAGAAACACACAGAGAGACAGCAATGGAGGAGTGAGAGGAAAGATAAAGTAAGTTAATGCATTATAATCCCAAAAGAAAGGGAAATTTCTTCAACAGCCTTGTCGCTGCCCTGGTAAAGAGCAGACAAAGCCCCCACCTTCAGTGATCTCTGCTTTTTGTTTGATTCGGTTCCACACCAAATCACCGAGCATGTCCATTGTATCAGTTGCTAAAACGAAAAGAGTTGGATAAAACTGGATTATAGACGAGTCCATCAGAAACCTAACAACCTGCAAATAAGCATATTTCAAAGGCTCTTGGTTTAAAGACCGGGAAGAAAAAGAAAAAAATAAATAAATATTCACAGATCCCCCCACCTCCTTTGACCAGACCTATGAGTTCAGTGCATCAGTATTGGAGCACAAAAGAGGGAAATCATCTTTTAACTCCTCCATAAACACCCTGATCTTAACAATTCATGTTTTTATTGAACAACATGATTCTCAATGGAGAACTAAAAAAACTCCAAGCAAAGATACCAAAAAGGAATACATACACACACACACACACACATATATGCGCACACACGGCACACTTCAATATACATAAGCATGAAAGATTTTGGTTTGTGTGTGTGAGTTGCGATATCAGGTCAAAAGTATACATTAAAAGAGAGGGAAAAAGTATTACAAAAGTTGTTCTATTGGTTAAATACAATATATAGATATATCATATATGTGTATTGTGGCATAAAGGTAAAAAAAACATATAGTTACCCCTATAGTAAAAAAGAAAACTATAGATAAACAGTGTCCCCCTTCTAACGTTGCCACCCCTATTGTTTGATACTGAAGGCCCTTAAATAAAAATTTCCCAGCAACAGCAGGAAGAAGCCTAAAGATGTTGCATCTTTATAAATAGAAAACTCACCTTAATTGACAACCTTAAAGATGTTACACGATCATCTGCACTCCAAGCCTGATTAATTTCATCTTTGAGTCCCTGCAGCTTTGACAGACACTCCTGTTGACTGATTACTTTACCATCTTCATCATCAAATTTTTTGTTATCATCCAACTCCCCTGAATGCAAATCTTTTGATGATTTCCCAATTGCTGCCAATATCTACACAGTATTATATATACAAGCAGTGAATCAAAAGGAAAGCGAAAAAAAAGGTCTATGATCATAAGATATAGGCTACCTTTGTTACTCTTCACATGCACACCAGATGCCTGTAGGGAGCAAAATCAAGCAGCTTGTTAAATATCAGCCACTCCATCCAAAATAAAGGAATGCTAAACAGAGATTAGTTTTTGGATTATCAGAATCCATCAACTCGGACATAGTTAGTTAGTTACAATAAATGGTTATTGCTAACAACAATTTTAAAAACATCACATAAAACAAAGTTCCACGCCAATGTACTAATACATATACACCTACCACGGATATTGGTGATGTTTTAGAAACAGGAAATCTCTGCATCAACATTCTCTTAAAAGAAATCCATTCCTTCCTCACTCTCAGTTGAGAATTGAGGTCAGTTGGCGCAGTTGCCTCAGAACTGATATCTTCACGGTGTAAATCGCTTGCAGAGACTTCCATCGATCCATCATTAGCCCTAAGCGGATCGCAGAAATCATCTTTTCCACATTCAGATTCTTCCACCTTCAACTCAATTTCATCAAACACCATCACCATATGAACTAAGACTAAATATACAAAAACAAAGCTAAATGCAAAATGCACAAGCTATGCAATCGATTCCATAATATCAATACCGTTGTAATAACACAAAAACTCCAACATATATTCTGGAAAAATACTACTGAAGTCGCAAATTATATCACAAATTCATAAAATATCGAATTGTGGCGGACCTGAAGAGGTGAAGGAGAAGGAGCGGCGGACAGAGGGTGAGTATCAGCACGCGCTCGCCAGAGAGAGTGGGCCTGCTCCTCGGCTCTGTAGTCTCGGCGCCTGAATTCAAGCCCCATCGACTGAGCTCCGGATGTTCAACACGAGAAAGATAGAAGAAACTACAACTCCGCTTTGATCAACTGTCGCCGCTTTCCGCCATCGCCAGCCCGTCGTCGGCTGTCAGCGCCGGACATAGAGTCGCTAATTATTCCCGAATAATCGTGTTTCAACAACGATATGAAACAGTAGCGTTTACTGTGTTTTACTTCCGCTACGGTGATGACTACTAGAGAGACTCGACTCCATGAAAGAGAGACTCGACTTCATTTCATGGTTTTTGGGTTGGACTCGTAATGTTAAAATTTGAAAGGAATAGTGTCAAATTGCCCTATATAGAGTGTTTAATTATAATTTATATTATTTTAATGAATTTTAAAAAAAAAATCAGTTCATTTTTTTCCATTTTGTAATAGTGTGTGGAAATATTTGTGGGTAAAATGTGTGAAAATATCTTGAGTGTGAAACGATGTATGTTAGTGTGTATTTATTAACGGGGTTAAGTTTTTCAACTACATGAGCAGTAATGTGAGCCACTTTTACATTGACCCCCCCCCCCGAATTAGTCTATTGCAATTAGTTCGACATCATGAAGAATCATCCACTCATAAAATTGACGTGGTATATTCATATCATAATATATATGCACAAGGGCAAGTCTTCTGTACATAAGATGTACATCAGACGATCAACGCTTTGACCGGGTCAACGCGTGTTGACCCGATCAATATTTTGACCAAAAAATCCGTCAAAATTAGTATCATTCATAATATTGAAAAGTATTATTTCAAAGGCTCAAAAGTATCATTTATATCAATAAAAAGTATTGGCCAGAAAAAAAAAATAAAGAAAAAAACTGTTAAGATCAGTATCAATCGAAACATTAAAAAATATCATTCAAAATTAAAAAAGTATAAGTTGTATCCCTAAAAAGTATCACCCGTTTTCACGATTTTTTTGGTCAACGCTTTGACTGAGTCAACGCATTGACCGTCTGATGTACATCTTATGTACAGGAGTATTTGCGTATGCACAATAATAAATAGCATTCTTATTAAAACCGGAGCTTATAGGAAAGAATGAAATTAAATTTATACTAGTATTTACCAACAAAAAGCTAATAAAACTCATTATCAGTAATCGGGCAAACACCTCAATTAGGCAAACGGCCTCAATATTTAATTAATTTATCTTTCTTCCACATCACCAATATTTTACTCAACCTGATTGATATTTTATCAGCTATCACCCAAACACCCCCAACACAACATTATATATATTTTTCATTTTCTTTTATTAATAACTATAATATAACTAATTAGAATTAAAATAAATTATTATTATTACTGAAAATTATAACAACACAAAATAACAAACTTATATACAATAATATAAGAGTGCAATCTGATAATATAACTAGACATGACAATAATATATGAGTACAATCTGATAATATAAATAACACTTCAATTTCATACGAATTTTGACCAATATCCTCGCGGAGGTCGACCACCACCTCCATACCGATAATCCTAGTCTAAAAGCCTTTCATTAAAAAGTGATCCGCCAAACTTGTTCCATACTCATAGAATAGTTATTTAAGCCCTTGAATGATATATTTCTGCCTCGGTCGTGGTTGGATTAACTAATATACATTCGAAAATATTTAGTAATCACTTTGGGCATATATGTTTCTTCTTGACCCAGTAAGAATCTATGAATAACATGTGATTCACCATCTTCCAAGCCAATTCGTAAACTCCACTTCTTTTAAAACAACAATTCATTTCTTAACACTACTTCATATAATTAAAAAAAAAAAATCTCATTAGCTATATATGTACATAGGCAGATACACATTAATTGTCTAATATTTCAGAAACATGCTTCTCTCTCTACAATATTTTTGGTACGTTTCTTTGGTGCTCATATTCTTCTCTCTCCTCGCAAATGCCCACTCATGCACGGAGGGGTTCATTCTTGAGGCGAAGCGTATCAACATCACCCAAAACTGCAAACTAAACGCCTTAGGCGCCGAGTTCGCTTGGAACTTCGACAACTCCACCCGCCGCCTCGACGTCGCGTTCGGGGCGCGGCTGCAGTCCGACACGGCGTGGCTGGCGTGGGGGCTCAACCCCCAGGGCCCGCGCATGGCCGGCACCCGTGCCCTCATCGGCATCAAGCATCAAAACGGCATCGAATCGCACATGTACAACGTCACCGGCGCCACCAAGCGCCACTGCCAGCTCCTCCCGACCGACGACATCGGCCTCAACGTCACCAACTTCAGCTTCTTCTACGAGCACGCGATCAAGTATTACATGATCAAGGCCACCATCGTCGATCTCCCCCCCGACTACAACGCTTCCAGCGCCAACGTTGTCTGGGAAATCGGGGAGGCCGCCGCCGGCGGCCAGCCCTTCATGCACCCCACGTCTCTCGACCACCTCGACACCACTCAGACCATCGATCTCTTCTCTGGTGAGGTGTTGAGTTACAAGCCCTCCCAACGCCGTCGGATGAGAACAGTAAGTTCGATTTCTCGATTACATTTTCATGTTATACAGAGGCGGATCCAGGGTTTAGAGTGGGCCTTGGCCCCCCACCCCACGCCACCCCATCCCCTTTTTTCTCCCTGCACCTTTTTTTTTATTATTATTATATACAGTGTAGTGAGGCTCCCTCAAATATTTCTCCACTAGTTTGATGTTTATATTTACAATTCAATATGTTCAAATTAATCATGCAGGCTCATGGGGTACTAAACATTGTGGGGTGGGGAATATTTCTTCCGAGCGGAGCCATCGTAATGAGGTATTTCAAAAGCTATCCCAAAAAGGTGAAGTGGTCAAGCGCCGTTCATATCGGATTTCAGGGCATGGGATACATTCTCGGGTCGACCGGGTGGGGCATCGGACTCTGGCTCGGCCAGGAATCTGAACACTATACCTTTACCACCCATCGGATTCTAGCCATCATGATTTTCACTTTCACAACAATACAAGTAATTATAAATATATAATTAAGCCGTACTAATCCATTTCCTATCTCTCTCTCTCTATATATATATGTGTCAATTTCAATCCGTTTGATGAATCTTAACTCGTTTCTCGATCTCAGATGATGGCGTTGAGATTGAAGCCGAAGGGGGCGGATGAATACCGGACATACTGGAACATGTATCATCATTTCCTGGGGTATTCGTTGCTTGGAGTGATAGCGGCGAACATATTCCAAGGTATCAACATTATTGAGAGTGATCACCACCACTCGTGGAGGTGGTCGTACGTCGGGGTGCTGGCGGCGTTGGGCGCAGTAGCTCTGGTGCTTGAGCTTTATACTTGGCTCAAATTTACTGAACGTTGGGACAAATTCATTGCATGCGTATGCCCTCCAAAGAATAACCAGACTAATCCGTCTACATCCACTGCACCTCTAGACAAAAAATGATAGTTACACCACAGTAGCAGCTGAGGGTTACCTTCGACATCCAAAAAAAAATGATAGTTACATCTCTCTATTTAGTGTGTGTGTGTATGAGTTTGGAGCATGAGAAATGATATGATCATATGGGGAAAGGAAAAAAAATATGAAGTGAGATGTTGTACTTAATTCCATCGGTGTATATTGGTTTAGGGATGAGATCCTCTATTTCAGATTTGGTGCTCCAACCCGTATTCCACGATCGATTTAACAAGTTTAATAATAGATATTATAAAAATAAAAATTAATTATAACATAATCGACCTAGTCACATCTATCAACAAAAAATTGAAATTTTAAAAATTATAAATCATATTTTTAAAATAATCAACCATAATAATCATTTCTTTGAAAATTAAATACTAAAAAATGATTATAAACCCTAACTGGATTGGGTGAACCCTAAAAACAATTATAAAATTAAACTAAAACATAATAAATTAAAATTGATGAAAAAAGTGAAAGAAAACCTCATAAATTTGATTGTGGAATACGAATTGGAACACCAAATATGGAATAGAGGATCCCATCCGATTGGTTTGTTGCCAATTTTTCTTGCAATTTTGTTCACGAGAAAGAGTGGTTCAAATTTTTATGTTACACTTCTTTGTCTTTTCACTTTGTATGTGATTATCAAATTTATGATCTCAATAATATTTATTATAAAATATAATTTAATTATAGTATGAATAAAATATGGTCAACATTTATCAATAAAAAATAATCAATAATAATAATAAATTATTAATTAAAAATTAATATTTAGAATAACGGTAATGGCGTTTGACTTAAGGAAACTATACATGTATTTGGGATTGAAATTTCCTGTTATACTCCTTGTTATACTTTCAAATTACGAATTTTTCTTGTGTTTTTTTCTTCAATTTTATTTTTTTTGTGATTTAGTTTAATTTTATGATTGTGTTTAGGGTTCATCCCACCCAATTAGGGTTTATAATTATTTTTTAATATTTAATTTTCAATTTCTAATTAATAATTCATTATTATGATTTATTTATTTTTTTAAAAAAATATTTTTTTAAATTTTTTAATTCTTTTTTTTGTTGATAAATGTTAACTATGATTATTTATGTTATAATTAATTTTTATTTTATAATAAATATTATTAAAATCATAAAGTTAATAATAAAACCAGAGTGAAATACAAGAAAGTGTAACAAGAAATTTCAACTAATGTATTAATTTGTTACATGATAATATTGTAGTGGACACATGTATTAATATGTAAATTCGACATCTCATGCTTTAGCAATTCATACTAGCATCTTTAGGTTTGGGTTTGGGTTCAAGATTCATGGGGTTTATGCTTTTGGGTTCAAAATTCATTAAGTGTTACATTGATATGATTATCTCGATCAAGGTGTTTAATTAACCACATAGAAAATCAGTATTAGTTAATTTTTTTTACTTGAGATAATGAATGGTTATTAATACGACTAATAATCTTTTATCTTTTAATGATAGATACTGTATATTGATTATATTCGCTTATTTGATGTATCCAATTGTTTGGAAATATAAAAAGAAAAAAAAACTTATTAGAAAAGGTGTCAATTAAGGAAATGTATATAAGCAACCTAACTATGTAGCTGTAAAGTAAAATAAAATGGAAAAAGAAGAAGAAAAGCAAAAGTGGCGTCACGCCTAAAGAAAGACGAATGAGTCGGAATGACCTCTTTGAACAAGCAAGAATAAATATATTCAAATTATAAAAAAAGAAAAAACAAAAAAGAAAAAAGAAAAATATTGTGCTATATTTAAAGCCATATACTCTGCTTTTTATGAATTTGCACCACTAATTTTACTCTCTGCACCATAAAAGAAAAAAAAAATTATGAAGTTACTTCAATATATACCCTTTTATTACTTATTCGTACTGCTAAAATTACTTAATGTACCACAAATTCAAAATTAAAAAAAAATTAAAAAAGAAAGCAATTAATCGAAGTATTCATGAATTTCTATTAGTTTATTAGAAGCATTAGATGCTAGTATGAGTGTATTGATCGAAAATAATCAAGTTTAGAACATGTTGTAGAGTTTTTTTTTTTTTTTTTTTTTCAGATCGCGATACGTTCGAACTGAAAATTTTGAATATTTTGGAGTGATTTGAACTCTACTTTTCGAATAATACTTGGAGAAAAAACGGAGTTCGAGGCGTTCAAATTTAATTTTTCGAACATATTGGAGTAGTTCAAACTTTAATTTTCGAACATAGTCTGTTCGAAAAATATTTTCTAACATATTTGTACCCTGAAATTTTCTAAGTGTTGTTCAAACTTTAGTTTCCGAACAAATGAGAGTTGTTCAAATTTTAGTTTTTGAACAAATGAGGGTTGTTCAAACTTTAGTTTTCGAATCAACTTTGTTTCTAAGTATTAGAGTCGTTTGAATTAATATTCTCGAATAAGACGAACGTGTTCGAAATTATATTTCCAAACTTTTTTTTTTGTTTTTTTTTCAAGTAAAACAGATATTTTTGGAGTGGGGGGTATTAGTGTAAATGTGTGTGGTGCAAAGAGTAAAATCTGTAATGCAGTGAGTAATCAAAATGCAAAAAGCAAAATCAGTAGTGCAAATAGAAATTCCCTTTTATGAATTGGATTGACTAGCATAATATTTTATTTTGGGCAGGTCTAGTGTGCACTAAGTTCATATCAGATGATCAAGGCATTGACAAAAAATTCCGTCAAAATCAGTATTATTCGTAATATTTAAAAGTATCACTCAAAAGAAAAAAAATACCAATTGTATCATTAAAAATATCAGTAAAAAAAACTGTCAAAATTAGTATCAATCGTAACACTGAAAAGTATCACTTGAATTTTAAAAAAATATCATCTGTATACCTAAAAAGTATCACATGTTTAGATGATATTTTGATTAACGCATTGACTGAGTTAACGCACGTTGACCGATAAAGAAAAAAACTGTCAAAATCAGTATCAATCGTAACACTAAAAAATATCACTCAAAATTTTTAAAAAAATATCACTCAAAATTTAAAAAAAATATCACTTATATCCTAAAAAATATCACATGTTTTGATGATATTTTAGTCAACGAGCACTAACCCGATCAACGCGTTGACCGTTTAATGTATATCTTATATATATGAGAATTTACGTTTTATTACGGTATTAGAATGGAAGATGACGATGACTGCATGGGAGTCATTAGTTGGTAGTTACTTTGGGCATATACTCAATTCCACTTAATTTGTGACATGCATAAATTGTACATCATCATATACATATTTGTGGAAAAGTCTATATCATATCACATGGGAGACATTGCCATAAAAAAAACTTTATATTTAATTATAGACACCAATAAATAGAATAGTGTGTAATTTATCAACTATATATTGTATTGTGAATTGTGAAATTGCAAATATTGCAATCACAGCACACATGCATATTGCTAGCATTTCTGAGACCTTTTTGTAGTTGAACGATAAAAACTATAAAAAAAATACATAAAAATTTATATCAATGATAGTGAACAACTGAAGTTCGGTCCGAGGTATAATTCACAATCGACAATACCAATTCTACCGTGGTTAATCTTTTTGAATTTGGTGTATTAGTTATACGATGTGTAAAATGAAACAATCAAAATCCTTAGGTCATCTCCATCGGAAGCGGCAAACGACTCTTTCCCATGAAAAGCTCCTCTGGTGAACACGGTGAAATGAAAGAGAGGAGAGAGGGACGCCATATGATGTTTATCACTCCTATGATAAAACTTTTTTTTTTTCCTTTTTTTTTTTTGTTTGGGAAAATGTACAAAAGCACAATTAAAGTATTGGTCCAGTCCCGATTAGACACTTAAAATATAACTCAATATATTCGACCTCTTAAACTATTATAAATGGCCCAATCGATCTTTTATACTATTTTAAATGATTCAATCATCGCCTTCCGTCAAAAAATATAATTTTTCTATTAGTAATCAAAGTTAATTAAACATGCAAATTTTTGTGGTGTAATTTGAGACTAGATTCGGAGTTTCAAAGCCATGATTCAATTTCAATATTTAACGTTGAATCAATATCAAGATTTTCAATTTAAGTCATGAATACAAACTAGCACTCCGAATTGTCTCCATCCAATTACTCCATTATCCGACATTCAAATGACGAATTGAAAATGCTACCGGAAAGCATAATGTAAGAACTTTCCAACCATACCCAACATAGCAAAATATTATTGTCTGAATAATTCGAAATTATGTTGTAAGAGTTTTACACATTTAATTAACATTAATTACTAACAAAAAATTAATATTTTTTGACTAAAGCATTAAGGCAAACACTTGCATGCATCATGATGCAAATAACATTATATGAGACGGGTCGGTCAAATCCGTTTTTGACCCGGTCAACGCGGGTCAACCCGCGCTTTGACCCGGTCAACACGGGTCAAACCGCTTTGACTGGGTCAACCCATAAAAAAAAACTGTTCAAAGTGAGTACCAACCTTCCTATTAAAAAGTATTACAAAACATTCAAAAAGTACCATTTGTATCATTAAAAAGTAAGGGGTCTGCTAGTTATTTTATACTAGTTTATTTAGTTCAAATTCTGATTTTTTTTTTCAGTTTTTATACTGTATGTGTTGAGATTAATCTAAAACAATCATCATTCTAAGAATTTGCAAAGGAAAGCAAAACACGAGTTCGGTAAAATAAAAAGTACCATGTGATAAAAAGAAAAGTATCAAGTACGATAAAGACAGGTATCAACCTGAGATTAATACTATCATAATTCCAACTACAATAAAAAATACCATGTGGTAATAAAAAAGGTATCAAGTATGATAAAAACAAGTATAAAAAAAATTAAAAAATCGCAAAAAAAAAAAACGGGCGCGTGGGCGCCACGTGGCACGCCCGCGTGTGGCCACGAGCCCGCCTGAAATAGGCGCACGGACGCCCTGTTGCACGCAAGTGCACCTCAAGCATTAATTTGCACCATTTACAATAGTTTTAAGGGCATAATAAACCGAGTCATACTTTAAGTGTGTAACTGGATTAGGCTAGTAGTTTAAGTGTGTTTTTGTACATTTTCCCTTCTTGTTTGATTTTTTTTTATTTAGTTACGATATTGTAATATATTTTGTATTTTAATTAATGTGTTATAAATTAATATTAAAGTTGGTTATATATGATACATTTAATTAAATACAAATGTTAAAACACAAAATTAAATCAGATAAAATTAGACCAACAATATTTTTATGAATTATAGTTTTTTATTTTGTATTAATTCAAATAAATTTAATATATTATTATGAAATGCTGAATTTAATTTTACATTCATATATATCCTATTAAATGAAATTGTATATATTAAATGTTTAGCAATTATAAAAAAATATATATTATGAAATATTTTATGTTAAAAAAACAAATAATTCGAGAAATTTCTACTGGCCAGGGTGCAATTTCGAATCGAGGCAACTGGCCTCCAATTTTTATTGAGGTCTGTATTTTCCTCCTTTGTTTTTTTAATTTATTTTATCTATTCCATATTCGAAACTTACTCCGAAAAGCAGTGAAGGAAGGAGTGGGAGCAAGCATTCCGATCCGATGGCGACTCCGGCCGTGGAAGGCGCAGCTGTGGTGGCGCTTCGGGCGGTGCTGCAGCGTGTCCGACTCGCCGCGGAAAAGTCCGGCCGCCGCGCCGATGATGTGAGGGTGGTTGCCGTGAGCAAGACGAAGCCACTGGCCCTCATTGATCAACTCTACGGCGTCGGCCACAGATGTTTTGGCGAAAACTACGTCCAGGAAATTGTCGATAAAGCCCCTCAGGTTCATCTCTATATCTGGAATATACACCGCGATTCTGCTGATTTGTATGAATACATATACATACGTGTATATAGATCGATATATGATTAATATTGATGTGCGTTTTATTATGTGTAGCTGCCTGAGGACATTGAGTGGCATTTCGTCGGCCATTTGCAGAGCAACAAAGCGAAAGCGCTGCTGAGTAAATTCGAATATTATTAGGCTAAATGATACTGTAAAATAGAAGAGATTGCTTTAATTAAGTTAAGCGTCTTCGTTTATTTTTATTTTTATGTTTATATTTATGCGCAGCTGCTGTTCCGAATCTAGCCATGGTTGAGGGTGTTGATAATGAGAAGGTAACATTAATTACATAGCATGTAAAGCCCTTTCAGTTTGGATAAATATTTCTTTTATGATTGTTATGTTCATGTGAACAGCTTACACAATTTATAATAGTATTTACACTTTCATTGAATTAGTGCTACTTTTGAAGATGAACTGTCAAAGTATTATGTCTTTAAGGTTTTTATTTCGAGTAATAGAATGTAGAAGGTAACATTCAATCGAGGACGAGGGATTATGTAAAATGCTGACTGATATTTCAATGAAAAATATGACACTTAAGCATGCCTTATGAGCCTAGTTTTGCTGGCATTGGAATATAAGTCTTATTCTAACCATTTTGATACATTTTTTTTTTCTATACGTGATGCCCAATCCTGATAGCTATATGTTTGTTGATGTTACGTTTTCTGGTTAATGAATGTCCCTACAAGATTTGTGCTCTAAGTTAGACACAGGAGTTTTTGTAGAGCTTCTAGGTTGGAATTAATCAGAGGGACACTGATGGCATTTTATCTGTTAAAACAGGTTGCCAATAATCTTGATCGTGCAGTTTCAAATATTGGAAGGGAACCTTTGAAGGTATTGGTTCAAGTGAACACAAGCGGAGAAGTATGTGAGTGATGACATCATGGCTCGTTCAATTTTCAAATCCATGGAAAGATTAATCCCACCTTGGGGGAATTATTGGATAATTTTGAGTTGTGCAAGATGCCCCGATTAAAATTTTATAGTTGACTATGTAGTTTCTTGATGATGTTTCAAAACATTCATGAGACTATAGCTTCGTAATGATTAGGCCAGCTTGATAATATATAGACAATTTGATAAAGCTACTTGTTTTATTTTTCAATTTAAAATCTCAAGCATTCTGCATTCTGGTTACTGCATGATAAATTCTGTCAACATTTTTGCCCGACCTGTGATGCAGATCTGTATCTTGAATTAGCACATAAAGCTCATTATCCCGATCACATATATGGACACTGATTCATATGTCAAATGTGTTATGCAGCAAAATCTGGTGTAAATCCATCAGAATGTGTAGATCTTGTGAAGCATGTAAAGCTAGATTGCCCAAATCTTGTCTTTTCTGGACTAATGACAATTGGGATGCCAGATTACACATCAACTCCTGATAACTTTAAGGTATATTTATTTATTCTAGGATCTAGGATGTGATTGAATGTTGAGTTTATGTTGATTTTTTTTATCTGGCATAAGTTTCCCATTCTGCAATTGTGTATATGTTCTACTTTTACTTTCATATAATAAAATTAAGACCAGGGCATAAATTGAGCTCCGCACAGTCACCCTTTTATATTTTCTTATTGAAGATATAAGCAATTTATCTGTAATTTTCTTCAGTAGCCTAAATGGTATTGATGTCACAAATTGTTTGATAGATATATATGTTGCAATAAACAATTGTGTTGATGGATTGTTCTCTTAACAGTTTCTCTTTATGTGATACTCCAATTAATATAGAATTCTAATGGATGAGTATCTTCACAATGCATCAGAGTTTATTGAGCTGTAGAACTGAGGTATGCAAAGCACTAGGAATCACCGAATCCCAGTGTGAGCTGTCAATGGGCATGTCTGGCGACTTTGAGCAAGCGGTAAGCCCCTGATTGTAATTTTGGTGAGTTACCTAGTTAGTGATTCAATTTTGTTATGTTTACGTATTAACCGAACCAAGGTGCCTCGATTGCATAAAACTAGATCAATTTATCAGTCTCTCTAATAACCATTTTCTTGATTTATATGGAGCTAGATTTTGTTACCAGATCAAGTGTCTTATCATTTTATAATATGAGATCATCTAAATGATAGCATGCCAGCTTCTATATCTTAAATGTGCAAATGTGTCGATACTTACCAGAATAGTCTAGTTTTATCATGCATCTTGCTTGGTGAGAGTGATGACGCTACTGGAAATTAAACATATTTCTTGAGCTTGGGTATATAGTTGTTAACATATAATTATGGTGTGGATTATTGATGCAATCGTTAATTAATCAACTGTCCTTGGATGGCTGCAGATTGAAATGGGTAGTACTAATGTGAGAATTGGATCAACCATATTTGGACCAAGGGATTATTCAAAGAAGTAATTCAGTTGTTTCTTGATGCTACTGCATATGCAACAAGTTGTTCTCTTCCTCTAATTCAACTTATTGTTGATAATGCACATATTCTTTTGTAGAAGAAAACATTTATATTTTTGCTTCATTCCAATCGATGCATGCATTTTGTGACGAGTTGGAGAAAGAAGGCATTCTTTTACAGATGATCATGACATCATATAGATGTGTGTGTGTGTGTGTGTGTTTGGGGGCAATAAATGGTCGCACAATTCTGTGTAGATAGTAACCCAGAGATGCCTATTGCTAACAGTTAAAGCTCGAGTCTGTGAGAGCAGAAGCAAGGATGAGAGTGTGTAATAAATTAAGAATAATAATTGTATCTTCGTTTTCTTATGAATTTTAACACTATAAATGTATTAATAGATTTGATAAGTCAGAGAAAATTGTCATTTATCTTATTTAGACACTGAATGAAAAGGGTTCCATCATTTATCATTTCTTGAAAATTTGGGCATTAGGATATCTATCTATCTATACATATATTAAAGCAAAATTGCAGGGGCAAAATTGTCATAAAAATAAACCAGTCAAAACATTGTTAAACTAGAATTATTTTCCAAAGCTTAAGCGAAGTAAGCCTCTAGATCAATTGGTTAGTGGTTGCTGAAGCGTTTTAATGAGCTAGGGTTCGATTCCTCTTTCAAACCATATTTAAAATTTTAACTTCTTTTTAGATTTTTTTAAATAAAAAACTATCACCAAAATATTTATAAATAACAATTAACAACTATTCACATCTTTAATTTTTAAAATTTTCTAAATAAAAATATCATTAAAATTTAATAATTCTCAAGGAAAATATTTATATATCTTTCTTAATTCTACTACTACCTATGGTGTAGACATTCATATTTTTAATTTTTTTTAAAATAAAAAATATCACCAAAACATGCATAGATAACAATTAACAACCATTTACATCTTTAATTTTTTAGATTTTCTAAACATACAATATCTACAAAACATAACAAAATATGCCCATAGAAAATATTTAAATTTTTTTTTAAATTCTAATACTCTCTAATTAAACATTCATATTTTTAACTTTTTAGATTTTGTTAAATAAAAAATATCACCATTAATAATAACCATTCAACATCTTTAATTTTTTAGATTTTCTAAAAGAAATACCATCAAAACATAACAAAATGCCTATCTAAAGTATTTGAATTTTCATTTTCTTAATTCAAATACTATTTTTGGTGTAATCAAATAACTTATTATATAATTAACAGGGTTTTTGAATGACAACTATTTAAATTTTTATTTTTTTTAAATTCTAATATTACTCATGGTTAAACAAATGGACAAGAGGTTTTAATGGAAAAAAAAAGAAATAGATAAAAGAGGCCAATTCGCTCAAAACAGAATAATGAAAAAATAAAATTTAAAATTTTATTTATATTTAATTTTAATTAATATACTTTTTATGGTGTGGATGAAATTTTATATTGTATTTTGTGCAACCATATGCACTACACAATTAAAGCTATTAATTTATCAAAGAGGCTTATAAATTACAATCAATAAGAGCTTTTAAACAAACAAAAAAAAAATCGGAAAAAAAACACCCAACAAAGAAAACTGATAAGATGGTAGAAATATATAATAATAATAATAATAATAATAATAATAATAATAATAATAATAATAATAATAATAATAATAATAATAATATGTGTTTAATTGTTGACATTAATCATTCAAATTCATGAAAGATTTCAACCAATTGATTATACATTCTATTAATTAAAAAACTAATATCATGTGTATTAATAAATATTATCTATTTATTTTAATGATTAGAAAATAAACCATATTGAAAAGTTATACACATATGCCATATAATATAATAATAAATTAAAATAATAATAATAATAATAATAATATATTGTGGTATGAAAACTATTTATTTAAATTTATGTGTGTCCAGATAAAGTATATTTAATATGTTAATCTATAGAACAAAGAAACTATTTAATTTTGTCTATCAAAAAATAACATTGCTATGTGGTATGTGTTAATACACAATGTGTATATAAATCTCTAATTGATCCAGTTTAAAAACATAAAAAACAATCTAAACAAGTTTATGAATATATTTAAAAAATCACAAATATAATTTTATATACGTGAACTACCATTTGATAAAGTTATAATTATTTCTCATTATATACTAATACTGTTGCAACCAACATTTCAATTATTATCAAACTTTAAATTTAAAATGTATAGTTAGATTTCCGTACATCGTACGGGAGATATACTAGTATTTCTTAAAATATTAATTTTTGTGTAGGAAAACTGAAAAGGTGTGGATCTTTTTAACATTTGGTCCATATAAAATCTAAATACTATTTTTTTTTAATATAATTTTTTTGTTTTCAATTTGGGGAGGAAGAGCTTCAACCTTTATATAATAGAAGTCTCTCGATTATCCGTTTTCTAAAAGGTTAAAGAAAAAAAAAATCCAAATATCAAATTATGTCGTACCTTCAAAATATGTACAAAAAAAAAGGTCTCGAACTTTCATCATTTTAACAAAAATATCATTGGATAAAATTGCCCCGGCTTGCTCCGTTGATTTAGTCCCTTTTTTGCTTCGATTAGAAGACTCAAAATGTCGAAAATTATAGTTTTGAATTCGACGACATTTTTGTTAAAATGTTGAAATGCCAGTTAGTGTTTTTGTTCTTTTATTTTTGCTATTCCTTTCCACTCTTGCTCCTACTTACGACTCTCAATTTGTACCGCGATTTTCAAAAACTGAAAATTTATAAATATTAGAAACCATACGATATTTTAAATAAGCACAATCAGATTTAGGGGTGTATTCGTTTGGAATTTTGATGGATTTTAATGGACTTTTAAAATCCGGGTGTATTCAATCCAGACTTTTAAAAGTCCTTTAAAATCCGGAGGTATTCAATCCAGACTTTTAAAAGTCTTTTAAAATCCGGAGATATTCAAAAATCTATGGACTTTAAAAAGTCATTGACTTCATTGGATTTCAACTCGATTTCACGTTAAAAATGTGAAGGATGAAATCCGATCCCTGGATACGAGAGTTTGATGGATTTGAAAAACCCCGCGGCCGGTGTTGGATAGCGGCCGCTGGAATCCGAACTCGGGCACCCCAGTGACCGCTGGCATCCAGCGGCCGCTGGAGTAGCATGTGGGTTCTCTCAACTAGCCTCCCAGCGGCCGCTGGATTCCAGCGGTCGCTGGGTTCTCTCGACTCGACTTCTCAGCGGTCGCTGGGTTCAATTTTTTTCCAGATCCACCGATCATTGTATTCCATCGAGCGCTGACAAGAAGGATTTGAAAATCTATTGAAATCATTCAAAATCGGTCCGAAATCCATGCACGAAATCTGCCAGACTCTGCGTGGAGTTGAAAAACTCCACGTGGTCGTGGAGTCTATGGATTTTATAAATCCATAGACATTTATAAATCTATCAAAATCCATCAAAATTCCAAATGAATACACCCCCTTAGAGTTCAAGGGATTGCCTAGAAGATTATTTTTTTTTTTTAAAGAAAGATTAAATAAAATATTTAATCAATAATTAATCTTAATCTCTCATTTTTATTTTGAATAATAAGGCCCAATGTTTTAATGGGCCCAATGAGGCCCTGGCCCGTCTGCTGACACCTGTCAGCACAGCTCCATGCGAAGTTGTAACTGCAATTAGCTTTTAATTTTATTTTCCTCTTTTTTTTTCTACCTACTTTTTTTTCAAAAAAATTGGAATCTTATTTATTTCTACAGCACAGCATAGCACACACAGCAACTAGCTTTTATTTTTATTTTCCTCTTTAATTTCTACAAACTGAAGAAAGATTCCCGTTGGCAAAATTCTGCCAAATTAAATTCATGGTGAAGGCAATGCAGTTGCATCCATAGCGCCGCCGCCGCCGCCGCCTCCTCCTCTCATGCTTCTGCAGTCGGAATTCCATTGCATGGCTGCAGCGGCAGCTCTTCCGCTTCCGCTTTCGAGCAGCCATTCGTTTTCAATTAATGTAAGTGATTGTTTCCGTTTCTGCTGTTGTTGGAACTTGACATGCTTGAGCGTGCATTTAATTTATTATTATTTTTAGAAAATAAGTGTGAATTTAATTTTAGTGTTAGCAGTTCTCACTGATTTTATACATTGATATAATTTTTATTATTTTATAAACTGATTTTATTTGTTTATTTTTAGATCTAAAAATATAAAACTACAAAAATTGAACCAATACTTTGCAAAAATATGAAATGATGAAGCTTGATGCAAACAAACAAAGAGGGCTGACAATCCTTGCGTGTCTGATCATTAATGGGTCGTTAAACATTTGCTCGACATGAACACGATCTGTTTTGTACAAACATGGACACGAACACGAAAAACACGAAGCGTCATCGTGCCCACGATAGAGACACGATAAGAACACTAACTCTTATAGTACATATTAAATTTAAATTTAAATAAATAAATTTTCTTTTAAATAATAAATTTTGAATTAAATAAATGAGATTTAACAAAATTATTATATATAATTAATATATTGTTATATATTTATATAATATTAATGGATTACACGAATCCAACACGAAATTTTCGTGTTCTTAACTAAAATTTTAGATTAAATAAATATTTTAAATTATTATATATAATTAATATAATTTTTATATGTTTATTTAATATTAACGGGTTACACGAATCCAACACGAACACGATAAAACTAAACATAACACTAACCGGTTAATTCCGTGCATGTTCGTATCGTGCTATCATGTCGTGTCAAAAACCCAGTAGGCAAGCCTTTAAAAAAAGGCAAGTAATTAAGAGTAATTTGGGTAAAATTTTGGAAAAGGGGAAGTTGTGCACTTATATTTCTTAAAAACACAACGATTTGGTGCAATTTAAAAAAAACAGAATGTGGTTTCGTGAAAGATTTAGATAACACATGGGTTTTGTGCATTTTACCTGAAAAAAATATGTGCATATTATGATTGTGTATGAATGGAGGTACAGAACCTCATTTGAGGTAACATGTGATTGTATTTTTAGCTGTCAGCAAGCCAACTGTATGATTTCTTGTTTTGTGCATCTCTAAAAACACTCTCTGTTTATGTTTTGATAGAAGATGGTGGCATTTCCTGATATGGCCCTCCTTCTATGGTATTCCTTTGGCACGATAGCTATACTTCTGCAGGTAAAGGGCCTCACCAAAAAATTATGGCCAATGATAAATTATGAGATTATCATAAAAGTTTCTATTCAAACCTGCTGTCGTTATCGTTCAGTGATGTATGCGTGTACATTTTTTGTGGTAGATTGATATGTTTTGTACTTCCATGTCCATAATAGAATTTGAAATTTATGTGATACTTAGCATAAAGCTAAAGTTTGTACGTTTTGGTAATTTTATGAGTTGTTATCTTAAGGAAGCACTTTCCATATATCTGATGATGTCACAATCTTCGCTAATTGCAGAGCAATCCAACAGATATTGTGACACTCTTGCACTTTTTTAGGTTTGATTTATTTCCCTTCTATAAAAAATGCTCAATATTCTCTCTCATTTATTGGAACTTTACTCCCCCCCCCTCTCTCTCTCGCTCGTCTGAATGTGATGGTTGAATTCCCATTCTGATTTCGCATTCTGGTTTCTAAAATCTTTTAACATGAGGATTTTTCAGTAAAAAAGGAAAGAAAGATAAACTAGTTTGGTAGTAAGTAGTTGCTTGAGCAACATTCACTTCTTGTTCTAATTTCAATTCTTCGTTTCTTCTATTTTGGTGCAGTGTGTTGCCTCTCACTGAATCACAAAAAATTACTTACCAGAGGTACTGTACTACTGTTGTTGGTTCTTTAATAGATGTTATATTCTATTATCTGCATTTCGCCTGTCCTTTCCTAAGTTACATGCAATTCGGCAAGATTGTGGCAGGCTGATTACACTGATTTATATGTTATGATTCTATTGCTTTCACCTGAAAAGATAACTTTAGGGTATATTGCATATTGTTTTATAACTTTCTAGGTGTCTGCTTTGTTACTTTTCTTAAGACTCCTTTCCCCATTTATGTATTAGTTCGGATGCAAAAATATTATCAATCAACTCTATTTACATGCAAGGTCCTTGTTTAGTTTACTTGTAACTTCAAAATTGTCTGTTTCATGCTGCTGCAGCCTGCATCCCTGTTTATTTGTGCTCATTTCTAAGCTAAAAACAGCAAATTCGGGGATTTTGAGCATGTAAGGATTGCTACTTTGGGAGTCGTAGATGCTCTTGTTAAGGTATTTCTTGTTAATGTGATTATGTTTGAATTTTACAGCTATTATTGAGAATGGAGATATCTCCATCCCCAGTCCTTTTGTTAGTACATTGGCATATTGTTCTCTTGAATATAATCTTTATTCGTATTAGCAAGAATAATTTCACGGGTTCAATTCCTACAAATCTTGGCAAAATGAAGATTTTGGAAGAGCTTCTGCTCTCTGCTGATTCTTTCACTTCTCAAATACCTATAGAAATCACCAAATACAAGAATTTGAGGGTGATTGATTTCAGTGGAAATGGACTCTCAGGTTCAATCCTTGTGGAATTAGGAGAGCTAATCATGACGGTGCTTTTTGTAAACAATTCGACTGGTAGCATTCTTACATCACTTTCCAATATCACAACACTCAAGATTTCCACCTGGGATTACTTTGTATCTCAGGATCTTTGACCTGAGTTACATGAAGTTGACGGGAACAGCCTGGTCCAATCTGCTATCCGGGACGAACTTGCAGTCTCTCGACTTGTCTTTCAAGGATCAGCTGGAGGGACCAATTCCTGCAATCAATTCAACTAAGTTGGTCTGGTTGAGCATTATGAAGCAATTCTCTTAATGGGACAATTCCATCTGGCTCGTTTGGAGTCTTATGAAAGTAACCTAAATTTGGCCTCAACACTTCTATCCACCTCAATTTGCTTTCTTACTTTGCATGTGACAAGATTTTCCCCAACAGTAGTACAATATCCTGTTGCTTATTCTCTATCAACATTATTTCTATTCCAATCGATATCAATGTAGACTTCTACTTGCAAAGTGGTTATGTTTCTTAAAACGCAATCCTCGCCCCCTTTAGATTTTTTTAAATTATGTGAATGACATCAAAAGTGATCAACTCACCATACTAACAGCATATTGTTCTTGAATCTTCCCAGCCTATGGTTTAGCAACTTTTAACTTCATCTTGGATTTCTCATCACCTTGTAAAACCTACCTATTGCTTTTCTATAAATTATTCTTCTTCTAAAAAAAGTCTTTTGCTCGCTTTTTTCTTAAGTCTTTCTAGGTCCTGAACATCATCACCAGTGAGAATCTTATCATCAAAGTATTGCGAGTTTGCCATCCTTGGAGTGTTTATGGATTAATGTATGGTCTGCTTCACTAAACTTGAAAACATAGCTAATTGTAGTATTCCTGAAGCATTCAAACCATTCTCTTGAGTCCTATTTAAGGCCATATAAATACTTTCTCAATCTGCAAAGTTTGTTCCTTCCAAGTTTCTCGTCAAATCCTGGTGGAAACCACATGTAGACCTTTTTTTTTTTTTAATTTCCATTGATTACATCCAATTGGTGAAGAGGCCAATTAGGAGCTAGCTGCAAGAGATAATAAAACCTGGATATGATTGATATTTGCCACATGGCCAAATGTTCCCCGATTATCAACCCGATAGGTTTGGGTGAAGCCTTTTGTTATGAGTTTTGCCTTGTATCTTTCTGTGTTCCATCAGATTTTCATTCACAGTGAATATCAATTTGCAACCCATTGATTCTTTATCTCTGTATCAAAAGTACCATTTTTTTGCTAAGAGCATTCATTTTTCCCATGACTGCTAATTTCTAATTCGAGTCACTATGTGCTTCCTGAGTGTTTATTGGAATAAACAAGCAAGAAATATCATGAGTGAAAGCTCTATGATTTTCTTAGAATCTTTTGCAAGAAAGATATTCAGCGATAGGACGATGAGTATAAGAGCTTTTTTCCGTTTTAAATGCTATAGACAAATCAAGATATGAAGGGATGTCAATAGAAAGAACCCAACAAAAATGAAGCTGTAAACAAGAATGTGATGAAAATACAAAAAAAAATAAATAAATAAAAAATCCCATTCGTAGGAAAATTCAACCTCACCCCTCCAGGTACAGAGATCGTGTCACGTCAACAACTTTTTAAAAAGTTGATGCCACGATTTGTGTGGTTTGCGGACAGTACCCATGTGGGTATAGTAGAATTTCCTCTATTCGTATAGACCATATTTTGCTTTAAATGCGGTTTTCCATTCATCTTCCGGTCTCATACGAATTTGATGATAACCACTTTGAAGATCAAATTTTGAACCAATCTTGAAACCATGTATTTTATAGTTGGTCAAGAAGATCATCAAGAAGAGGGATAGGGAAACGGTATAAAATGTTATCCCCGAAAATATGTACTCCTTTGTAGTATAAGTACCTAACTAAATTGTTAGGCTATGACTAACACATGGAGGACAAGCAAGGCCGCGAGGGAGTGAAGAGAAGTAGTCGATGCCCATTTTAGAGTCCATCAAACAAGTGATTCAATTAAGTCTCAGCATCTGGATTTCAAGTAATTCCACCAAACGAGCTATAAGTCAGACCAACAAGCTCAAGAAGCTATTGGTGAATTAATTGCTTACCCCTACAATCTATCATACTATGCTTATTCCATATTTGGAAGATTAATAGACATGAAAATTAAAAAAAATAAAGCATAACTTCCTTTCTCTGCAGGCAAATACATCATATGGCTAAATGTTAACCGCCTTAAGAAGTACGCCCAATTCATTGCATGGCATTACTTCTGTACATATTTCCCTCTCATTTTCTGATAGGATATGCTAGAGTACAAATAAAGGAAATAAAATATATCAAATCCTTAAAATGTATACACATATATAATGAAATACCTAAAAAATGGCTACTAAATTGGCAATAATTTTGTCAATCAAATCTTTAACCATCCAATAGTATGGATTGAAAGTTGTATGCTAAACGGTAATCTTTTCTAAGGGGGTGAATGAAAGCGGGTAGATGAAATATGATATTTTTATACATATGATTCTAAAGCATTTACCTAAGTTTTCATTTTTCTAAATAGGAAAATATAATTTGTCCCGGATGTTGTTAGGCTGATTATTGAATGTTTTAGTTGCCCTTCCGTATGTACAATGATGTATGCTTTTAGTTCCACAATAATGAGCAGATGTTACTCCATACACTCTGAATATGTTGACATGCTTAGAATGGTACAATATGAGTATCGAATATGTTCTTATTTTATTATGATTATCAATATTGTTATCATTCTATTTTGTCCCCGACTTCTTGATATAACAAATATATCTCCTTTTCCTCTATATCCAGGTTCCATCTCCATGTTCCAGATACTGAAGTTATCATTTTTGACCTCTCTTCAGAGATAATGCCAATATACCTTTATTCAATGGAGAGTCGAACTGAAATTTAAGAACAGTTGAGTGTTTATATTCATGCATATTTTCTAGGTAATTTGTTTCCCCATGATAATTTTAGAACTAAATGTACCAAACTGGATTGGTCTTCATATGGCCGAACTCTGTTATGAGATCATGGTATTCCACAATGATTTGCAAAGTTGAAAAGCTTATTTCATAACCCAAGTTTTATTAAGTCTTATTCTGAATTTCATAGACTTAATATTTCTCTTTGGCTTAGTGGATCCCGCCGTGCCATTGTGTTATCTCACTATGATGTGTTATCTTACTATGCTGCTTCCTGTTTCGTAAAACCATTATCGCTAATTTGTTATGCTCGCGTGGATTTTACTTCCTATCAGATTCTCCTGGTGAACCGTGTCTACTTGTTTATGACAAATTTTACAAATTTTAAGTTTGTGGCCATACAGACTATTATTTTACCTACTGCTTCATCCGCTTACTCTTTCTGGCTGAGTAGTTACTAGTTGCATATTGCAACATTTATTTTGAAAAGACTTCTGTAAGATTATGTGGATTTACAATATGTATGTCACTCCCCAAGTGGATTATCTGTTGTACTTCACTTGAGAATGCGGTTAGTTCCCTTTCTGACAAGCCCTCAGTTTGGCTCGAAACAAGTCGTAAAGTGTTATCTGCATTTGTTGGATTATCGGAGGTATGCACTATACTAAATTGAATCAATCATTTGTTTTATTTGCATTAGTTTGGTTCGTGAATTTAAAGAAACTCACCATAATTTTTCTGGTAGGAGTCTCGGGGCATTAAAAAGTTCTTTCCCGGATAGGCTCTTTTCTGATGGCACATTTGACCATCGTGTTCATGTTAGTAATTTTAAGCATGCACATACTTCTATATGTCTTCATTTTTTAATTGTGAGTTTATCTAATATCTTTGTGTCTACAATAGTACAAAGTGCATATTTCATAGTGGCTGGTGTTCTAATCTTTTTCCTATTCTATAAAACTAGGAGGATCAAACAGTAAGAATGGGGATACAACAGTTGCTTGATAATGTCAGAGGATCTCCGATTAGTCGAGGTGGGGGAATCAAATGATATGATAGTAAAGTACATCAGGATGCATTTGTAAGCTAGGATGCATTTGTAAACTACCGGTTATCAATACTATCATATGATATGATTCCCCCACCTCGGCTAATCGGGGTTCCTCTCACATTATCAAGCAACTGTTGTAGCTCTATTCTTAGAGTTTCATCCTCCTAAGTATGTGGAGTTAAGAGAAAACAATTAGAACATCAACCAAGAAAAAACACACGTTGTACATTTGTAGACTTGAGAAAAATAGATGCAATCGCATTTACAAAAATGAAGATATGCAGAAGTATTTGTGTACTTAAAATTGCTCACCCGAACACAATTCTCAAATGTGCCACCCGAAAGCTTTTTTGGGAAATAACTTTTTAAAGCCATAAGACTCCTACAAGAAACATCATGACAAATTGATTTCAGCGCATGAACCAAACTAATTGTGAAAAGAACAAAGATGTAATTCCATTTAGAATTTAGTATACCTTCGATCACGTAGCAAATGCAGATTATTTTATGCCTAGTTTCAAGAGTGGGACGGAGGGCTTCTCAGAAAGGGAATGAACCACATTCCCAAGTGATTGAAGCACAACAACTAATCGAACTGGGGAGTGGCAAACATATTGCAAACCGACATAATCCTACAGAAGTTCTTGTAGAATAAATATTGCAACTTGCCACTAGTACCTACTCAATTAGAAGAGCAAGAAGAGGTGGTAGGTAAAATAGTCTATGTACCGCCACATAATTAAATTTGTCGTTAAGGCACGCCAAATGTTGATCGATGGAGATTAGCGGTCAACCATAAAATATAATTGCTTGTTATAGTGATTTGAGGTACATAATCTATAATACTATGACTGGTCTTTGATTGAGTTATTGCTATATTTTTAGATCTTATTAATTTTTCATTTACTTTTTGTATGATCACTAATATACAGAATCTGGGGCCTTGCTTTCTGTGAGGAACATCAGTTTGTGCATTTTTTGTTGGAAGCTGCATTGTAAGAGTTGTAAGTACCAGCATAATAAATCTCTACCCAAGAATTTGGTCATTAGTTAAGATCTTGACTAGTTGAATTTTATTTTTATCATTTTTCTTCCTGTGGTCTTTTTGTGACTTGCACTCTAAAATACGCATCTCCATATTCTATTTTGAAAAAAAAAATTATATTCAAAATCGAAGTAAATTAGACTAAACTAGAATATTAATCAATCGAATTAAATTAAATTAAACTATATAGCCAATCATTTTTTAATAAAATATTATATTTATTTGAACGTCAAATTATGATTATATTAAAAAGGATACATGTGAAGATAATCAGCCTTCGTCGTATTAGCATGACATTACGATGATTTCGCATTTGCGTCTCATTTTAGTTTGTTTTAACTCGCTTGAATTTTCTAGTGTTTTCCCCTTTGTTTATTTTCTATGTTCCAACTAGAAAATGTATATCTGTATGTCTCAGAGCAAGCCAGGTGTTATGTTGGATGAAGAGTACTATTCACTAATCCTGGATGTTTATGTTGTTGGAAGCAAAGGTTTTCCAAAATAAATCTAAAGAAGATTAGATGTTCATACAAAGGCAGAGAGAGAGAGAGAGAGAGAGAGAGAGAGAGAGAGAGAGAGAGAGAGAGAGAAAGATTGTTGTTTAGCCGTTATGACCTATATCTAAATCTTACTGTCCTCTGTTTGATAAAGAAAATGAGCATCGATATAAACAGCTAAATCACAATATTGCTATTCATAAAATAACAAATATCACAATTGGTTCTCTATATATATAATCATATCAAATAAAGAATATATATATATATATATATGTCACAACAATTGATTTCATAAAATACTATTGTGATCTTGTAACTGTAGAAAATAATAAATTAATTATTGGTTCTCTAGATCTTCCATTGAAGTTGAAATGATAGTGTTTAGCTTGAATTTAAATGATAAATAAAATAAGCTTTTTCATGCATTGGAGTTCTGTGTTTGAATAACCTCCTTTTGATACCTCATTTGAATTGTGGTGGTACACTGTCTTTTGGCATTGTCATAATTTTTTATTCTAGGATCTAGGATGTGATTGAATGTTGAGTTTATGTTGATTTTTTTTCATCTGGCAAAAGTTTCACATTCTGCAATTGTGTATGTTCTAGTATCACTTTCTTGTTATAAAATTAAGATCATGGCATAAATGGAGCTCTGCACAATCACCCTTTTATATTTTCTTTTTGAAGATATAAGCAATTTATCTGAAATTTTCTTCAGTAGCCTAAATGGTATTGATGTCATTAGTTGTTTAAAATATATATATATATATATGTTGCAATAAACAATTGTGTTGATGGATTGTTCTCTTAACAGTTTCTCTTTATGTGATACTCCAATTAATATAGAATTCTAATGGATGAGTATCTTCACAATGCATCAGAGTTTATTGAGCTGTAGAGCTGAGGTATGCAAAGCACTAGGAATCACCGAATCCCAGTGTGAGCTGTCAATGGGCATGTCTGGCGACTTTGAGCAAGCGGTAAGCCCCTAATTCTAATTTTGGCAAGTTACCTAGTTAATGATTCAATTTTGTTATGTTTACGTATTAACCGAACCAAGGTGCCTCGACTGCATAACACTAGATCAATTTATCAGTCTCTTAAATCCTAATAACCATTTTCTTGATTTATATGGAGCTAGATTTTGTTACCAGATCAAGTGTCTTATCATTTTATAATATGAGATCATCTAAATGATAGCATGCCAGCTTCGATATCTTAAACGTGGCAATGTGTCGGTACTTATCAGAATAATCTAGTTTTATCATGCATCTTGCTTAGTGAGAGTGATGACGCTACTTGAAATTAAACATATTTCTTGAGCTTGGTTATATAGTTGTTAATTAACATATAATTATGACGTGGATTATTGATGCAATCGTTAATTAATCAACTGTCCTTGGCTGCAGATTGAAATGGGTAGTACTAATGTGAGAATTGGATCAACCATATTTGGACCAAGGGATTATTCAAAGAAGTAATTCAGTTGTTTCTTGATGCTACTGCATATGCAACAAGTTGTTCTCTTCCTCTAATTCAACTTATTGTAGATAATGCACATATTCTTTTGTAGAGAAGAAAACATTTATATTTTTGCTTCATTCCCATCGATGCATGCATTTTGTGAACAGTTGGAGAAAGAAGGCAATATTCTTTTACTGATGATCATGTAGATGTGTGTGTGTGTGTTTTTGGTTTTTTGGGCAATAAATGACCATTTATTGCTTACAGTTATGGCTGTCTCTGAGTGAGAGCAGAAGCAAGGGTGAATAAGAGATGAGGGTGTGCAATAAATTATGAATAATAATTGTATATATTCATTTTCTTATGAATTTTTTAACACTAAATATATAAATCAATTTAATTAGGGGTGTTTCTATTTGCACCACTAGTTTTACTCTTTGCACTTCGCTTACTCAATGCACTACAGATTAGACTTTTTGCACCACACACATTTACATTAATACCCTTTCGCTCTAAGAATATTTGTTTTACTTAAAAAAATATATATGTTCGGAAGCACAATTTCGAACAGGTTCACCTTGTTCGAAAATATTAATTCGAACGACTCCAATGCTTAGAAAAAATTTGGTTTGAAAACTAAAGTTTGAACAACTTTCATTTGTTCGGAAACTAAAGTTCGAACAATCCTTAGAAAATTTCAGGGTATAAATGTGTTAGAAAATATTTTCCAAACGAATTATGTTCGAAAATTGAAGTTCGAACCACTCTAATATGTTCGAAAATTTAAATTCGAACATTTTGGTTCGAAGTAAAAGTTTTATGAATAAAATCATAAACGTTTATAATTTAGCTCTTCAAATTTATAATACTTGTAATTTTATCATATTAAATTCTATAAATGTTCTCGGCAAAGGCGAGTTACTTCATGTTTAACATTTTGGATTGCAAAGTTGAGTCAAATGTCTTCAAAGTAAAGGTGGGGATTTACTAACTAATAAACGTAATTTCATATATTTTTGCCATATGCGATATGTGTGTTGAATGTCATTTATGTTTTGAAATGTTATTTGCAAATCATATTTCTATTTGAATCTTATATGGTCAGGGATTTGGAGAGGCGTCCAGGATCAGAAAAAGGTCCTTGTAAGTTGTATGCGCAAATATATTGAAATGTTATATGTCCAAGGACTCGGATAGGGGTTTGAGATTGGAAAGGATCATTGGGTTAAGCCCACAGTGCAATACATATGATATATATTGAAATCTTATATGGCACGAGATTCGGAGAGTTAATAATAAATTATAATAAATAGTTTACTTTATTACCTATAAATAACAAACAAAAAAATGAATTGTTGTGTTTAATAGTATGTTCAGGTAGAAGAATGGTGCTCTTTATTTTTCAATGTGGGATAAAATATTATACTTGATCTTAGTTGAAATACAGAAAAAGTAGTAGGAATACTGTTGTTGTTGAACATCAGGAGATTGACACAGAATGCATTGAACAACAGTATCTGTAACGGTTAAATCTGGTACTGATGCAAAACTTACACATATTACAGAAAAGGGACGTAGTACTATCAACGCCCTTGCTAATGATGCATGCTGCTCTAAACAGCAAGAAGATGCGTCTTGGGGAGAAAGGTTCATACTCAATTTGTTATGAATCGAATCAACTGCAAACACGTGATGATCATAAATGCTACCAACTGCTATTTTATTCAGAAACTAGTTTTAATGATTGAGCTTAATAAAATAATTCAAGATAATTTTATATGATAAACAAATAAGTCAAATAAAAAAATGTAGAATATAAGTGAAATAAAAAATTATAGAATACTGTGTGGGAGAAATTTTCATTTTAAAATAGAGAATGTTGGGGAATTGTGTATAAATAAGGAGCAATGGCCAACCAGTTCCATACTTACCTGGACGGGGTCAATGGGCGATCTTCAAGGCTCATGGCCTAGGTTGGCGACTTCCATTGCACTACGGAGGGGCGCCTGCCTAAGGTCGACTCAAGTGGTCGAGCCTACGTCATAATTTGTGTTAGAGGGGGCCTGCGTTCGCGCGGCCCCTGCCTAAATCAAGTTTAATAAGTTTGTTAGTATTGTTGTTATTATAATTATTTTGTATTTATTTGCGGTACAAATAATATATTTTCACATTAAATTTAATAAGAATTTTATTATCATGTTTTTATTTGCGGTACAAAAAATATTTTTCACCTCAAATTAAAATAATTCATAACTAATTAATTATAAACTAGAATGACCTCGTGCGACAGTTAACCAATCATCTTGAGTAATTTTATATAAGATATTTCTATAAAAAAATAATAATATATATATTTACTCAAAAACTTGTTAAAAAAAATAGAAAGAGAAGCGACAGTCATGACTTCCCTATTGATACGAGCCTAAGTGGGTGGCGAGATTCAAGTTAGTGTTCGAGAATTCCGCACAAAAAGGGGTCCGAAAGCATCAAAGGTCGCGAATGGAGTGAAGGAGCTCAACCTGTGATTCGCAAGCCACATATCACTCGCGAATTTGGTCACGAGCCAGACCAAGACCAAGAGCCAGCTTGTGGAAGGTCGTTACTGAGGAGAGGATCAATTGTAATTATTCGCAAGTGGGATCGAGAATTTGACAGAGGTCGTGAATATTGTGCCACGTCAACGCCACGTAGATTCACGAATGGATTAGCAGGGTCACAAGTGAGGTCGCGAATGTGTTATTATTTTCGGATTTTATGTTATTTTCGGATTTTGAGCTTTATTTATTTCCTATTCAGTCTAGAACTTTATTAGGGTTTGTTTTATTTTTGTTCCACCTATATAAGAGACTCAGTGCATTATTATTTTGAGAGAGCTTATTTTTTTATATTGAAATTGGTATTTTCTCTGTAGATAATTTTTATCTGAATTTTTTTTTTTTTTTTTGAGGGTAGATCTAGTGGATATACTATCTGAATTTTGTGAGAATTCAACCGACTTACCAAACAGATTCATTACCTCTGTTTGTGGCGTCTTCTCAATCATTCCAAGGTTCTTTTACAATGTTCTTATCTTCAATTACAGTATATATGGTTATAGATTTCATATATCTACGAAGATGAAGATGATGCTTGATCTACAAAAGAAAACCGAGCAAAATTAAACCTCATGGATTCCACAAACTCAAGCAGTAAATCTACACTCGAAGATACAGAGGCTTCTGCCTCAGAAGGGTCTGATGACAATGGTTTTCCAATCAAGATAAACTAGTAGCCGCGCAGTAAAAAAATAAGCTTCGATTTTCCCTTAACACCATGTGCATTAATGCAAATTCTTTTGATGAAATACATTCCATTTGTTACATATAGTTCAATAAGCTCTTCTGAAGCAATTTGTTAACACTTCGTGAATCATGTTACTGCATTTAGGATTTAGGCATACAACATTTGCAACTCTTAATTTCTGATTTAGGATTTAGGAATGGCTAGTTTGTTGAGTTGAATTCTGATCTTGCTTGCAATAATTCAGTCTATGCAAAATAGTTATGTCACAAAACCTCTAATCTTGCTGGCAAGAATTCATAATAGTAAATAATGTCTTAACTCTTAAGATTACTTATAAAGAGCTTCTATCTATATAAGACAACCCGATATTGTATATTGACGTATCGTGTTTCATTCTCGTATTTTTACTCATACAAAGTACACTTGAGATCCTCTAGTCCCAACTTGTGTGTGCCAACCGTGTGCCACACCTCAAAATTATTATTTTTTCTTTTATTTTTTTCTTCAATTTTAATTTCTCTTGATTTAGTATAATTTTACATTATTATTTAGGATTTATTCCACCCAGTTTATAATTATTTTTTAATATTTAATTTTCATTTTTTAGTTAATATAATTGATTTTTGGGGTTGATTATTCCAAACTTAGGGTATATAATTTTTTAAAATTTTAATTTTTTTTATAATAAATATTAATTATGATTAGTTATGATAAAACAAATTTTATTTTTATAAAAAATATTATTAATAATATATAATTTTAATGGTGGCACACGGTTGACACACACAAGTGGGACTAGAGGATCCCTACTCTACAAAGTAGGCATAAAGTTATAAAAGGATAGGAT
The DNA here is from genome assembly GCA_026008535.1 of Perilla frutescens. Taxonomy (NCBI): domain Eukaryota; kingdom Viridiplantae; phylum Streptophyta; class Magnoliopsida; order Lamiales; family Lamiaceae; genus Perilla; species Perilla frutescens. Next base: position 69,567,418 of record BRKX01000004.1, read on the forward strand.
ATTTAGCTGAATATTCTATTTCTTATGATGATACAGTAATTAATTTAATTTGGGTGCACAATATCAATTATTTCAACCAACTTCAAAGCTTTCATTTAGTAGTTTTCTTTTTTTGGGATTTGAGAGGGGATCAAATTTAGTTCAAATATATATCCACAAGAAAACATTTGATCTAAAATTAAATTTCGAGGAAAAGAGAAAGCTTCAACAATTTCTGGTGACGAGAAGACAGAACGGTTCTTCTCTGGTCAGAAGACCGGTCGTGGCTTCCCTCTCCACCACTGCCACCGCCGCCGGCCATTGCTGCTTCGAGAAAATGAGAAATTAGCTTCAATGATTTCCTGCGAGATTTTCACATTCATTTTTTTTAGATTTCTGGCGTGTCGAGTGATGAATCGCCTTGTTGGGGATGGGAACTGGTAGTCATGGGCGGGCAAGCAGGCATACTTACGTTTTGTAAAAAAAATTAACGCAACAATCTACATACACACCATTGAAACTAATTTATGTTGCAAACACATTATCATATATGCGCCTTATGATGGATATTATATATTCATTTTAGTGTTGCAGCTCTCACCAAATCAAAGTTTTAAGTTGAATGTGTCCCATACCGGAGGCTTAAAGGTGGCTTCACCATATATCTCATAATAAAACATGAAATTCAAAACCAAATGAAGCATACCTTTCTCGGCCTTTTGGCTAAGATCAAGTGTAGTATCTGTTCTTATCAGTTTAATATCTGATATGTGAGCCATTGGCTCACACGATATTAAATTTATTTCTTGAGGGGGAGAGCTCGCCAAAGCAGCTTGCTGCCTGGGCTCTCGAGTGTCGTCTTGGCGTTGCACTACTGCCATGGCCCGGCGCACCCCACCTAAATTACAGTATATAAGGTTGAGATTTCATAAATAAAGTAGTCTAAGAAGAAATCATTAAATTAATTATAGTTTGAGGAGGATTACAGAAATATTTAGCCCTAACATTCTAGGTGATGAAAAAAAATAAAATGGAAATATATTTCCTAAAACTTTACATTTTACACTTAGATGAATCTGGTTTTTTATGATGGAAGATAAAGGTAAAACCCCTTTAAAGTTGTGACTTGCGTTGTAGGAGAATATATACTTGATATTTCTCTTGCTAAGGGCCTAGCAATACCTTTTCAAGTACTGCATGCATGTATTGTTTAGCCTAATTCTCATTACGTATGTTGTCAATATAATATGAATTTGTGGGATAGTTAATAATAAATTATAATAAATAGTTTACTTTCTTACATTTCTTGGTCTTTTAAGTTGAGATCCAGTATAGCGTTTGATATTATTAGTTTAATATTAAAATATTTATTTAAATTTTTGAGTTTAAATATCTATCAATGTCTTATTAAATATTATTTTTACTTTTGTGCTTTTAAATTCAAATATATATATATATATATATATAAAGTTAATATAAACATATTCAATTTTTAAATTTTAAATGTATATAAGTTTGTAATTTTAAATATATAAAAACTAAATCTTAAACAATGGAATATTATATACTTTAATTATTTTACAAAATTTTTCCCACATCGAATAACTAACAAATATTATTTTGAATGAACAAACTATAAATTGTGAAGTTGAACAACGATATTCCTACTACTTTTTCTGTATTTCAACTAAGATCAAGTACAATATTTTTTCCCACATTGAAAAATAAAGAGCATTCTTCTACCTGAACATGCTATAAATTCTAATAGTCAAGAATGAAATTTTAATACCTTTCTTGATCCTTTAAGTTTTTTTTCTTATCAGTTTAATATTAAAATGCATATATATAATTTTTAGTTTAAATATTTATTAATTTGTTATTAATTATCTATTTAAAATTGAATTTTAGCTTTTATGTTGTTAACTTCAAACAAAAATAGAGATATATAAAAAAATCCAAATAAATAAATTTAATTTCAAAAAATTTAATGTATATAAGTTTATAATTTTAAATATATGAAAAATAAATCTTATATATTTTAATTATTTTACAAAATTTGTTTTCAATGAGCAAATTATATATCGTGATGCCCAACAATAATACCCACACAATTTTTTTTTATATTTCAACTAAGATCAAGTATAGTATTTGATCCCACATTGATAAATATAGAGTATAGTTCTATGTCAACATATTATGAATTTTAAAAGTTAATAATAAAATTTTCACACCTTTCTTGATCTTTTAAGTTTAGATTGAGAATAGTACTATTTTATCTTATCTGTTTGATGAGTTTAAATATCTATATCAATTTTTTTATTATATATATATATCTAAAAATAGTTTTTAATTAAAAAATTCTATAAATAATTTTAATTTCTAAATTTTTATATATATATATCTAAGTTTACAATTTTAAATTTATGAAAATGAAAGCTTAAGCAATTAAATCTTATATTTTATTTTATTTTTACTAAAATTATCTCACATCGAAGAACTAACAAAATTTATTTTGAATGAACAAATAATAAATTGGGAGGCCAATAATAGTATTCCTACTACTTTCTTCATATTTCAAGTAAAGTTAAGTGTAATGTTTGATCTCACATTGAAAAATGAGGAGTATTGTTCTACTTGAACATTTTGTAAATTATAATAGTTAATAATAAAATATTCATATCTTTCTTTACATTATAAGTTGAGATCGAGTATAATATTTGATCTTATGAGTTTAATATTAAAATATATATTTAAAATTTTTCGTTTAAATATCTATCAAATTCTTATTAAATATATATTTAAAATTAAAATTAAAATTTTATATTTTAAATTCAAAAATATAAATATATAAAAAAATTCAAATAAATATATTTAATTTTGAAATTTTAAATGTATATAATTTTGAAAATTTAAATATATGAAACATAAACCTTAAACGATAAATCTAGTATATTTGATGTTTTTATAAAAAAGTTATCCCAAATCGATAAACTAACAATATTATTTTGAATGAACAAATTATTAAATCATATATATTTGAACTTTATTTTCAAAAGTTATCCCACATCGATGAACTAACAAATATTATTTTGAATAAACAAACTATAAATTGTGAAGCCAACCAATAGTCTTTCAAATTTTTCGGTCTTTGATTTGAGATCGAGTGTGGTATTTTGATATTTGAATTATAATTTATGATTTTATCGGTTTAATATTAAATTCTAAATATATTTAAAATAAAAAATTTAAGTTAAATATATTAAAAAGGTCAAATATACATTTTAAAAATATTAATTTGAAACTTTTAACTTTTAATTTAATTAAATATATTTAAAAATCAAGATCCACGTCCAAAATTTTAAATTAAATGTATTAATTGATCTTATCAATTTAATGTTAAATATTTTTAAAATTCATCTAATATAAAAGAATTGACATATATTGTTGTGCATCAACAATCTATACATATTAAGGCTCAACAATAGTCTTTCAACCTTTTTCATTATTTATTTTAAGATCACATGTAATATTTGATATTTGTTTTTACAGAACATATGCAAATGCATCACTAATTTAAATATTTTTAATTTTTAATTTAATTAAATATATTAAAAAATTAAAGATCCATGTCTAAAATCTTTAAAGACGGTATACTTGATTATATATATCTATATAATATATAATAACGACTCCGCATCCGTAAATAGAAAATAATGGTTTTCCCGCCGAAATGATATTTCCGAATCTAGAAATAAAATTATATATTTACGAATAATTAATTACTTAATTTAATGTAACTATATTGAATATTTACCTAAAAACTATATTAAGCACACTAATATGGATGCCATGCAATATTAAATCCGGAATATATTTATTGACTGATTTGTAACAATGTGTACAAATATATGTTATTGCATTAAAAATAATATAATATTGAATATGAATATTAATTCGGAACGTATGTTTTGATATCCTAAAATCTATGGTGTATATATATATATATATATATATATATTTCGGTTGGAAATCTCTTCTATTCTCAATCAATCAATTGTTCATTTAAATAATTTAAAAGTATATAAGGTAAATTATTACACTAATCCTAACTATTATATTTTCCTATATTCATGGTTATAAAAAAAAATGTCACTCATAATTCCTCTTGATTTTTTGTTTAATTTTGTTTTGTAGTCAGAGTATTGCTCTCATATGTTATATTTATGTGTAATTTATTGTTGTTTTGCAGATTGTAAGAGCAGAAAAGTTAAAACTGGCATGTCGATGCTATTATATTTAACACTTTTTGTTGGAGTTGAAGGAATTAAATTCTTGAAATTCATGCCATAAATGTATATCTCAAGAATTGATGTTCGACAACGAGGTAACTTTGGTTGAATTTGTATATGTACGTATACTGATCGACTTACAAAAAATTCGACACTGATCTTTTTGTTTTGATAAAGAGTATGAATGTTAGAGTGGATGGTGTTGTATCATGATTTTATAAGTGACAAGAGTAATGACTTTCAATGTGAACCACATTTGATTTTCTGAAACGTCAATTATCAATTGAGATAAACTATAGAGAACAATGTTGGTAAGTTTTTTTTAATCAAATATTAGAATTGATAAAAAAAATTAGTTGTTTATTTGTAAATCATTTTTTTCATTATTTTTTACCAAACATTTGTAATGTTTCTTTTTTTTTTTTTATCAAAAGTATTTCTATATGTGTAGAAAAATATACAATATTTTAACAAAATATACGAAAAACTGAAGAATATAATAATTGGTAATAGAAATATCATTTTAAAAACTAATATATTAATAATAATCCCATTTTGTAGACATTTACCTTTTTATTTTGAAAAAGATACTTAGGTAGGAATTGATTTCTAGACAAGAAGAGTTGAAGTTTGAAATCCTAAAACTTCTCCTTTCGATTTTATAATTTAAAAAAAATCAAAATTTTTGTTATTTTTTGGTTATGCTTGGTTCTATTTTTTTTAAAACTATTACCAAATATTAAGAATGATTGATATTATGATCAGGTAATTTTAGAATGGTTGACAAATTGTTAATTTTATTTACTTTTAATTTATGTTATTCGTTTCATATTTTTCATCTTTCTATTTTTGTAATTTGATAGTACTCTCAAATATTGATTTTGACTTTCAGTAAATAAATGATATAATAACTATTTACTATATATAATTAATAAAATTAATTTTTTTATTTTATTTATAGTTTCTATATATAGTTTAAATATTCAATAAATATATAACTGTACATCCATAAATAGATGTATAGTAAATGCAATAAATAACAACGATCTCATGAGAATGGGATCCTCCCCAATCACTCATAGAAGATTAGAGTTAATAGCAAATTATTATTCATATTTGTAATACACCATTTTAAATTATTTCGTATCCCGTTGATATCTAAACAAGTCAAATGATTTCATATATATACCATAAATAGTCCAGTAGATAGAAGACATAAAACTATTCAGATATGAATTCAAAATAATCAAATACCAATTAAAGATAAACTTTTGTGCTATTAAAAATGCACGAGATATTTTAGTAGAGAATTTCATTATTCAATATGATCATTTTTAATATTATAAATTCCAAAAAAGTGGTCCAATAATATTTTTAAAATTATTTATATGTTTGACACATATAACTATGAATATTTTTAAATATACTGATATTTATTTCCAATATGTAAAATATATTAAATAAGAAAATGTAATTTATATATTTGGAGTAATATAAGATTGTTCTTTTTTAAAAGAAAAAAGACTAAGTTTCATTTTTTTTTTGAGGAACTAAGTTTCATTTATAACATTTCAATATCATATTCTTTTTATTATTATTATTATTATTATTATTATTATTATTATTATTATTATTATTATTATTATTATTATTATTCTATGTATATAGAAAATTAGTAATATCTATTTTTTTAAAAAAAATTTAATTACATTTCATTATCATTCAAACATGTTTATATAATTATTTTTTGTTGTATATATTTTTTAAAAATATATATGTATATATTTTAAAATCAATTATTTATTCCATGTTTGATCAAGTTAGCAATTTAGGAATGAATAATATAAATTATATTTCAATATTTTGTGCAGTCCAAATTTTATTCGTGTTTAGTTTATATGTTTCATATATATTTAGATAATACAATTAAATGGCATATTATCTTTAAATATTATATATTAACCATATAAAAATTTATTTTTCACGAACTATTTATTTAACATTCAATTTAGTAGTAAAGTGCAAAAAATACGATTCAATATATAATTTATAAATTAAAAAATTAATTAAAATTAAATTATTATTCAATTAAAATATAATACAATTACAAAGATCCTTTGTGAATATAAGACATTACATAAAAAGTACAAACAAATCAAGATCTTCAAAAAATACAATATTATAATCCCATTCAACACCACCAATATAATAATAATAATAATAATAATAATAATAATAATAATAATAATAATAATAATAATAACTTATATAATTAAATACATAATTATATATGTGTAGGTATGGGCGGGTTGGACACTAATGTACATGTCCTGTAAAAAATAACGTGTAATTAGCCATGTCCGTACCTATACTGATTTAGTGGATAATTCTCAAACACATCTTGGATAAATTTTGCGAGTATCCATAGCATATATTACCCATTATCATTCTTTATGTGTAAATATTAAAATTAAGTTACATGCCAAGATTTGTTAGACTAATCAAAATCTAAATTCAAACACAAACAAACACCAATAAAATACAATTAAAAGTTAAAATAATTTTTTTATTTTTTAAGGAAAAAAAGTTAACGTTATCACAAACACCCCCTATATCTTTTAGTTTGAATTTTTTATTATTTATCTTATCCGTGCATCGCATGGTGGGTCATTCTAGTATATATATATATGTATTACCACTTCTCATTCATATATATATATATATATATATATATTTTGTAGATTTGTGAAGTTCTATACTTGCATATCAATAATCGGGATCACAGTATTTTGTTTTTGTATAGGTGGGTTAATAAAGTTACATGTAACAATAGGCAGAGCCTAAGTAGAATCTAGATGTTTTTTTATCATATATTATTACGTATTACTGTTTACATATTAAATTTTCATTTACCGTACATCTCATATCGGTTGTATGATGAAGATTGAGATGTAGGTTGATATATAAAATTTCAAATTATTTTTTTAACATTTCCTGTATCCCACATCAGTTGTAGATTGATAAATTGGAATGTAAATTGTTGTATAAAAGATTGGGTAACCTTAAATTGAAATTGAAATCTCAAATTATTTCTGCAACTTTCATCCAATTTTACTACATCCCACGTTGATTGTTGATTGAAGAATTTGGGATATAGGTTGTTATATAGAAGAGTGAAAAAAATTTATTGGTGCCTAATTGACTAATTAATTGCCGTCGAGATCGTCTGGGTGATGAGAATCCGGTCTCCCCGTTTTACACCTGACTTGAGTGTTTCCGGCACAAGTAATGGACGTCTAGCACCTATGCGGCCGCTTAGCCAGATTTCTACAACCCCGAAATATACACAAATAGCCTGATTTCTACAACCCTGAAAAATACACAAATAATTTATAATTCCATCAATCTAATTCATATATTTACATGCTAAATTTAAGATTGAATATAATTTTATTATTATTCATAAATATTTTTAATAAAATTCACTCCCTGTGCATCGTACTGGTATACTAATATGATATATATTGAAATTTTATATGGCACGAGATTCGGAGAGGGGTCTGAAATCGACAAGGGTCCATTGATTAAGCCCACATTGCAATACATTTGAAATTATATGTGCATTTGTCATGATTGGTTGCATATAGATTTAATAGGCTATTATATGTGTCTATAATATCCAGTGAATACGTGTAAACTCGTCCCTTTTGTTTATACATTTAAGATTGAGGAGATTGGTGATGGCGAGCTTACCCTTGTTATTTACACATTTCAGATTGAGGAGTTTGGTGATTACGATGAAGAGATGGTTGATGTTTAAGTATATATATAGTATTTATTCTCTACGATGCACGAATAATTATTATTTTTTAAGATCTGTAATATTATGATTATATTTTTAATTTTATATGTTGTGTTCAATTTTTAAAAATTAATAAAATGATATGCACACGCGTTAATTAATTAAACAAGAAGCTCATTTTTGTATAGTTACGACAAACAAAAAGAAAATTAAATTTTAGGAACTAAATGAAAATCCATATTAGAAAGATCGAATTGGAATATTTCCAACGTCACAATTTTATAAATAGCAATGTATAATCGTCCACGATTATAGAACATTTGGTTTCTTTGAAAATATGATATGTATAAAAAATATAGTTATTTAATTATTTTAAATGGTGAATTGAAATAGAAAAAATAACAAATTATTATTATTATTATTATTATTATTATTATTATTATTATTATTATTATTATTATTATAGTGCAATACAAATGAAAAATATTTTTTTAGGCGACAAATGTAGAGTACTACAAATCATCCATCTATGCATTAAAAAATAAAATAAAAAATATTACAAATCTCAAATTTTGAAGTAAAAATAATAATAAATAAAATTACGAAAATTTCTTAAAATACACGGTTGTAATTTAAACCATCGTGGAAAATGCAAAAAAAAAATATATATATATATACAACGATTGAAATCTAAACAAAAACCGGTTTTTTTTTCTTTTGTTTTCTTTTTTTTTTTTGCTATTCCTTTTCACTCTTGCTCCTACCTACAACTCTCAATTTGTTCTGAGATTTTGAAGAACTGAAAATTTATAAATATTGGAAACCATACGACATTTAAATTTTGATATTTTAAATAAGCACGATCAGATTTAGAGTTTAAGGGACTGCCTAGAAGATTTTCTTTTTTCTTTTTTAAAGAAAGATTAAATAAAATATTTAATCAATAATTTATTTTAATCTCTCATTTTTATTTTGAATAATAAGGCCCAATGTTTTAATGGGCCCAATGAGGCCCTGGCCCGTCTGCTGACACCTGTCAGCACAGCTCCATGCGAAGTTGTAACTGCAATTAGCTTTTAATTTTATTTTCCTCTTTTTTTTTTTTTCCTACCTACTTTTTTTCAAAAAAATTTAGAATCTTATTTATTTCTCCAGCACAGCATGAGCACACACAGCAACTAGCTTTTATTTTTATTTTCCTCTTTAATTTCTACAAACTGAAGAAAGATTCCCGTTGGCAAAATTCTGCAAAATTAAATTCATGGTGAAGGCAATGCAGTTGCATCCATAGCGCCGCCGCCGCCGCCACCGCCGCCTCCTCTCATGCTTCTGCATTCGGAACTCCATTGCATGGCTGCAGCGGCAGCTCTTCCGCTTCCGCTTCCGCTTTCGAGGAGCCATTCGTTTTCAATTAATGTAAGTGATTGTTTCCGTTTTCGTACATTTATTTTTTTAATTATTTTTTTGAGGAGCGTGCATTTTATTTTAGTGTTAGCAGTTCTCACTGATTTTATACATTGATATAATTTTTATTATTTTATAGACTGATTTTATTTGTTTAGTTTTAGATCAAAAAATATAAAATAACAAAATGAACCAATACTTTGCAAACATATGAAATGATGAAGCTTGATGCAAACAAAAAGGCTAGCAATCCGCGTTGGTAGTTAATGGGTTGACACAACAGCGACATGATACGACCAAACACGAACACGATCCGTTTTGTATAAACACTGACACGACCACATGAACGTGGAGAACATGAAATAAAATTTAATTTAAATAATTGAGTTTTAACTAAAATTTTAAATTAAATAAAAATGTTAAATTATTATATGTAAATAATATATTTATATAAAATTAACGAGTTACACGAATCCGACACAAATTTTTTTCGTGTCCTTATTGTGTTGATACGATAAGGAAAATTTTGGAAAGGGGAAGTTGTGCGCATATATTTTTTAAAAACACAAGAGGATTTGGTGCAATTAAAAAAACAGAATGGGGTTTCGTGCAAGATTTCAATAACACAAGGGCTTTGGTGCATTTTACCTGAAAAAATACGTGCATATTATGATCGTGTATGAATAGAGGTATTTGAGGTAACCTCTGATTGTATCTTTAGCCGTTAGCAAGCCAACTGTAAAATTTATTGTTTTGTGTATCTCTGAAAACACTCTCTGTTTATGTTTTGATAGAAGATGGTGGCATTTCCTGATATGGCCCTCCTCCTATGGTATTCCTTTGGCACAATAGCTGCACTTCTGCAGGTAAAGGGCCTTCACTGAAAAATTATGGCCAATGATAAATTATGAGAATATCATAACAGTTTCTCTATTGAAACTATTATGTATGTGTGTACATTTTTTGGGATAGATTGGTATGCTTTGTACTTCCTTTATGAGTTGTTATTTTAAGAAAGTGCTTTCCATATATCTGATGAGTCACAATCTTCACTAAATGCAGAGCAATCCAACAGATATTGTGATGTGCTTGCACTTTTACAGGTTTGATTTTTTTCCCTTCAATAAAAATTGCTCAAGATTCTCTCTCCTTATTTATCTCTCTCTTTTGTCTAAATGTGTTGGTTGGATTCCCATTCTGATTTCGTGTTCTGGTTTCTAAAATCTTTTAACCTGAGCATTTTTCAGTGAAAAGGAAAAGAAAGATAAACTAGTTTGGTAGTAAGTAATTGCTTGAGCAACATCCACTTCCTTGTTCTAATTTCAATTCTTCATTTCTTCTATTTTGGCGCAGTGTTGCCTCTCACCGAATCACAAAAAAATTTACCAGAGGTACTGATGTTGGTTCTTTCATATATGTTATTTTCTATTATGCGCATGTCGTCTGTCCTTTCCTAAGGTATTAGTTACTTTTCTTAGACTTCTTTCCATTTTTGTATGAGTTCGGATGCAAAATATTATCAATAAACTCTCTTTGCATGCAAGTTCATTGTTTAGTTTACTTGCAACTTCAAAATTGACTGTTTCATGCTGCTGCAGCTCGCATCCCTGTTTATTTGTGCTCATTAAGCAAAAACGGCAAATTCAAGGATTTTGAACACGCAAGGATTGCTACTTTGGGAGTTGTAGGTGCTCTTGTGAAGGTATTCTCGTTAATATGATTATGTTTGGTTTTTATAACTATTATTGAGATTGGAGGTTTCTCCATCCCCAAGTCCTTTTGTTAGTACATTGGCATCTTGTTCTCTTGTATACAATCCTCTTTATCCGTATTAGCAAGAATAATTTCATGGTTTCAATTCCTACAATCTTGGCAAAATGAAGCTTTTGAAAGAGATTCTGCTCTCTGCTGATTCTTTCACTTCTCAAATTCCTATATAAATCACCAAATACAGGAATTTGAGGGTGATTGATTTCAGTGGCAATGGTCTCTCAGGTTCAATTCCGGTGGAATTAGGAGAGCTAATCAGGATGGAAACCTTGTTGTTATCTGTAAACAATTCGAGTGGTAGCATTCCTACATCACTGTCCAATATCACAACACGTGAGATTTCCACCTGGGATTACTTCATATCTCGGGATCTTTGACCTGAGTTACATGAAGTTGACGGGGACAGTCCCGTCTGAATGTCTGATCCGCTATCCGGAACGAATTTGCAGTTTCTTGTCTTGTCTTTCAATGAGCTGGAGGGACCAAATCCTGCAACAATTCAACTAAGTTGGTCTGGTTGAGCATTATGAAGCAATTCTCTTAATGGGACAATTCCATTCAGCTCGTTGCTGAGTCTTGTGAAAGTAACCTAAATTTGGCCTCAGCACTTCTAGCCACCTCAATTTGCGTTCTTACTTTGCACGTGACAAGATTTTCCCCAACAGTAGTACAATAACCCATTATTTATTCTCCATCCACAATATTTATAGTTCAATCAATATCGGTGCACAGTCAATGTTTATTCTCTATCAACATTATTTCTATTCCAATCGACATCAGTGTAGACTTCCACTTGCAAAGTGGTTGTGTTTCTACTTTTAACTTCATCGTGGATTTCTCATCCCCTTGTAATACCTACTTATTGCTTTTCTATAAAATATTCTTCTTATAAAAAAAAGTCTTTTGCTCGCTTTTTATTGAGTCTTTCTAGGTCTCATCAACGTTTTGCTAGTTTGCCATCCTTTGAGTGTTTATAGAAAAGTGTATGATCTGCTTCACTGAACTTGAAAGCATAGCTAATTGTAGTATTTCCGAAGCATTCAAACCATTCTCTTGAGTCCTATTTAAGGCCATATAAAAACTTTCTCAATCTGCTTTGTTCTTTCCAAGTTTCAATTCAAATCCTGGTGGGAAACACATGCAGACCTCCTCTTTTTTTTTTTTTTTTAATTTCCATTGATTAATTCCAATTGGTGAAGAGGCCAATTAGTATCTAGCTGCAAGAGATTACGAAACCTGGATATAATTTATATTTGCCACATGACCAAATGTTTCCCGATAATCAGCCCATAGGTTTGGGTGAAGCCTTTTGCTATGAGTTTTGCCTTGTATCTTTCTGTGTTCCATCAGATTTTTGTTTCACAGTGAATATCAATTTACAACCCACTGATTCTTTATCTCTTCACAGATCACCAGTATCTAAAGTACCTTTTTTTTCCTGAGCGCATTCATTTTTCCCATGACTGCTAATTTCCAATTCAAGTGACTATGTGCTTCCTGAATGTTTCTTGGAATAAACAAGCAAGAAATCTCATGAGGAGTGAAAGCTCTATGATTTTCTTAGAATCTTTTGTAACAAAGATATTCGGCGATAGGACGTTGAGTATGAGAGCATTTTTCCGTTTTGAACGCTATAGACAAATCAAGATTTGAAGGGATGTCAATAGAAAGAACTATAGATGAGATAGGAAAATCAAGCTGTAAACAAGAAAGTGATGGAAATACACAACAAAAAAATTCTACCCACCCCCTCCAGGTACAGAGATCGTGCCATGTCAGCAACTTTTTAAAAAAGTTGATGCCACGATTTGTGCGGTTTGCGAGTAGTACCCATGTGGGTATAGTAGAATTTACCCTATTCGTATAGACCATCTTTTGCTTTAAATGTAGTTTTCCATTCATCTTCCGATCTCAAACGAATTTGATGATAACCACTTTGAAGATCAATTTTTGAACCAATCTTGAAACCATGTATTTTACAGTTGGTCAAGAAGATCATCAAGAAGAGGGATAGGGAAGCGGTATAAAATGTTATCCCCGAAAATATGTATAAGTACCTAACTAAATTGTTTGGCTATGATTACCCCATGGAGGACAAGCAAGGGAGTGAAGAGAAGTAGTCGATGCCCATTTTAAAGTCCATCAAACAAGTGATTCAATTAAGTCCTAGCATCTGGATCTCAAGTAATTCCACCAAACGAGCTATAAGTCAGACCAACAAGCTCAAGAAGCTATTGGTGAATTAATTGCTTACACCTACAATCTATCAGACTATGCTTATTCCATATTTGGAAGATTAATAGACATGAAAATTAAAAAAAAAAAAAAGCATAACTTCCTTTCTCCGCGGGTAAATACGTCATATGGCTAAATGTTAACCGCCTTAAGAAATACGCTCAATTCATTGCATGGCATCACTTCGGTACATATTTCCCTCTCATTTTCTGATAGGATATGCTAGAGTACAAATAAATGAAAGAAATTATATCAAATCCCTAAAATGTATACACATATATGATGAAATACCTAAAAAATGGTTACTAAATTTGCTATAATTTTGTCAATCAAATCTTTAAGCATCCAATAGTATGGATTGAAAGCTGTGTGCTAAAGTATAATCTTGTCTAAGGGGGTGAGTTTGCTCTTGGACAAGATCCCGTAGAATGCTCTATTGAGGAAAGATCGATGCAAAAGTTTTCTTATACTCCTGCAATGGGAAATTTTCTGTATGATCAAGTATGTAGGTGTCCAGGCATCGAGTTCTTACTGGGTTGTTGTCTGATCAAATATCTGAATGCTAATTAGATGATCAATTTTCTTATAGACTCTTATTGAACTTATAATATTAAACATTTAGCTTCCTTGCTCTTATGCTTATATTGAGTTTGTGGCTTTGCACTAAGAGGAAAAACTAATGGTTGATATCACTCTAAGTCGGACGAGTTGTAAATATGAATGTTATGACCACATTGCATAGTATTTATGCCACATTCCATAACTGAGAACCAAAATATCTGGTTATAGTAAGCATGAAGCAGCTAAATGAAATATGATATTTTTATAAATATGTTTCTAAAGCATTTACCTAAGTTTCCATTTCTCTAAAATAGGGAAATATAATCTATCCCGGATGTTATTAGGCTGATTATTGAAGGTTCTAGTTGCCCTTCCATATGTACAATTACGTATGCTTTAGTTCCACAGTAATGAGCAGATGTTACTTCATGCACTCATGATATTCTAACATCCTCAGAATGGTACAATATTATAATTGAATATGTTTTTATTTGATTTTGATTATCAATATAGTTATCATTCTATTTTGTCCCCAACTTCTTGATATAACAAGCATGTCTCTTTTTCCTCTATCTCCAGGTTCCAGATACTGAAGTTATCATTTTTCACCTCTGTTCAGAGATAATGCCAATATGCCTTTGTTCAATGGAGAGTCGAACTGAAATGTCAAAAACAGATGAGTGTTTATACAGCTAAATTTCTGATTCATGCATATTTTCTAGGTAATTTGTTTCCCCAATGATAATTTTAGAACTAAATGTACCAAACTAGATTGGTCTTCATAGGGCTGATGTCTGTTATGAGATCATCGTACTCCACAATTACCTATAGGACAATTAATGCCTATTATCTTTGATTTCAACAAAAAAAAAAAAAAAACAGAAAAGTGAACATCAACTGAGATTTTGATTCTCCGTTTCCCATTTTCTCCCTCTATAATGACTTGCAAAGTAAAAGCTTATTCCATATCCCAAGTTTTACTAAGTCTTATTATGAATTTCATAGACTTAATATTTCTCTTTGGCTTAGTGGATCCCTCCCTGCCGTGTTGTGTTATCTTACTATGCTGCTTCCTGTCTCGTAAAACTTCGCGTGGATTTTACTTCCTATCAGTTTCTCATGGTGAACTGCATCCACTGGTTTATGACAGATTTTAAAAATTTTAACTTTGTGGCAGTACATAAACTATTTTAGCTACTATTTCATATTTTTACTCTTCTCAAGGCACTAAAAAGCTCTTTCCCAGATAGGCTCTTTTTTTATGGCACATTTGACCATTGTGTTCATGTTAGTAATTTTAAGCATGCAAATATTTCTTTATGTCCTCGATCATCTTTTAATTGTGATTGTATCTATTATCTAAGTGTCTACAAAGGTACAAAGTGCATGTTTTCTATTGGTTGGTGATTAATTTTTTTCCTAGTCTCTATGAAACTAGGAGGATCAAACACTAAGAATGGTGCTACAAGAGTTGCTCGATAATGTCTAAGAATCCTTGATTAGCCAAGTTGGGAGAATATGATCATATGATAGTAAAGTCCATCAGAATGCATTTGTGGCCTAAGGGTTAATAAAAGCATTGTTTCGTGCATCTTTTAATTCTATATACATGCATGAGTTAAGTTGATTTATTAATTGATATTATTAATTGAACATTTCTATAGGTTATCAATAGTTAATGAAAGATTTTTTTTATATGTCTATATGATTCAGTTAGAAGAGTATTCGAAGTATTATCTTTAGTATGATAATTAAACCTATCTTACGAGTTTACGTTTAATGATTATACCATATAATAGATATTACGTGGTGTAAAGGTTTTAAACCTATCTTACGAGTTCAGGTTTAATGATTATGCCAAATATAATAAATTTGAATATTCAAATAATTGAAGTATATAGACATATCAATTAATCAGTCATTAACTTTAGGTAATCCTATAGAAATGTTCATTTAGTCATATCAATTAGTGAAACCACTTAACTCGTGTATATATGAGTAGAAGATGACGCTAAATAATGTTTTTGTTAACCAGTAGGTTACAAAAGCATTTCGATGTCCTTTTCTATCATATGATCGTATTCCCCCACCTTGGCTAATCGGGGATTCTTGGGCATTATCAAGCAACTGTTGTATCCCCATTCATAGTGCTTGATCCTCCTAGTTTTATAGAGACTACGAAAAAAAATTAGAACACCAACCAATAGAAAATATGCAATTTGTACCTAATTCATGAACCAAACTAATGGTGAAAAGAACAAAGATCTAATTCCATTTAGAATTCAGCATACCTACAATCAAGTAGCATATGCAAATTATTTTATGACTAATTTCAAGAATGGGACCGAGGGCTTCTCAGAAAGGGAAGATCATCATTCCCAAGGGATTGAAGCACAAAAGATTACAGATGATTTTGCGTTTGCATCTCATTTTAGTTTGTTCTAACTCGCTTGAATTTTCTAGTGTTTATTTTCTATGTTCCAACTAGAAAATGTATATTTGTATGTCTCAGAGGTGTTATGTTGGATAAAGGTTTTCCAAATTAAATCAGCAGAAGATTAGATGTTCATATATATATATATATAGAGAGAGAGAGAGAGAGATTGTGATTTAGCCGTTATGAAATATATCTAGATCTTGCTTTCCTCTGTTTGATAAAGTAAATAAGTGTCGATATAAACAAATAAATCACATTGCTATTCCTAAAATAACAAATATCACAATTAGTTCTATATATATAATCATATCAAATAAAGAATATCTGTCACAACAATTGATTTCATAAAATACTATCGTGAATCGTGATCTTGTAACTGTAGAAAATAGTAAATTATTGGTTCTCTAAATCTCCCATTGAAGTTGAAATGATAGTGTTTAGCTTGAATTTAAATGATAAGTTAAGTAATCTTTTTCGTGCCTTGGAGTTCTATGTTTGATAACCTCCTTTTGATACCTCATTTGAATTTTGGTGGTATACTGTCTTTTGGCATTGTCATAATTATTTATTCTAGGATCTAGGATGTGATTGAATGTTGAGTTTATGTTGATTTTTTTTTATCCGGCAAAAGTTTCACATTCCGCAATTGTGTATGTTCTAGTATCACTTTCATGTTATAAAATAAAGATCACGGCATAAATGGAGCTCCACGCAATCACCCTTTTATATTTTCTTTTTGACGATATGATGTCATTAGTTGTTTAACAGATATATATATGTTGCGATAAACAATTGTGTTGATTGGTTGTTCTCTTAACAGTTTCTCTTTATATGATACTCCAATAATATAGAATTCTAATGGATGAGTATCTTCACAATGCATCAGAGTGTATTGAGCTGTAGAGCTGAGGTATGCAAAGCCCTAGGAATCACCGGGTCCCAGTGTGAGCTGTCAATGGGCATGTCTGGTGACTTTGAGCAAGCGGTAAGCCCCGAATTCTAATTTTGACGAGTTACCTAGTTAATGATTCAATTTTGTTGTGTTTACGTATTAACCGAACCAAGGTGCCTCGTTTGCATAAAACTAGATCAATTTATCAGTCTCTTAAATCCTATAACCATTTTCTTGATTTATATGGAGTTAGATTTTGTTACCAGATCAAGCGTCTTATCATTTTATAATATGAGATTATCTAAATGATAGCAGGCCAGCTTCTATATCTTAAACGTGGCAATGTGTCGATACTTACCAGAATAGTCTAGTTTTATCATGCATCTTGCTGAAATCAAACACATTTCTAGAGCTTGGCTATGTAGTTATTAACATACAATTATGATGTGGATTATTGATGCAAGCATTAATTAATTACCTGTCCCTGGATGGCTGCAGATTGAAATGGGTAGTACTAATGTGAGAATTGGATCAACCATATTTGGATCAAGGGATTATTCAAAGAAGTAATTCAGTTTTTTCTTGATGGTACTACTGTTGTAGAAGAAAACATTTATATTTTTGCTTATTATTTTATAATATGAGATTATTTAAATGATAGTATGCCAGCTTCTATATCTTAAACGTGGCAATGTGTCGGTACTTACCATTATAATCTAGTTTTATCATGCATCTTGATTAGTGAGAGTAATGACGCTACTTGAAATAAACATATTTCTTGAGCTTGGTTATATAGTTGTTAACATATAATTATGGCGTTGATTATTGATGCAATCGTTAATTAATCAACTGTCCTTGGATGGCTGCAGATTGAAATGGGTAGTACTAATGTGAGAATTGGATCAACCATATTTGGACCAAGGGATTATCCAAAGAAGTAATTCAATTGTTTCTTGATGCTACTGCATATGCAACAAGTTGTTCTCTTCCTCTATTCAACTTACTGTAGATAATGCACATATATACTGTTGTATTCTGTTGTAGAAGAAAACATTTATATTTTTGCTTCATTCCAATCGATGCATGGATTTTGTGAAGAGTTGGAGAAAGAAGCCATTATTGAATTCAATAACACAAGGGGTCGGTGCATTTTATCCAAAAATGTATGCATATTATGACTGTGTATGAATAGAGGTACATAACCTCATTTGAGGTAACGTGTGATTGTATTTTTTGCTGTTAGCAAGCCAACTGTATGATTTCTTGTTTTGTGTATCACTAAAAACACTCTGTTTATGTTTTGATAGAAGATGATGGCATTTCCTGATATGGCCCTCCTTCTATGGTATTCATTTGGCACGATAGCTATACTTCTGCAGGTAAAGGCTCTTCACTGAAAAATTTAATAATCGAATTTAAATTTTATTGAAACTATTATGTAAGCATGAACATTTTTTGTGGTAGATTGATATGTTTTGTACTTCCATGTCCATAATAGAATTTGAAATTCATGTGATACTTAGCAAGTTGATATGTTTTGTACTTCCATGTCCATAATAGAATTTGAAATTCATGTGATACTTAGCAAGTTAGCATAAAGCTAAAGTTTGTATGTCTTGGTACCTTTATAAGTTGTTAACTTAAGGAAGTTCTTTCCATATATCTGATGATGTCACAATCTTCGCTAACTGCAGAGCAATCCAACAGATATTGTGATGTGCTTGCACTGTTTCAGGTTTGATTTTTTCCCTTCTATAAAAATTGCGCAAGATTCTCTTTCCTTATTCATTTGACCTTCAATCGCTCTCTCTTGTGTCTAAATGTGTCGGTTGGATTCCCATTCTGATTTCTCGTTCTGGTTTCTAAAATCTTTTAACCTTAGCATTTTTCAGTGAAAAAGAAAAGAAAGATAAACTAGTTTGGAAGTAAGTAGTTGCTTGAGCAACATCCACTTCTTGTTTTAATTTCAATTCTTCATTTCTTCTATTTTGGTGCAGTGTGTTGCCTCTCACCGAATAACAAAAAAATTATTTACCAGAGGTACTGATGTTGGTTCTTTCATATTCGTCATATTCTATAATCTGCACGTCATCTGTCCTTTTGTAAGGTATAGGCAGTCTGGCAAGATTGTGGCAGGTTGATCACACTGATTTATATGTTATGATTCTACTGCTTTCACCTGAAAAGATAACTTTAGGGTATATTGCATATTGTTTTATAACTTTCCAGGTGTCTGCTTTGTTACTTTTCTTAGACTTCTTTCCATTTTTGTATTAGTTCGGATGCAAATATTATCAATCAACTCTATTTACATGCAAGTTCCTTGTTTAGTTTACTTGCAACTTCAAAATTGTCAGTTTCAAGCTGCTGCAGCCTGCATCCCTGTTTATTTGTGCTCATTTCTAAGCAAATTAAAACGGCGAATTCAGGGATTTTGAGCATTCAAGGATTGCTACTTTGGGAGTCGTATATACTCTTGTTAAGGTATTTCTTGTTAATATGATTATGTTTGGATTTTACAGCAATTATTGAGATTGGAGATTTCTCCATCCTTCTCCCGAGTCCTTTTGTTAGTACATTGGCATCTTGTTCTCTTGTATATAATCTCCTCTTGATCTGTATTAGCAAGAATAATTTCATGGGTTCAATTCCTACAAATCTTGGCAAAATGAAGCTTTTGGAAGAGCCTCTGCTCTCTGCTGATTATTTCACTTCTCAAATTCCTATAGAAATCACCAAATGCAGGAATTTGAGGTTGATTGGTTTCAGTGGAAATGGACTCTCAGATTCAATTCCAGTGGAATTAGGAGATCTAATCAGGTTGGAAACATTGGTGTTTTCTGTAAACAACTTGAGTGGTAGCATACCTACATCACTTTCCAATATCACAACACTCGAGATTTCCACCTGGGATTGGATTACTTTGTATCTCAGGATCTTTGAGCTGAGTTACATGAAGTTGACGGCGACAGTCCCGTCTGAATGTCTGATCTGCTATCCGAAGAGAACTTGCAGTTTCTCGACTTGTCTTTCAGTGAGCTGGAGGGACCAATTCCTGCAATCAATTCAACTAAGTTGGTCTGGTTGAGCATTATGAAGCAATTCCATCTTGCTCGTTGTGGAGTCTTGTGAAAGTAACCTAAATTTGGCCTTAGCACTTCTGTCCACCTCAATTTGCTTTCTTACTTTCTCGTGACAAGATTTTCCCCAACAGTAGTACAATATCCCGTTATTTATTCTCAATCTAATTTATATTTCGATCAATATCGGTGTACAGTCGATGTTTATTCTCTATCAACATTATTTCTATTCCAATCGACATCATTGTTTCTCCTTTTAACTTCATCTTGGATTTCTCATCCCCTTGTAATACCTACTTATTGCTTTTCTATAAATTATTCTTCTTATAAAAAAAAGTCTTTTGCTCGCTTATACTTGAGTCTTTCTAGGGTCCTGAACATCATCACCTGTGAGAATTGTATCATCAACCTATTGCGAGTTTGCCATCCTTTGATTATTTATAGAAAAGTGTATGATTTGCTTCATTAAACTTGAAACCACAGCTAATTGTAGTATTTCCAAACCATTCCAACCTTTCTCTTGAGTCCTATTTAAGGCCATATAAATACTTGTTCAATCTGCAAACTTTGTTCCTTCCAAGTTTCTCTTCAAATCCTGGTGGAAAACACATGTTGACCTCCTTTTTTTATTTTAATTTCCATTGATTACATCCAATTGGTGAAGAGGCCAATTAGGAGCTAGCTGCAAGAGATGACAAAACCTGGATATAATTGATATTTGCCACATGACCAAATGTTTCCCGATTATCAACCCGATAGTGAAGCCTTTTGTTATGAGTTTTGCCTTGTATCTTTCTGTGTGCCGTCATATTTTCATTTCAAAGTGAATATCAATTTGCAACCCACTGATTCTTTATCTCTTTACAGATCAACCGTATCTAAAAAAGTACCATTTTTTTCTAAGAGCATTCATTTTTTCCATGACTGCTAATTTCCAATCTGAGTCACTCTTCCTGAATGTTTCTTGGAATAAACAAGCAAGAAATCTCATGAGGAGTGAAAGCTCTATGATTTTCTTAGAATCTTTTGCAAGAAAATATTCGGCTATCGGATGTTTTGAGCATAAGAGCATTTTTCAGTTTTAAATGCTATAGACAAATCAAGATCTGAAGGGATGTCAATAGAAAGAACCAAAGAGATGAGATAGGAAAATGAAGTTGTAAACAAGAATGTGATGGAAATACACAACAAATAAATTCCCATTCATAGGAAAATTCTACCCTCCCCCTCCGGGTACAGATATCGTGCCACGTCAGCAACTTTTTAAAAAAGTTGATGCCACGATTTGTGCAGTTAGCGGGCAGTACCCATGTGGGTATAGTAGAATTTCCCCTATGGGAGAAGACCATCTTTTACTTTAAATGCGGTTTTCGATTCATCTTCCGGTCTCATACAAATTTGATGATAATCACTTTGAAGATCAATTTTTGAACCAATCTTGAAACCATGTATTTTATAGTTGGTCAAGAAGATCATCAAGAAGAGGGATAGGGAAGCGATATAAAATGGTATCCCCGAAAATATGTACGTACTCCTTTGTAGTATAAGTACCTAACAAAATTGTTAGGCTATGACTACCCCATGGAGGACAAACGGGGGATTGAAGAGAAGTAGACGATACCCATTTTAAAGTCCATCAAACAAGAGATTCAATTAAGTCCCAGCATCGGGATCTCAAGTAATTCCACCAAACGAGCTATAAGTCAGACCAACAAGCTCAAGAAGCTATTGGTGAATTAATTGGTTACCCCTACAATCTATCAGACTATGCTTATTCCATATTTGGAAGATTAATAGACATGAAAATTTAAAAAAAAAAGCATAACTTCCTTTCTCCACGGGTAAATACATCATATGGCTAAATGTTAACCGCCTTAAGAAGTACGCTCAATTCATTGCATGGCATCACTTATGTACATATTTGCCTCTCATTTTCTGATAGGATATGCTAGAGTACAAATAAAGGAAAGAAAATATATCAAATCCCTAAAATGTATACACATATATGATGAAATACCTAAAAAATGGCTACTAAATTGGCAATAATTTTGTCAATCAAATCTTTAACCATCCAACAGTACGGATTGAAAGTTGTGTGCTAAAGGATAATCTTGTCTAAGGGGATGAATTTTCTCTTGGACTAGATTGCGTGGAATGCTCCATTGAGGAAAGATCGATGCATAAGTTTTCTTATAATCATGCAATGGGAAATTTTTTGTATGATCAAGTATGTAGGTGTCCACACATCGAGTTCTTACTTGGTTGTTGTATGATCAAATATCTGAATGCTAATTAGATGATCAATTTTCTCATAGACTCTTATTGAACTTATTATTAAACATTTAGCTTCCTTGCTCTTATTTTTATATTGAGTTTGTGGCTTTGCACTAAGAGGAAAAATTAACGGTTGATATCACTCTAAGTCAGACCAGTTGCAAATAGGAATGTTATGACCAGTGACCACATTGCATAGTATTTATGCTACATTCCATAACCGACAACCAAATAGCTGGTTATAGTAAGCATGAGGCGGCTAAATGAAATATGATATTTTTATAAATATGTTTCTAAAGCATTTACCTAAGTTTCCATTTTTCTAAAATAGGAAAATATAATTTATCCCGGATGTTATTAGGCTGATTATTGAAGGTTCTAGTTGCCCTTCCGTATGTAGAATGACGTATGCTTTAGTTCCACAGTAATGATCGAGAAAATGTTACTCTATACACTCAGAATATTCTAAAATCCTCAAAATGGTACAATATTATGAACGAATATGTTTTTATTTGATTTCGATTATCAACATAGTTAGCATTCTATTTTGTTCCCGACTTCTTGATATAACAAGTATGTCTCTTTTTCCTCTATCTCCAGGTTCCAGATACTGAAGTTATCATTTTTCACCTTTCTTTACCTCTCTTCAGAGATAATGCCAATATGCCTTTGTTCAATGGAGAGTCGAACTGAAATTTTAAAAACAGTTGAGTGTTTATACAGCTAAATTTCTAATTCATGCATATTTTCTAGGTAATTTGTTTCCCCAATGATAATTTTAGAACTAAATGTACCAAACTAGATTGGTCTTCATAGGGCTAATGTCTGTTATGAGATCATCGTACTCCACAATTACCTATAGGACAATTAATGACTATTATCTTTGATTTCAACAAAAAAAAGAAAAAAGAAAAGTGAACATCAACTTAGATTTTGATTCTCCGTTTCCCATTTTCTCCCTCTACAATGATATGCAAAGTAAAAGCTTATTTCATATCCCAAGTTTTACTAAGTCTTATTTTGAATTTCATAGACTTAATATCTCTCTTTGGCTTAGTGTATCCCTCCCTGCCGTGTTGTGTTATCTTACTATGCTTTTTCCTGACACGTAAAACCATTATCACTAATTCGCTGTGTTCATGTGGATTTCACTTCCTATCAAATTCTCGTGGTGACTGGTTTGTGTCAAAATTTACAAATTTTAACTTTGTAGCAGTACATAGACTATTTTAGCTACTATTTCGTATTTTTACTCTTCTAATTGAGTAGTTACTAATGGCAGGTTGCATCGTTAATTTTGGAAGGACTTCTTTAGGATTATGTGGATTTACAATATGTATGCCACTCTCCAAGTCGATTATTTGGTGTACTTCACTTGGGAATGTGGTTAGTTCCCTCTCTGACAAGTCCTCACTTTGGCTCGAAACAAGTCGTAAAGTGTTATCTGTATTTGTTGGATGATCAGAGGTATGCACAATTCTAAATTGAATCAGTCATTTGTTTTATTCTCCATTAGTTGGGTTCATGAATTTAAAGAAACTCACCATAATTTATCTGGTAGGAGTCTCGAGGCACTAAAAAAGTTCTTTCTCATATAGGCTTTTTTTTATCGAGACATTTGACCATTGTGTTCGTTGTAGCAATTTTAAGCATGCCAATACTTCTTTATGTTCCTCATTTTTTAATTGTGATTGTATATATTATCTTAGTGTGTACAAAGGTACGAAGTGCGTATTTTTTATTGGTTGGTGTTCTAATTTTTTTTTCCTAGTTTCTATAGAACTAGGTAAGCATGTGTATACAACAGTTGATCGACAATGTCAAAAGGATCCTTGATTAGCCAAGGTGGGAGAATGTGATCATATGGTAGTATAGTACATCATTACACAGTTGTAATCTATTGGTTAACAAAAGCATTGTTTACTGGTTTAGTCTGATCTTAGTTTTAACTTGAAATGGTATAAATGCTGTTTTATTTTTAATCTCAAAGCAAAAAGAAAGCAAGAAGCAAAGTATTAGAAACATTTAAGTTGGATTGACTTTTGTTATGTTGAACCAATTCTTATGGAGATAGAACTCTAGTAAAGTAAATTAGATCTATCAAAATCAGTTCACTGTGCATAAAATATTTATCAAATTATTATTTTTTCATCAATATACCGGATAAAATTGACACCTAATTCTATTTAAGCATATCTTTTACACCAATTCATTAGTATATTTAATTATAGGCGAGAGAGGTTATGTTAATATGAAATTAATATTTAGAGAACTTTTATGGGAATTTGGGATTTGAAAGTATTGCAATGTTATATATAATCTTCTATTTTGAAAAAAAAAATGTATTTAAAATGTCGAATTAAATTAAATTATATAGCCAATCATTCTTTAATTCGTAAAACCATTATCACTAATTCATTCTGTTTGCGTGGGAATTATTTCCTATCAAAGAATCTCATGGTGAACTGCGTCTACTGGTTTATGACAAATTAAACTATATAGCCAATCATTCATTAACAAAAATATTATATTTATTTGAACTTCAAATTATAATTATATGAAAGAGATACATGTAAAGATAATTGGCCTTCGTCGTATTCACCTGGCATTACGATTATTTCGCATGTGAATCTCATTTCAGTTTGTGCTTGCTCGCTTGAATTTTGCAGTGTTGTCCCCTTTGTTTATTTTCTATGTTCCAACTAGAAAATGTACATTTGTATGTCTCAGAGCAAGCCAGGTGTTATGTTGGATGATTAGTACTATTCACTAATCTTGATGTTTATTTTGTTGGAAGCAAAGGTTTTCCAAATTAAATCAGCAGAAGATTAGAGAGAGAGAGAGAGATTGTGGTTTAGCTGTTATGACCTATATCTAGATCTTACCGTCCTCGGTTTGATAAAGAAAATGAGTGCTGATATAAACAGCTAAATCACATTGCTATTTCTAAAATAATAAATATCACAATAGGTTCTATATATATAATCATATCAAATAAAGAATATCTGTCAGGACAATTGATTTCATAAAATACTATTGTGATCTTTTAACTGTAGAAAATAATAAATTATTGGTTCTATAGATTTCCCATTGAGGTTGAAATGATGGTGTTTATCTTGAATTTAAATGATAAGTTAAATTAAATAAGCTTTTTTCATGCATTGGAAGTCTATATTCATAAACCTATCATCACTAATTTGCTGTCTTCGCATGGATTCTAACTTACTATCAGATTCTCGTGGTGAACTGCGTCTACTAGTTTATGACAAATTTTACAAATTTTAAGTTTGTGGCAGTACAGACTATTTTAGCTAGTGTTTCATACTTTTACTCTTCTATATATAATTGACTAGTTACTGATGGCAGTCGCAACATTAATTTTGGAATGACTTTTGTAGGATTTTGTGGATTTACAATATGTATGCCGGTGTTTAAAAAATCGCGCCATGGCGCAAGATTATGGCGTGGTGCAAGAAAATCGCCAAAAACTGAACTTGGCGCACACCCTACGTGTGGCGCTGCCATGGCGCAAGTTTTTTGGCGATTTTTAGGGGATTTTTTATTTTTTTTACCTTAATTCATTTATTAAATTAGACCTAAATTAAACCTAAAGTAAAGATGAGGAGATGGAAGAGGACATTGGTGAAGACAAATATGATGAAGATGAAAAAGATGGGGAATGGGAATTTAATGACGATATTTAATTGATTAAAACTTAAGACTTAAGACTTGGCACTTGCATTAACTAAGTATCCAAACATTCTATTTTGCTTGATGAATTGTGTGTTTTGTGTTAATTTATGCATTTATAATTGTGTTTTGGGTATTTAAATAGGGTGTATATGATTATATTTTATATTGCATTTTTTGTACTTTTTGTGCGCCGTACATACGTGTGGCGCGCGCCATTCGCCATGGCGCCAAGACCCTTTTGTGCCATGGTGCGCCATGCGCCATTTAAAATCCTGATGTATGCCATTCCCCAAGTCGATCATCTTTTGTACTTCATTTGGGAATGTGGTTAGTTCCCTTTCTGACAAGCCCTCAGTTTGGCTCTCGAAACAAGTAGTAAAGTGTTATTTGTATATGTTGGATGATCGGAGGTATGCAAGATTCTAGATTGCATCAATCATTTGTGCTGCTCTCCATTAGTTTGTTCCGTGAATTTAAAGAAATTCTTCATAAGTTTTCTAGTAGGAGTCTCGAGGCACTAAAAAGCTCTTCCCAGTAATCCCTTTTTTGATGGGACATTTGACCATTGTGTTTGGTGTTAGTAATTTTAAGCATGCAAATACTTCTTTATGTCCTCAGATCATCTTTTAATTGTTGATTGTATCTATTATCTAAGTTTCTTCAAAGGTACAAAGTCCATATTTTCTATTGGTTGGTGTTTTAATTTTTTTTCCTAGTGTCTATAAAACTAGGAGGATCAAACCCTAAGAATGGTGCTACAATAGTTGCTCAGTAATGTCCAAGGATTCTTGATTAGCAAGGTAGAAGAATATGATCATATGATAGAAAAGTCCATCAGGATGCATTTGTAGCCTAAGGGTTAATTCTAATTCCATTTGGAATTAAGCATACCTTCAATCAAGTAGCAAATGCAAATTATTTTATGATTAATTTCAAGAAGGGGATGAGGGCTTCTCATAAAGGGAAGGAACCACATTCCCAAGTGATTGAAGCACAACAGATTACCAATTTGGAAAATGGCATGCATATTGCAAACCCACATAATCCTGTAGAAGTCATTGCAGAATAAATATTGCAACTTGCCACTATTAACTACTCAATTAGAAGGGCAAGAAGAAGCAATAGCTAAAATAGTAAATGTACTGCCACATACTTCAATTTGTCGTGAAGGCATGCCAAATGTTGATTGATGGAGATTATCGGTCCACTATAAAATATAATTGCTTGTTATAGTGATTTGAGGTACATAATCTACAATACTATTACTACTATTACCGGTCTTTAATTGAGTTATTGATATATTTTGAGATCTAATTAATTTTTCAATTACTTTTTGTATGATCACTGAGGTGGGGCCTTGCTTTCTGTGAGGAACATCAGTTTGTGCATTTTCGTTGGAAGCGGCATCGGAAGAGTTTGTGCATTTTTGTGCAATTTTTGTGGGAAGCGGCATCTTAAGAGTTGTAAGTACCAGCATTAAATCTCTGTTTCAAGAATTTGGTCATTAGTTAAGATCTCGACTAGTTGATTATTTTTTTTCATTTTTCTTCCTATGGCCTTTTTGTGACTTGGACTCTAAAATGCAGATCTCCATATTCTATTTTGAAAAAAGAATATATGTATTTAAAATTGAACAGTACCAACCAGCATCAATTTAGTATTTAATGATGTTCTGCAACGTAAGATGATACATTAGGAAAGAGTTATTGAAAGATAAGGAAATGCTAACCGAAATATATTGGTATTATATAGGCTTTCTATGCAGTGATTATTTTCATCATTATATGTAATATCCAATTTCTTCCACTCAAACTGGAAAAGGTAAAAGTGACTTTAGTAAGACCTAACTTCTAACTTCAATTATTCAACAACATGAAAGTTCTTGAGCTAAATTAACTAATGAAAAATTATTAGAGTATCTGCAATTCATCATTTTAAAAAATATTATGTGAGCGTGCTCTACTTTCTATCACGTCATTAATTCCTTACTCTTACTGTTGTGTTATGCTTATGAACTTAATTCTTCGAACTCTTTGGCATTTCTTAGCTACGGATGTGAAAAAAATCAGATACTGTTGAGATTATATGCTAAGTGTGTAATGATATATGCTGTATATGCTGCATGCAAGTGCATGCTGCTGTCGTAGGACTTCATGCATTACTAAAGCAGCAGCCGTTGATTATCATTGTTGCATGGATCGAGAATAAAGACCGTAGATTAGCTTGAGATTTATTTTGTGTTTTTACTGTGAGACAAAATGAGAGCTTCGCTCCATCGTATAAATAAGTTAAGAAATAACAATTTGTAAGGCCCGACGGGCTTTACTCTGTTGCTTTTAGAGGGCACACTTGTTTTGGCTAGACAAGTTGCTTTTAGAGGGCACATTTTTTCCTGTCTAGAGGTTTTTCGATCCCAACGGGTTTTACTCTGGTAGGTTTTAATAATTCCCCACTCATTCGTTCTTCGTTTGGGTTTTAACGATTATCCATTTCTTGTCTCTTTGGAACACAATGTACACTTTCATTTCATTTGATTTTGGTTATATAATATCTTAATTTATATATATATATATATATATATAATATCTCAAGAATATGCTGGATTTAATCAACCGTACATTTTTCCATTACAACTAGAACTCTAGGAGGGAAAGTGCGTGATCTTGCATAATTACTTTTTCTTTAAGAAATTACATGCAAGAACCACAACATTTTCTAATTAAGTGGCAAATCCACTTTGGTGGGTGACATTCAAATCTATATTAACGATTATAGATCAATACGCCAAATAAAAATTAAATCAATAATTACACATTGCACGAAAATACACATAAAGATCGTGCAACATTGTGTCGAAAATTTCATAAAAATCAAGGTTTGCACGATATTGAATTGTGCAACCTCATGACAACTTTTTATTTTCTCCACAATAATAGGTTGGATGACATTGGAGGTTGCATGAAATACATACGGTGTGCAATTTTAAGGTCAAAGTTGTGTTATTCAAAATATCAAATTGTGTGACATATGTAATAAAGAGGACAGAGAACTGTATTTAAAATTTAGAGGCTACAAATAATGTTACAAAGTCAAAAATATATAGGATGTGCAATCGTGTGCAATTTTGTGGCAAATATATATGATGTGCAATTGTGTGCAATTTTATGGCAAATATATATGATGTGCAATCGTGTGCAATTTTGTGGCAAATATATATGATGTACAATCGTGTGCAATTTTGTGGCAAATTTGTGGTATTATATAGGATGTGCAATCGTGTGTAATTTTGTGGCAAATATATAGGATGTTCAATCGTGTGCAATTTTGTGGCAAATTTGTGGTATTCAAAATATTAAGTCAGAAATATATAGGATGTGCAATCGTGTGCAATTTTGTGGCAAATATATAGGATGTGCAATCGTGTGCGATTTTGTTGCAAATATTTAGGATGTGCAATCGTGTGCAATTTTGTGGCAAATATATAGGATGTGCAATCGTGTGCGATTTTGTTGCAAATATTTAGGATGTGCAATCGTGTGCGATTTTGTGGCAAATATATAGGATGTGCAATCGTGTGCGATTTTGTTGCAAATATTTAGGATGTGCAATCGTGTGCGATTTTGTTGCAAATATATAGGATGTGCAATCGTGTGCAATTTTGTGGCAAATATATAGGATGTGCAATCGTGTGCAATTTTATGGAAAATTTATGGTATTCGAAATAGACATAGGTGATTGAGAGGACACTGTATTCGAAATATGAGACGATTTTATTTTTTGAGCACTATGGCTTAGTCTCTAAAGTTTGATCTGAGAAATTATGGAATGATCATGTGTGAACTATTTTAGCTTTCCAATATTGCATAAAAATAATATTTTATATTTTATTCAAATTAATATTTTAATCAATTGAAACATACAAATATTTTTTTATTTTATGATAATACATTTTTGATCAGGAAAATGTCATCTAAAAAAGCATGTACTACTTTGTTTTAATATATAGTATAATAGTATTGTGTGAGCAGTTTAATCTTTTCAATACTGCATAAAAATAATAATTTATGTTTTGCTCAAATTAACATTTTTATTAATTGAAAAAGTGTAAATATTTTTTAATTGGAGCACACTTGTGTGAGTGTGAGTGTGAGGCTGATCTCTTACGTTAGACGGATATTATCTGACCCAACAAGTAGTCTCCCTCCTTTTTCCTTTTTAGTGGTCTCTTCTCTTTTTTTGGTTCTTTTCAGCTTTTTTTTTTTCCAAATTTTAATTTCTTCTTTTTGTTTTTTTAAATATATATATTTAATTTTTAAATTTTTTTATCCTACGTTTCACGAAGTGCACTTACCCGACGCTAATGAGTGGGCCCGTACACTGCGCTCGATAATTAATTTTTTTAAAAATAAATATATACCTTAAAATGAAATTAGTAAATCCTAAAATTAAATTGAATTAATTTAATTTTTATCCAACATTTCAAGCAGCGCACTCAGTCGACACTATATATAAAATAAAAAAAAATAAACAAATTAAAAAAGAGAGAAATAAAGAACAAGAAAATAAGGAAAAAAATGAAAACAGAAGAAAATGGAAAATAACGAAATCAAGAAAAAAGAGAAAAAAAATGAGATCATAATCAATTGAGGAAAGAAAACAAAAAAAAGACAAAAAAGGAAATACATGCAAAAAAAAGGTATTAAAAAAAATTGGGGTACCCAGCGCGTGGGCTTCACGCGCCGCGTGTGAAGCTAACCCGCCTGACACAAAAATGGCGCGTGGATTTAGCAGGTTGGGCAGGTTTAAATTTTATTTAATTCGTCTAATGCTTGATAGAAAGAGTCTCATACAAAATTTTTATCAAACATTTTTTAACTACTAATTTTTAAATATAGTTTTGATGTCAACTTTATGGGGTTAAGTGACACAAATGACATGTGTCGTCCAACCTCAAAAGTCGTGCAACCTATTATGTTATTTTGAAAAACATGTACAATTTGTCTTAAGATTGCACGACCTGTTTCAGTCATGCAACTATTTAAAATAAAGTTGCTCATGTCGTGCGACCTTGAGTTTTGTGAAAGTTTTGACACATTGTCGCACGATTGAGAACTTTCCTGGATACAAGATATAAAAACTAATATCACATTATATTATATTCATAATAACCTGAAATCTTTCATTTACTCAAGCCATCATGTCAAAAGCAATCAGAAATGCAAAGGTGGATAGCCATTAAAGCACCAAGTTTAACATTAGCTAATATACTAACACACAATGCACAGAGAGATAGCATATAAGAATAAAGGTCCAATGAATAAAGAGAGAGAATAATGAGCAATTTTTACAGAAGGAAAAAAGCATCAAACCTGAAAGAGTGCAAGTACGTCGCAAGCTCTGGTGGATTGCTCTACAGTTAATAGAGATTGTGACATCATTGTATAGACGGAAAGCACTTTCTTCGGTACGTCGCAAGCTCTAGTGGATTGCTCTACACTTAACAGAGATTGTGACATCATTTTATAGACGGAAAGCACTTCCTTCGATACGTCACAAGCTCTGATGGATTGCTCTACACTTAATAGAGATTGTGACATTATTGTATAGACGGAAAGCACTTTCTTTGGTACGTCGCAAGCTCTCGTGGATTGCTCTACACTTAAGAGAGATTGTGACATCATTGTATAGACAGAATGCATTTCCTTCGGTACGTCGCAAGCTCTAGTGGATTGATCTACACTTAAGAGAGATTGTGACATCATTGTATAGACGGAATGCACTTCCTTCGGTACTTCACAAGCTCTAGTGGATTGCTCTACACTTAATAGAGATTGTGACATCATTGTGTAGATGGAATGCACTTCCTTCGGTATGTCACAAGCTCTAGTGGATTGCTCTACACTTAAGAGAGATTGTGACATCATTGTATAGACGGAATGCACTTCCTTCGGTACGTCACAAGCTCTGGTGGATTGTTCTACACTTAATAGAGATTGTGACATCATTTTGTAGACGGAATGCACTTCCTTCGGTACGTCGCAAGCTCTAGTGGATTGCTCTACACTTAATAGAGATTGTGACATCATTATGTAGACGGAAAGCACTTCCTTCCGTACGTCACAAGATCTGGTGGATTGCTCTACATTTAATAGAGATTGTGACATCAGTGTAGACGGAAAGCACTTTTTTTCGGTACGTCACAAGCTCTGGTGGATTGCTCTACACTTAAGAGAGATTGTGACATCATTGTATAGACGGAATGCACTTCCTTCGGTACGTCACAAGCTCTGGTGGATTGCTCTACACTTAATAGAGATTGTGACATCATTGTATAGACAGAATGCACTTCCTTCAGTACGTCGCAAGCTCTAGTGGATTGCTCTACACTTAATAGAGATTGTGACATCATTGTGTAGACGGAAAGCACTTCCTTCCGTATGTCACAAGCTCTGGTGGATTGCTCTACACTTAATAAAGATTGTGACATCATTGTGTAGACGGAAAGCACTTCCTTCCGTACGTCACAAGCTGGTGAATTGCTCTACACTTGATAGAGATTGTGACATCATTGTGTAGACGGAAAGCACTTCCTTCCGTACGTCACAAGCTCTAGTGGATTGCTCTATACTTAATAGAGATTGTGACATCATTATGTAGATGGAATGCACTTCCTTCGGTACGTCACAAGCTCTAGTGGATTGCTCTACACTTAAGAGAGATTGTGACATCATTGTATAGACGGAATGCACTTCCTTCGGTACATCACAAGCTCTATTGGATTGTTCTACACTTAATAGAGATTGTGACATCATTGTGTAGACGGAATGCACTTCCTTCGGTATGTCACAAGCTCTAGTGGATTGCTCTACACTTAATAGAGATTGTGACATCATTGTATAGACGGAAAACACTTCCTTTCGTACGTCACAAGCTATGATGGATTGCTCTACACTTAATAGAGATTGTGACATCATTGTGTAGATGAAAAGCACTTCCTTCGATACATCACAAGCTCTGGTGGATTGCTCTACACTTAAGAGAGATTGTGACATCATTGTATAAACGGAATGCACTTCCTTTAGTACGTCGCAAGCTCTAGTGGATTGCTCTACACTTAAGAGAGATTGTGACATCATTGTATAGACGGAATGCACTTCCTTCGGTACGTCACAAGCTCTAGTGGATTGCTCTACACTTAATAGAGATTGTGACATCATTGTATACACGGAAAGCACTTCCTCCGTACGTCACAAGCTCTAGCGGATTGCTCTATACTTAATAGAGATTGTGACATCATTGTGTAGACGAAAAACACTTCCTTCGGTACGTCACAAGCTCTGGTGGATTGCTCTACACTTAATAGATTGTGACATCATTGCTATCGTGCCAAAGGAATACCATAAGAAGAGAACCATATCAGGAAATGCCACCATCTTCTATCAAAATAAAAATACAGTGTGTTTTTAGAGATACACAAAATAAGAAATTGTATAGTCGGCTTGCTCAGATAACCATAAATACAAGAGTGCCAAATTCCATTATTTTGAAAAACATAATTTGCCACAAGGCTACACGATTGCACGACCTATTTCATGAAAGCTCCAATGTCATGCAATCTATTATTTTGGAAAAGAAAAAACAAAGTTAGCTATGTCATGCAACCTTGATTTTTGTGAATTTTTTGACACAAAATCGCACGATTGTGAACTTTCCTTCATTTACTCAATTAATCATGTCAAGAGCAATCACAAATGCAAAGGTGGATAACCATTAAATTGCCCAAGTTTAACATTAAAAATAACTATTATGACAATCTCATAATTTATCATTGAATTTTTCAATGAAGGCCTTTACCTGCAGAAGTATAGCTACCGTGCCAAAGGAATACCATAGGAAGAGAGCCATATCAGGAAATGTCACTATCTTCTATCAAAATAAAAACACAGTGTGTTTTTAGAGATGCACAAAACAAGAAATTGTATAGTCGGCTTGCTCAGATAACCATAAATACAAGAGTGTCAAATTCCATTATTTTGAAAACCACAATTTGCCACAAGGTTGCATGATTGCACGACCTATTTCATGAAAGCTCCAATGTCGTGCAATCTATTATTTTGGAAAAGAAAAAAAAAGTTAGCTATGTCATGCAATCTTGATTTTTGTGAATTTTTTGACACAAAATCGCACGATTGAGAACTTTCCTTCATTTACTCAATTAATCATGTCAAGAGCAATCACAAATGCAAAGGTGGATAACCATTAAAGCACCCAAGTTTAACATTAGTTTAACATTAAAAATAACTATTATGACAATCTCATAATTTATCATTGAATTTTTCAATGAAGGCCTTTACCTGCAGAAGTATAGCTATCGTGTCAAAGTAATACCATATGAAGAGAGTCATATCAGGAAATGCCACCATCTTCTATCAAAATAAAAACACAGTGTGTTTTTAGAGATACACAAAACAAGAAATTGTATAGTCGGCTTGCTCAAGTAACCATAAATACAAGAGTGCCAAATTCCATTATTTTGAAAAACACAATTTTCCACAAGGTTGCACGATTGCACGACCTATTTCATGAAAGCTCCAATGTCGTGCAATCTATTATTTTGGGGGGAAAAAAAGTTAGCTATGTCGTGCAACCTTGATTTTTATGAATTTTTTGACACAAAATCGCACGATTGAGAAATTTCCTTCATTTACTCAATTAATCATGTCAAGAGCAATCACAAATGCAAAGGTGGATAACCATTAAAGCGCCAAGTTTAACATTAGTTTAATATTAAAAATAACTATTATGACAATCTCATAATTTATCATTGAATTTTTCAACGAAGGCCTTTACCTACAGAAGTATAACTATCGTGTCAAATACAAAATAAGAAATTGTATAGTTGACTTGCTAACAGCTACAAATACAATCACAGGTTAACCTTATATATAAGAGTGCCAAATTCTAGATTGCTAACTCTGTTATCAATGACAAAAGTGATCTGACTAAAATTTAACTTGGGAATTGAGATATTGACAATCATTTTAAAAACAACAAAATCTAAAGCAGAAATGGTAATAAAATATGAATTATAAATGTATCCTTTCATGGGAAATCATTCATATTAGCTAGCCATATCTACCACATGCCTTCCAGCTCGCCACTAAAATTCATAGAATCTTACTAATTCATGAAGTTCAAGTCAAGTCATCAGAGTGAGAACTGCAAACACAAGTGCAAAAACCAGCAGGAAAAAAAAAGTCCTATTTTCTTGACTTTTTATAAGTCGAATCTTGTTTCCTGTAGATTGAAGAAAATTTTTGGTGGCAAAATTCTGAAGGGAGAAGTGAAAGAAAATAATGGGGAAGAAAATTCTGTCTCTTGTCTAATTGTTGCTTTCTTGGGCTAAAATTGACTGATATTCACTTTTGCATTTATGATTGCTGGCTCTTGACAATATTGTTTAATTAAATGAAAGATTTCAGGTTCTTATGAAAATAATCTATTGTGATTTAGTTTTTATTTCTTGTAGACATGAATATGGTTTGCAATATTGTGTCGAAAATTTCATAAAAATCAAGGTTGCACGACATTGTTAGTAGGTCGTCGTGCAACCTTGTGATGGACTGATGGTAGCTTCTTCATCTGTGGTGGAGTTGTCTTATTTTGAGGTCAAAATAAGACACCAACACCGTGAGCATGTTACACCTGATTTTGTAAGTGTAGTTTATATCTTCTGTGTGGTTAGCATGGTTTGCGCGCTATTACACACGCGCAGAATTTACTCGGTGGTTGCGGATTACACTCCACATAAAAAAATAAAAAATTGGTTGCATGACATTTAATTAATTATTTACTTGACATTATTCTTTGATATTCATGCCTAATTAAAAACGTTATTACAAACTAATGAAAAAAAGGATTAAAAAAAAATAAAATTAGAAAAAAGAGTTAATGACATATGTTTACTTATGTGGTCCACTAGTTTAGAGGTGCTCATGGTTATGGTTTGCGTCGGTTACCGATTGTGGGATTGGCGGTTCTATCTGGAGTAAACCATAATCAGACCGTCCAGACAACCAGTTACGGTTACCGTAACGACCGGTTTGTTACGGTTTTTTTTACTTTTTTCATTTTTATAAAATAGAATGAAATAATTAAAAATATAAAAAACTTTACTATATTGAAATTACAAAATACAAAGTT
This sequence comes from Perilla frutescens, assembly GCA_026008535.1. Classification (NCBI taxonomy): domain Eukaryota; kingdom Viridiplantae; phylum Streptophyta; class Magnoliopsida; order Lamiales; family Lamiaceae; genus Perilla; species Perilla frutescens. The sequence continues at coordinate 69,604,037 of BRKX01000004.1, forward strand.
ATTCCTTAGGATTAAATAATTGTAATTGTTACAAACTTACAAATAGGGGGAAGAAAAAAATATATATAAGTTTACAACTTACAATTAAATTACAACTATTACAAATTTACAACTTAGAAAAATAGAGAGGGAAAGAAAAAAAAAAGATTGGGACAAGTTACAATTTAGAAAAAGAGGGGCGGAAAAGAAAATAAAAATTGTTAGTTTACAGCTTACAATTAAATTACAATTGTTACAAATTTACAACTTAGAAAAATATGGGGAAGAAAAAAAAGTTTGGGCTTACACTTCAAAATGAAGTTCGAGCCAATTTTTTTAGATTTTTTTCACCCTCAATTGTAAGTTATACCTTTTTTAATTCAAACATTTATAAAATTACAAATTATAAAGTTATACGTTACAATTAAATAAGTGTAATTGTTACAAACTTACAAGTTACAACTTAGAAAAATATAGGCAGAAAAGAAAAGAAAATTTGATAGTTTACAACTTATAATTAAATTACAATTGTTACAAATTTACAACTTAGAAAAATAGGGGGAAAGGAAAAAAATATTGGGCTTGCACTTCAAAATGAAGTCCGAACCAATTTTTCCCCCTCAAATATAAGTTATACCCCTGTTTAATTCAAAAATTTATAAAATTAAAATTACAAATTATAAAGTTACACCTCATAATTAAATAATTATAATTATTACAAACTTACAAGTTACAACTTATTAGAAAAATAGCGGGGAAAGGAAAAAAATTAAAAAAATGGTTAAACCGTGCAAATCGACGATTACACGGTTAATCGCCCGGCAATCCGCAAAAGAACTGTGACATTGGCAGTTACGATTACGTTTTGTAATCATACTATCATATCGCGCCCATGCGATGCACGAATGAGACTTATGAAATTAATTTTTTTATTAAAATATCATATTTAAAATTATTCATTGGATTATGTGCTTATAAAATTATCAACTTTACATGATTTTTTATTTTTAACATAAATTATTTTAAATTGTTATACGAAAAATAAAAACTTGACACATTTGCAATTTTAAAATCAATGAAATTGGAACTGACATTTATTTATTAAAAACTATTTCATTTGATCTTTAATATAAGCCTCTTGAAACGACGTTTTTAATGACTCTTCTATGTGTATATTCCAACACCCGCACCGATTTCAATTTCACCATAATTCCAACAATCACAAAATTTAGTGATTTAATTATTTGCCAAAGTTTGTAATGGAGTAAGAATATTTATGTTTTTTTGCGGTTTGAATTGGAAGTAAAAGGGGTTGTGGTTAATAGGGATGACAATGGGTAGGGTATGGGTAGGGTACTCCAATACCTTTCCCCATACCCGCGTTTTTAAAAAAATACTCGTACCCATCCCCATACCTGCTGGGTATAAATTTTTATGCTCGTCCCCGTACCCTTTGGGTACTTAACTACCCATATACGTACCCGTTACCCGCATTTTAATTATTTTTTTATGCGATCACCAAGAAATATTTTATAGTATTTAATAAATTTTAAGATATTTTTATAAGTTACGATAAAAAAATCGTAGTTATATATATATATATATATATATATATATATATATATATAGTGTATGCTTTAAATATATGAAAAGTATATTGAATGCGAAATGTAATTTATATAGGTTATAGAGTAAAATAACTATTTATTTTTAAAAAGAGATAAAAAAAAGACTAAATTACGTTTCTAAATTCTCACTTTTTATTATAGATCATTTCTATATAATATATTTGTGCATATATAATAAATAAATATTTTTTAATGTACATATATTAATGAATACCTTCTTAAGCATAGTGAGCATAAAATTAACAATATCATTTCTAATAAATTTAATGATATTTTTCTATAATTCATCCAAACTTACTTATATTTGTATTTTTTTATCGTATATGTATGTTTTTAAAAATATATGTGTTATATTTTATGTAAGATATAATCTTTATAAGCATTTATTTATCAAGTTTACAATATATGTCTGTGTGTGTGTGTAAGAATAAATAACAAAAGTTACAAATTAATATTTCAAGTAGTCCAAAATTTTATTCTTGTTCAATTATCATTTTATTTCTAATAAAGGTCACATTTTAAAAATAAAATATATAAACATACAAATTTCTTTATCACGAACTATTTATTGAATATTTAGTTTAGCAGTTATTATTTGTTTTAAATAATTCAAAATTATGATTAAGTACTTTATAATTTTAAAAATATTGATTAAAATTAAATCATAATTCAATTAAAATATAATAGATGGGCCTTTCATGAAAATGCGATATTTCATAAAAAAAAATACACACATAACAATACAAACATGAAAATGCCATGATTTTTTTTTAAAATATCATATCACAATAATAATAATAATAATAATAATAATAATAATAATAATAATAATAATAATAATAATAATAATTAAATATATAATTATATATAAATATATATATATGGGTATGGGGCGGGTTGGGTACTAAGGTACCCATACCCGCATCCATACCCGTCAAAATTTATGGGTAATTACCCGTACCCATTAAATGGGTAATTACCCTACCCATCGTGAATAATTTTTGCGGGTACACATAAGATCCGTTACCCATTATCATTCCTAGATTGGTCAATAATGATATATATATATATATAACATATATTTTGAGTTTTTTTATTATTTATTTATCTTTATAATATAAGGTTGTGAAGAATAAAATAAGGTTATGAATATAAATACCCAAAAATAACCACAACCACCTATGACCCAACAACCAGTCGACCTCCAACTATTTAACAGTTGAAACAACACAATTGGCACACCACCTTTGTTTTGCAAACATAATACGTTGAAATAATTTCCATTACCACAAGTCTCGTGATTTAGTGTAATTTGATAATAAGTATATTCATATTTGTGTATATGACAGTATTTCATACGATTAATACGAACTTTGAAGATATGTTAACATACACATCTACTTTTAAATAAACACACTAAATTTTTGTTGGTATTGTATTTAATCAAAAGTAACTTGATATGAAAATGTTAGAACATTTTTTTGTTTGACTTTTGTGGATACAAACTCATATTTTGAATTATTAATTGCAATTGATATCATTGTCTACCTTCAAAGACACTAATCCAGACATATCGCACAGGTTGAAGATTGAAATTAAGTTGTCCACATAAATGATCAAAGTAACACTTAGCTAGACATGCCCACGGTTCTAGTTTGTGCCAGTTCCAGTTACAAGTCGCCGGTTAGGCGGTTCCAGGCGACACAAACTAGAACCACACCATCTCCCATGGTTGTTAGTTACAATTTTGAAACCATAACCAGCAGTTTATCTTGTCCCCGGTTTTCCCCAGTTAACCGTCGATTTTCGAGGTTTTTTTTTCTTTTTTCTTTTTTTTTTGTTTAAATTTGAACTTATGAACTATTAAATATTATCACATTATAATTTACATAAATTAACTAAATTACAAATTTACAAGTTAAAAACTAAAAAAGGATGATGGTTACGGTTTACCGCCCCGACGGTTTGCAAACCGTTGGTCCGATTCGAAATGGGCAACTCTACACTTAGCTTGAACCAAATCATTAAATCTCATAACAATTACCAAATAAAGAAACATGAAGAATGTCAAGATCATTACACATAATCAAATTCAAACCAACTCCAGCACATGAAGAAATCATATAAAAAATATTTTTATTTCACTTTTCCACACTTCGATTCCAGTGATCTAATTAATGCTAACATTCATACATTGTTTTCTAAAATTAAAAATATCAGTCAACAATATTGCTTATCACGCAAGCTCTTTATGGATTTTCACCAATATTTCTTCAACCAAGAGGGCTCTCATCTTCGCAATAGTCAAATAATTCAAAAGTGACAAATTGTATTTTCTGGGCAGCTAATCAAATAATCCAATAATGATGACAAAATTCACAATGCACAAATAATCTAAAATTAATAAACTCAACATCAGGTCAAGTCCTTTTCCAATCAAAACATAATGTACAATAGTCAAATAAATCAATCATATATAGAGTGTGCTTAAACTCAACAAATAAGAGAATTACTCAGCATTATTAAGAGGTTGCGCAGTATACCCTACAGATTTTCCCATGATTGAAATATATGAGATTGTAATATGGACACATCACACAATTAACATTGTCATTCAATAAACTCCACTCACACTAATCACAGAAAAATAACAATTAAGCAAATAAACTATACCCAACTCACTAATAATATTAAACGAATTTCCATGAAAAATAAAACAATAAAGAAAAAAGAGAAAGTACCGGTAAGTTTTACGGCATATGATCAGTTGTCTGTCTACTGTAATATCGATATCAATAAATTTATTAATTATAGTTACTAGGATCAACTTAAATTTACGATGAGAAACAATAAAGAAAAAAATTACAGAAATCCGACAAAATATCAAATTAAACGTAATTAGGATATGATTTTCCTTATATAACATATAATTATAGAAATAAATATTTGATGCTATTAGTTAAATTCGATATTGATTCCCAAATCAATATCATTATATCAATATATAATTAATCGCATAATATATATATATATATATATGGAAATTCAATATTAATATATATGTAATTAGCTTCATATATGATATATTATATAATTGATCTCGTCGTAATCCAACATTTATGGAAATATATACATATATTAAACCAAAATCATAGGCGTAAAATTATTTGAAAAAAAAAAACAGCAAAATTTACTTACAAAAGTTATTTTCTCGAAATATAATGTTGAAATTTGTGTTGGAGCAATTGGTCGCTGGGTTTCAACTAAATTGTTCACTATTTTTTTAATCCTATTATCGTTTGACTTTATTTTTGAGTTCAAATTATTTAAAATTATTTTAATGCATCAAAATTATTGTATGCATTTTAATGTTATCAATTTTTTGGTTTTAACATTACATAGTTGCTTGCTTAAGAATATTGAATGAAACTTAATATTTTTAAATTATAGTGTTAAATAAATAACTGAAACTGGAAAGAAAGACAAAAAAACACTTAATATGCATATCGATCTGTGTATTTAATATCAATTGAAACTGAACTTTAAAAATAAAATTGTACATGTTTTATAAAATTAGAAAATGAAGAAAAAATAGAATTCTACGCATTCTAATGATTAAATACTACACTTAATATCCACAGCCATAACATGCTTCCACCATCAAACTAACATATTCAATTCAAAAAATAATAAGTAATGAAGTGTGTGGCTAGTGCAATTAAAAATTGATTAAGTAAAAAAATTGTCGACTCATTATAATAAGGGGGAAACTGATTATCTAAATAAGCAAAATTTATATTTTTATCTAATTAATGTGCATGTTATTTTTTTAATTATAAAAAATAGGAAACAAAATTTATAATTAAAATAATATTAATGTTACAAATTGAAAAACTAATTAAATTTATGCATCACACCAGAGAAATACTAGTTATGATAACATATTTGCAATATATTACTACAATATTCATGATTTTTTGCATGGAAAAAAAATAATTAAATAATATATAATATTACATTTACATTTTCGGAAGGTGTAAAAAGACGGGAAATGAAGATTTCTAATTACAGATCCAGTGTTGTTAGTATATATTATATAAATGTTGTGAACTCAAATTCACCTACCTAACTTAGGAAAAGCTCGAGACGATGAGAATGGTGTGTGTGTCAATGGCTAAAGAATGCGAGGTTGGTGGTGGAGACTCGCCGAAAGGTGAGGAAGAGACCATGGCGTGCGGGGTAGACGTGCAAGACTCTATTTTTAGGGTTGAAAGTGCTAACCCTATGATCGATTGTTTTTTCCTGTTGAGGATTATGAGAAAAATTCCTAAACTTTCCTTCTATTATTCTTGTAATCCCCCCTACTACTTCTTATCGATATTCCTCCATTTCTGCCAAGATTCAAACTTTACAATATATCTGATCACATCCAGTAAGATCCAAGACTTACAAAGATTGGAAAGAAAAAACAAAAGAAAACTAAAAACATATTGGAGATCATTGTAGCACAACCATGGTCAATAATTTGTAAACCATTGACCCAACGGTTTGTTAACCGTCGGTCCGATTTCAAATGGGGCAAGGCGCACCACTTCAATCATACATGTCATTCTTCCATATTTTACGTTGTCAACTTTAATAATTAATACCTCTTTCTCCCGAAATTGGATTTGAGATTATAAATATATATACAAAATTAATCTACACAAAACGTAGATTGTGAATTGATAGCTAGTTTTTCATTTTTACAAATAAAAACATAATTTATAAATTAATTAAAATAATCAATTAAATTAATTATAATAATCAATTTTCGATTCCTATAGTACATTAATTACATCAGATGAATTAGAGATTATCGGTTGGCATTGCATAATTATATATTTTGTGAAGTATAGAAATGTTAACTATCAAATTTTATATAATTATATTAATTAAATAATATATTAAATTTTTGTATTATGAGGAGATTCAAATGCGAACCAATGGCTCCAACCAAGACATTCGTTCAGCTGAGGTTGTTAAACCATGGACCATTGCCTCCAATGGTTGCATCCGTTTAACAAAAATGGTTCAGATGTGAAACAATGATTTGATCCATTGCTTTCATTCACCTTAGGAGCTTCAACCACCAATTGGTGTTCGAACCATTACATCCATTTGATCTAGAACCATTGGATTGTGTGGATTGATCAACCAATATGATCCAATGGCCTAGATTGATCCGAATCAAAATAATATCACCGTTTCGTAAAGAGACACCATGACTCTTCGAATATTATAAATAGAACCCCCTGGATTTCATTTCCTCAACTCGAAAATCCAAAGCTTTCTATACTTCTCTTCTTACCTAGTAATCGATTGAAAGTCTCGATTATTGTTTTGTTCGCCGTAACGTAATTTTTGTAAGTGCAACAAAATGCCGTTGAAAAGTCGTTGTATCTTGGAGACGATTGCCAAAGTCCGTTTTGCATTAATATTACGGAGCAATTTCGTCTTGCGGAAAGAGAGTCTAACTCCCGCCTCGACTTATAACCTACCCGTTATTCTGTCCGATTATTTTCAAAGAAAAATCCATAATTTACCCAAACAGAATCTATATGCATTACGTAAAATTCAATATGGTAAATCGACTATAACAAATCTAAATATAATTAATTTTCATAATATAACGAGTTAATAGCGTTTATATAAGGTAAATCAGTCATAATCAAAGTATCAATCTATAATAATAAATATATTATTCATATTTAGATTATATAATCAGTTAATATACAATTCTATTATTAAACAATTAATTCCGTAAATCTTGGATATCGAATGTGAAAATTTCAAATATCAAGTTGTATGTGTGTGTATATATACTCCCCCGTTTAATTTTGATTGTTGTTTTAGTTTTTTTTTTTTTTTGTCAAAATGTTTGTTGTTTTATATATTTTCACACTATCTCCTCCAATTTTAACCCTAGCTCAAATCCTAAAAATATATGGAGAGAGAAAATATTATCTTATTTTTAGAAAAATATAAGTGAATAAGATTTTATGTTATATATAAGAATGCGTATATTAGTTCATAAAATTAATTGTTAATTCTAGATAAAAAATAAATAAAACAACAATCAAAACGAAATGGAAGGAGTATATATATACTTGAGAAAAAAGAGTAGAGTATATATTTTGAATGTATATATTTAAGGGTGTTTCTATTTGCACTACTGATTTTACTCTTTGCACTTCGGTTACTCAATACACTACAGATTTTACTCTTTGCACCACACACATTTACATTAATACCCTTCGCTCCAAGAATATTTGTTCTACTTAAAAAAAATGTTCGGAAACACAATTTCGAATACGTTCACCTTGTTCGAGAATATTAATTCGAACGACTCCAATACTTAGAAAAAAATTTGGTTTGGAAACTAAAGTTTGAACAACCATCATTTGTTCGGAAACTAAAGTTTGAACGACACTTAGAAAATTTCAGGGTGCAAAAGTGTTAAAAAATATTTTCCGAACAAACTATGTTCGAAAATTGAAGTTCGAACCACTCTAATATGTTCGAAAACTTAAATTCGAACGCCGTGAACTCCTTTTTTCTCCAAGTGTTGTTTGAAAAATGGAGTTCGAACCACTCCAAAATGTTCGAAATTTTCAGTTGGAACAAATCGCGATCTGGACAAAAAAACCCTCCACAACACGTTCTAAACTTGATTATTTTCAATTAATACACCCATACTAGCATTTAATACTTCTAATAAACTATTATAAGTTGACGAATAATTCGATTAATTTGTTTTCTTTTTATTTATTTTTTAGTTTTGAATTTGTGGTACATTGAGTAATTTTAGTAGTGTGAATAAGTAATAAAATGGTATTGAAGTAACTTCACAATTATTTTATTTTTTCTTTATTTCTTTTGTGGTGCAAAGAGTAAAAGTAGTTGTGCAAATAGTCGCTCCCATATTTAACTTGATTAATGGTTTCACAATAATTAAAAGTTGCTGTAAACAGATGTATCAATTAATTCGTTTAGTTAATATACGTGTCTTGATTTATATATTCACAATTATTTAGACTAAATTTGTTATGAATTATGTCATTCAATTCTCATCCATCCACCGATATGGTCTAAATTTATTATATTCATATATGAATAATTAATTAACGTCATATAAATAGAAAATCAACCAAGTTAATTACGGCAAATCAATCTCATTGAATTCAATCTCTTCTTCAAATTTGAAATTTTGTGTTCTTACCTCCCTAAAAATAAACTCTACAAATTTATGTAAGTAGTGGTATCCTAGACTCATTGTGTTTACCAATCAAAGCTTCCTTCAAAAAAAAAAAAAAAGTATAGAGAGCATGTTTATTTGTATGATTTCATGAAATGTGTTGTTCGATCAATGGTCGTTTATTTATTTTTTGTGTTTTGATGTCGATAAAAAAGTTTTGAATGCTTGTATTATATACCCTCAAATTTACATTCACAAATTCAACTAATTAAACCCACACCAAAAAAAAAATCAAAATTTGACCGTTGAAACAGATCTACGTAGTTATAGATACTACATCTTGCAAGAACTCAATGATATCTCCAAGTGGTAAACTCAATGATATCTTTGAATTATGTGTAAGTTTTATAATTTTCATTTACTATATTTTTATTTAGAATAAACTTTAAAAAATAATGTGTTATTTTTGTAGCTTTATGTAAAATATGCATTATTGGCGTGCATCACATAGCCCGAATAAATTAGTTATGCATGTCAATTATCTAATGAGATGATCTGGAGTGATTCAATATCACACACACACACGTACGTACAAATGATATTCTAATATTGAATTACTATGAGATGATCTTGAGTGATTCAATATCTCACACACACACACATATATATTCATTTTCTTGATTTTTTTGTTGTTTTTTTTCCCAAAAAATATATACCATAAAATGAAATTAGTGAACCATATAATTAAAGCGTTTTTTTAAAATAACTATATATCTTAAAAAGTAAAGTAAATTAATTAATTTATTTTTTTGTTTGAAAAAAATATGTATCCTAAAATGGGATTGGTGAATCTTACAATTAAAATGAATTAATTTAATTTTTTTGATCCGGTGACTCGAGCAATGCAATCACTTGATGCTAATGCGTGGTTTCGAGCACTGTGCTCGGCAATTAATTTTAAAAAAATATATAAAAATCCTAATTGAGAATAATAAATCATAATTTAAATGTTTTAAACCATAATTAAAATGTAACAAACTCATATAATTAAAGTAACAAAGCGATGCTTTTAAGACTACGACTGGTACTTTTAGGGCTTGTTTGCTAGATAGTACAAGGTTGTAATAGATATCTATAACACCCTAATATCACGTTTGCCAGCAATAATAAAGCCCATGATTATGCAAGGGTTCGACATATGTTAACCATTTAGGCAATGTTTGGTATACTGGTATGGATATACCCACATTAGTAAAATCTGGATTGCTTTGAAAGATAATTGCGTATTAGCTATTTTAATTGTGTGTTTGGTTATTAAGATAAATATACTAGATTATTTCATACATCTGTTTGGTACATTATTTTATTTGGTAGACTGAGGGGGGCGTCGGATACCTTGTCTAGAAACTGTAACCGAGGGGGTGTCGGATACATTGTCCAGCCGAATCAGTAAATTACACCCCGGGCCTCACGTTAGGATCGGACCTCGTGTGAACAAGCAATGACTACCAAACACACGGTTCTTGCTGGATACCTTTACTAATATGCCTTTATCCAGGCTACCAAACATTGTCTTATATGGTATAACATATCTCACCTGCAACCATACATAATTATTAAAATTTGTAGACTAAAATAACATTGCAGATATTAATTAAAAATCTTATTGTAGAATATTTACACAATGTATGGTAACTAATTAAATGATGTTTTATGAATTGAAATTTTATATACAATTTAATACATCTAAGCAAATTATATATTATTAATACATATATTTTAATACACCAAAACAAACATGATATTGATATCTTATACAGTATAACACATCCTGTATCAAACATATTTAATCTTATATCATACTATCTACCAAATGAGCCCTTAGTGTAATGAATTATATTTTTCTAGCACAGTTTTTTCTCTTGAAATAAGACGACACCCTTGTGAAAGTCTGATGAGCTTGATTTTGGGCCTCCAAGACGCATGCACCTGTTGTGATTTAGCAATATGAGGTCAAATATATATCCACATTAAAATAGCCCACCAATATATATACACTTAAGTAAATTTTTTACTAAATTTCCTAGTTTTTTTTTTTTTTTTTAAGAAAAGACGATTGAGTATGAACTTTCCCATTGTTTATGGGCAAATTTCATATTACTTTCTTGTGTTTTTTCGAAAAATAAAAAATCCTCCATATTTAATAAATAGTCTAAAAATCCCATCTGTTATGCATAATCCATAAAAAAAAAAAAACCTTTTGGAGAAAGTGAATTATTGAATTATTCTTTCTAACAAAGATAGTAGGATTTGTTTTTTTTTTTTACAATTTTTGTTATAGATAGATATATCTTATATAATTTGAAAATTTTAGCATTTGGTTATACTACTACTTTTTAGCTATTTTGATAATTTCTTATGTTTCGTATTTTTTTACATATAAATATATATTATATTATTTAAAAATTATAGGATTTAGTCAAACTACTATTTTAATAAATTGATTATATTTAAAAAAAAACAATACAAAAATTATAAAAATAAGAATCATACATTCTTTTTTAACGAATGTAATTCACTTTCTCAAAAAAAGATTTGTTTTGATGAATTATATATAACAGATGGGGTTTTTAGACCATTTATTTAACACATGAGTTTTTTTGATTTTTCGAGAAAATCCTGGGAGTAACATGAAACTTGCTCATATTTTTAATTTCCCAAAACACAATTGAATAATAAGGCCCAATGTATTAATGGGCTTTATCAAGCCCAGGCCCGTCTACTGACACGCGTAGCGTCGCACATCTGTCAGCACAGCTCCATGCGAAGTTGTAACTGCAATTAGCTTTTATTTTCCTCTTTTTTTTTTCTACCTACTTTTTTTCAAAAGTAGTATCTTAATTTTCTACAGCACAGCATACAGCCTCAGCATTAGCTCTTATTTTCCTCTTGTTTTCTACAGACTGCACAAAAATTCCGAAGGCAAATTTCTGAATCCAGAAGAGAAAGGAAAACAATGGGGAGAAAATCATCCAAGACAACCAGAGCCAATGCAGTTGCATCCGACACCGCCGCCGCCCCGCCGCCGCCCCCTGCGCGCGGCTCCTCGACGTCTCATGCTTCTTTTTTCGAACCTCCGCTGCATGGCTCCGGTAGCGCTTCCGCTTCCGCTCCACCATCCGCCATTCCAACCGCTCTTCCTGCCTCTATCCACAGATTTCCTTCACAAGGCGCCTCTAGCGCGGCTTCCTCGTCCAGTTCGCCGGCGTTGGTACTTCCTCCGGGAGGATCCAGAGCCGCCGCTCCTGAACTTGAGCGGCCATCCGTCGAAAAGCACATCCTCGATCTCCGAAACACTGATCTCCGTCGGAATGCGCTTAAGGAACTCGCTAAGGCATGTGGTTATTCCTCAAACTTCAGTCTGATTTCGATTGCATAATTAAATTGCTTGTTAGTTGGAATACCGAGGAATTAATCTTTGTTTTCGCCCCCAATCTGTGCGCTTAGGGTTGTAACTTGGCTTGCTTATGAGAGCTCTGTTTTTTGTGATTTTATGGAGATGCGTTTTTTTTTTTTTTTTTGCTATTTTTATTTCTTTTCTGAATGATGCATTGGCTTTAATGTAAGTGATTGTTTCAATGTCTGCTGTTGCTTGCACTTGACATACTTAAGCGTGCATTTTATACGCACAATATTATTGTTCATGAATGCATGTCATATATATGGCTAGAATATGGATGATTTCTCATGAAATATATGTGTTTGAAGACTAAGGATCAAGCAACCCTAGAATTATCTACGCGAGTGTCTTTGTGTCAGAATACTTCAACTGCAATGGTGTATGGTCATTGTAGCATTGATTTCTTTTCTGTTCTTGTTTTTAACAAGCTTTACTTGGTTGAAAATGCTATATACACATCAAAAGATATATTCACTGCTTGAGAAATTAAAGGTATCAAATTTAGCCAACAAATTGAATAACCGTTACAGACACTACATCTGGTGCTATATGACTTATTAAGTAACGATATAGGTTATCTACAAATGAGAGCTAGATCGAGCCTTCATATCTGAAGATAGTGAATCATTTATTTTCCCGGAGTTGAGTTGAAAAGATATGATTATTACCATTTCAGCTTCAAATTTTGTTGTGGTGACTGGTGAAATGATTGTCAATTTCTCCAAGTTAAATTTTATTTTGATCATTTTCATCATTGATAACAGAGCTAGCAATCTAGAATTTGGCACTCATATTCACGGGTTACATGTGATTGTATTTATAGCTGTTAACAGGTGAACTATATATTTGTTGTTTTGTGTGTCTCTAAAAAAACTCTGTTTATGTTTTGATAGAAGATGGTGGCATTTCCTGACATGGCTCTTTTCCTTTGGTATTCCTTTGGCACGATAGCTATATTACTGCAGGTAACAGCCTTCACTGAAAAACTATGGCCAATGATAAATTGATAAGATTATCATAATAGTTTCCCTATTAAAACCTGCTGGCATTATCGTTCAGTTATGTCTGTGGTAATTTTTTTGGCTAGCTTGATTTGTTTTCTATTTCCTTGTCCATTATAGAATTTGAAATTTATGTGATACCTAGAATAAAGCTAAAGTTTGTATGTTTTGGTGCCTGTATGATGCGTTTATGGCTGAATGCTGATGATAGTTATGCTGTGTTTTGTTATCTGAAGGAAGTGCTTTGCGTCTACACTTTGATGTCACAATCTCTCTTAAGTGTAGAGCAATCCACGAGAGCCTGCGACGTACTTGCACTCTTTCAGGTTTGATGCTTTTTCCCTTTGTAAAAATTCTCATTATTCTCTCTTCTTATCATTGAACCTTTATTCTTATCTGCTCTCTCTCTCTCTGCATTGCGTGTAAGTATATTGGCTATAGTATTGATCCAACATAACATGAGTCAAAGTTGTTAGATATTTGTTGAAAACTATTCTAAGCCTGTGCAAATAATATTTGCACACACTGTCCTCAGCTGATTGGTTTTTCGGCTCAATGTTTTTGTACTTGGAATATTTGTTTGTAGTATTCCTCTAAGTTGGCTGAACACTTCCGCATACTTTCTTTTTCAGCAGTTTGTTGAAACCCCAAGTGCTTAGCTCACACTAGGCACTCTCAGCTAGCTAATCTGACATGCTTCACTTTCCGGCACTTTCATCAACAATCTAAATTGTGATAAAAGAAGAAGTTTATTCACCCCTCCTAGACCTTTTTTTCTGGCTTTGGGATCTACATCTGGCATTAGCTACTTATGTAATTTGACTAAGATTTTGATATTAAAAAATGCCATCTATTATCTGTCCAAATCTTACTTGAGAAAATTTGCTGCAAATATGTATCTTCTCTGTTTCATGATTGAATATTCAATCATGATTGAATATTCCATTTTCTATAATTTTGGTGTAATATAGATAAGTACTTTATCTTTGATTCTGCATTCTTGCTTTCTAAAATCTTTTAATCTGAGGATTGTCAGAAAAAAAGAAAGAAAATAAAGATAAACTAGCATGTCAAAATTGGTAGCTTGTAGTTACTTGAGCAACATCCACTTGTTCTAATTTCAATTCTTCATTTCTTCTATTTTGGTGCAGTGTGTTGCCTCTCACCCAAGCACAAAAAAATTATTTACCAAAGGTACTGTTGTTGCTTCTTTTATATATATATATATATATATATATATATATATATATATATATATTTATTATCTCCATTTCGTCTTTCCTACTAAGGTAAATACACTCTGGTAAGATTGTTGTCTGGGGTGACACTGATTTATATGTTATGATTTTGCTGCTTAGCCTGCTTTCACCTGAAAAGATAACTTTAGGTGTATAACTGTATATTGCATATTTGTTTGTTTTTTTTTTACTTTCCCGGTGCCAGCTGAGTTACTTCTCTTAGACTTCTTTCCATTTTTACGGAGCTACTTGCAAGTTCCTTGTTCAGTATACTTGTAACTTCAACATTGACTGTTTCATGCTGCAGCCAACATCCCAGTTTATTTGTGCTCATTTCTAAGCAAAAATGGTGAATTCAGGGATTTTGAGCATGTCAGGATTTCTACTTTGGGAGTCATAGGTGCTCTTGTGAAGGTATTTCTTGTTTATATGATTATTGGATTTTACAGTTATTAATGAGAATGTAGATTTCTTCTTCAGATTGAATCTGATATCTCCAGATTTGTACAATGTTATGATTGAATTTTTTCTTATTTGATTTTGATTATTTGTGAAGTTGTTTGCCATTCTTTCTTGTCACTGACTTCTTGACATAACCAATGTCTCTTTCCTCTATTTCCAGGTTCCAGATACTGACATTATCACTTCCCTCCTCTCTTCGGAGATAATGCCAATATGCCTTCGTGCAATGGAGAATGGAACTGAAATGTCAAGAACAGTGAGTGTTTCATAAATTTCTGATTCATGACAATTTTTCTAGGTTTTTTGTTTCCCCAATGATTACTTTAGAATTAAATATATCAAACTGGATTGCTCTTCATACAGTTGATGTCTGTTATTAGATTGCGGTATTCCACAATTACTTAAAGAACAAAATTAATTCATATTATCTTCGATTTTAGAAGAAGAAAAAAACGATAGAACTTCAACTGAGGTTTTGAGTCACCGTTTCCCATTTTCTCCCTCTACACTTGCTTACAAAGTTGTAAAGTTATTTCACATTCCAAGTTTTACTAAATCATATTCTGAATTTATTGGACAAAATATTTCTCTCTGGCTTACTGGATCCCTGCTTGATATGTTATATGCACTATCCTGTTTCCTCATTCCTAAAGATATCACAGCTGATTCTCTGTGTTTCTGTTGATATTACTTTCTATTAGATTCTCGTGGTGAACTGTGTCTACTATTAGTGTTTTCAGTGGTTTGATAGTATTGGTGAATTCTAACTATCAATTTGTGTTTGGGCCTGCCTTTATGAAAAATTTGAAGATACACTATTTAGCTGTTGTTTTATCTTCTTGCTCCTCTGATTGAGTAGTTATTTATTGCAGGTTGCAACATTCATTCTGCATGGACTTCTGCAGGATCCTGTCGGGTTGCAATATATTTGCCACCTCCCAGTGCGATTATTTGCTGTGCTTCAGTCACTTGGGAATGTGGTTGCTTCTCTATCTGAAAAGGCCTCAGCCCGGCTCTTGAAACAGGTTGTAAAATGCTATCTGCGCTTTCTGGACGATCGAAGGTATGCCAGATTTCAAAATGGAATCAGTTCTTTCTTCTCTTTACCATTAGTATGGTTCATGAATTGAAAGAAATTTGTCATAATGTTTCTTGTAGGAGTCTTATGACTTTAAAGAGTTGTTTCCCAAAACGGCTTTCGGATGGCACATTCGAGCAATGTGTTCGTGTGAGTAATTTTAAGCATACAGATACTTCTTAATATCCTCATATTTTAATTGTGATTGTATCTATTTTTTCAGTGGTCTCCAAGGATACAAGTTGTATTTTATGTTGGTTAGCATTCTAATTATTTTTCGTGATCTTTATATACCTAGGAGGATCAAGCACTACGAATGGGGCTACAACGCTTGCTTGATAACGTGAGAGGATCCTCGATTAACCGAGGTGGGGGAATCCGATAGTAAATACATCAAATGCTTTTGTAACCTACAATAATACAATTGGTTAATGGAATTTCTTTAGGATTACCTAAAGCTAATAGATGGTTTATTGATGTATCTACTCGATATACACTTCAATTAGTTGAACACTGGAATTTATAATCTTTAATATGAACTAAACCTAAACTAGTTAGATAAATTTATAACCTTTGAACTACAAAATATCTATTATTTGAACGAGGCACTAATTTATGGAGAAGTAGTATATCGTGAGTGCCAAGTCAAGAGATAGAAAATTATTATAATAGAAGGATTGCTAATTTATTGAGGTCTTAAGCTACATAGATTCTACTACAAGTATATGATTCTTCTTGGATTCTAGTAATGTAAATTGGATCTATCAAAATCAGTTCAAGTGCATAAAATATTTATCATATGAACTGATTTCATTGATTTATTAGATAAAATTGACACCTGATTCCTTTTATGTGTTTTTAATTCAAACTCATCAGTGTATTTAATTATAGCTGAGAAAGATTCATTCATTCTGAAATGCTTATTTAGAGAAGTTTTATGGGAATTTGGGGATTTCAACTTAAATGTAATGATAGAAATCAAATAAATGTATTTGCGATCAATGATAATTCATCTTAGTAAATGAATTAGTTTCAACTTATTTTAGTTCAATATGAAGTTCCTTACTAGGAACAAGCAAAATCTACGACGGAGTTTCAAAAAGATTATCAGGTCTTTTCGTCATCTCCTATGTCCGCAAGATGGTCTTGGTTTGTTGTCATTTGCTTTGGGTATGAAAATAGTGAGTGCAAGGCAAAAGCATGTGATACTTGACTTTTATGGATGTTGGTTTTGCCTTAAATTCAATAATTTCTTGATGTTGTGTGTTGCCTCAACCCAAGTTTGGGTGAGTTGCATGTTTTACTCTCTAATCTATATCCTTGCGTATAGGCAGCAGTTCCAAATCGGTATGAAACTTTTGTTTTGTTATTACAAACCAAGATATTGAAGGGTTAAAAAAAAAGAAAGAAAAAAAAAGAGAAGATAAATAAATATAAAAAAATCAGCATACTAGCCTTATCCATGCAACATAAGCAATCTTTAGTGTACAAGGCTTCTATGTGATTTTATTTACCACAGAGAGAAGTCTCATGTCCTTTTTGGCATGCTGTTAACAAATTGGGAATTGGAAAATTTACAGTATCTGTGAAATTTAATATTGGTCTCTATCCTAACAATTCTACAAGATTGTGTTATGGTTATAACTATTATTGATGTACATCATTAAATTCTGTTTGGTAACAGGTAGTTTAATCAATATGTTAATGTGGGTGCTCGGTGCTCCCTGATCCTAAGCAATTGTGACTGCTGAAGACAAGGCATTGTGTCTCCAGCCCCAATATCAATGACAACATATTAGGTTGTAAATAATTTTATTCATTTATGTTATCTATAGGTTGTAAATCATCTCATTTATTTCTTTTTAGTGTCTTTCCTTTTTTGTCTCTATTTATCCCTAAAGGCGATATAAGTGTAGTCAACCATAGATGTAGAGCGATGGAGATGAGCAGTCCACTATTAAATATAATTGCTTGTTACAGTGATTTGAGATGTAAAATCTATAATAGTGTTACTGGTCTTTAATTGAGTCGTTGAGATCTGATTAACTTTCAATTACTGTTACTGGTCTTTAATAGAGTTGTTGATACATTTTTCAGATGTAATCAACTAATGGTGAAGAGAAGAAAGGACTGATTCCAAATGGAATCCATTATACCCTCAATCATCGAGCAAATGCATATAACATTTTACGACTTGTTTCAAGAGGCGAACTCCCAAGTGATTGAAGCACAACAGATTTTGGCGCCGCTACCAACTACTCAATCGGAAGGGCAAGAAGATGAAGCAATAGCTAAAGTAGTCAATGTATTTCCAAAGACTTAAATTTGTCATAAAGGCAGGCCAAAACACCATAAAATGTTGATCGATGGAGATAGGCAATCCACTATAAAATATAATTGCTTGTTATAGTGATTTGAGGTACAGAATCTCTAATGCTGGTATTGTTCTTTAATTGAGTCATTAATGTATTTTGAGATCTAATTAACTTTAATTTTCTCTTTTCTATGATCATTGTGGTACAGAATGAACCGAACCTGGTGGAGGCCTGCTTTCTGTGAGGGACTTCAATTTGTGCATTTTTGTTGGAAGCAGCATCCTAAGAATTGTAAGTAAATGTGTTCAATGGTTATGAAAACCTGGAACCGAACCGTTGATTAACTAAAATCAAACTGTTGACCACTGTTTCGGTTACCGTAACAAAAAATGTGGATAATAAGGTTTGTTTACAGATCTGAAAAATACAAAACCATGTAACTGTCAGTTTTAACTGATTAAACTTGCAGTTAACCATACTTTTTAAAATATTTGATTTGATTGAATTATTTTTGACAAATAAAAACAGCCGGTTATGAACTGGTGATTAAACTTGCAGTTTTGATTTGGGTTAGTTACGATTAAATACATAAATTTTGACACGATTTGCAATTTAGACACAAACTTTGTAACTTTGCTATTAAAATACAATCTTGCAATTTTTTGCAAAATAGACACCCCAAATTTTTCAACGAACGAAAAATTTATATATAACATGAAATATTGCAAAATTGTGTAGATATATCATATTTTGAATTTCATTAATACAATAAAGATTGGTATAAAATATTGTGTTTTGTTTTCATATTATTGCAAATCATGTCTATTTTGCCAACAAATAGCAGAGTGTTTTAATTGCAACGTTTCAAAGTTCGTTTCTAAATTGCAAATTGTGTCAAAATCATGTATTTAATCGTAATTCACCCATTTGATATTGATTGAATTATTTTTGCTTATTTTATTTGTCTACATTACTGTGCAATGTTCAATATTTTAAATATTTAATTGTTCAACTTCAAACTTGTTAATTGATTGAATATTTGTTACTTAATTAATTTGCTTTAATTATTTTTAAATTTAGCTCAAAATCATCAAATAAAGTAATAATATACTAAGTAAAACTTTAAGATATATAAGAAAAAAATTTATAAATTGCAAAACCGGCGGTTCAACATAATCATAACCAGGAACGTCGATTGGAAGCTGTATTGCCGGTCTGGCGGTTTGGTTACGGTTCTGGCCTCTACGGTTTTCTAACCGCCAGTCCATTGTACATGTATACTGTTAAGTACCCACACAATAAAGTCGTGTCCAAGATTATGGTTAATGGTAGTGTTGATTAAGATCTAGACTAGTACATATATAGCTTTTGTGTGACTTGTTTTCTGTTACACGTTGAATGAGAAAAAGATATGTTGTAAAACTTGGTCTGAAGTGATGTGATGCTCGATGGACAAACAAAATGGATACTAGAAAAAGGACTATAATTTGTGGCTCTTACAGACCTGGAAAATTAGCTCAATGAACTTTAAAACTTATGCAAAGAACAAATAGATTCATTGCAATTAAACTCCCCCGCATATGCTTGACCATACTCTGAAGAATACTCTATTGTTGCAATCTCAAACATCTTTCGAACCATATTTAGAACTTGAAAAGGAAAAAATTAACCATAATTGTTTGTCCACTATGTCATGACATAATTAAGTACAAAAACTACCAAAAAATTGAACTTCCACATCATGCGAAAAAATTTAGGAAACCAAAAATAAAATTGTCCAGAAAAAAAGTAGATGTAGCAGCTTAATGAGCTAGATGCCGTATTCAGCATATATTTTAAGATACATGGTTATGAATGGAAAACTAAACCACATTTCCATTCCATGCAACCATATTAAATTAACATCAAGTGTTTATTCTTGGATCAATTTAATTAATACCTAAATTGTCCGTTTGGTCGCTTCCTTGGATGTGGCATTCACTTGTCTTTCTGTTTACTATTCCCATGCTTCAAGATTGAATCATCTGCCTCTTATACATCTAATTGCTTAAAAAAAAACTTTCCATGTTATATCATTGCATTTGTTGGCATTTTGCTGAGGCCACAAGGAAAGTTGCCCGTGATTTTGTTGACTATGGTTTCCTTGTTCTCCTGCGCCCCCAATTCTCATTTTCTTTCTTTTATATATAACTAATGTTAGCTATAATGTTGAAATAACCATATTGTCATTACGCATTAAAGACATCTCAATTACGCATTATGCATTACGCATTATGCATTACGCATTAAAGACATCTCATGTAACAATTTTATCTTGCTTATCATTAGAGACAAATGTATGCACTGGCCAGAATGGCCTAAAGCCCATTCCGAGCTTGGGCTTGCATAATTCATCATATATGTCATATTTTTTGTTGGTTTTTTACTTATGCACTGAATATTTTGTAGCTGATGTAGTATAATTTTAAAAATCTCTTAATAATGACTTAATTAAGTTTAAGCCCTTGTGAATTGAATTCCTAGATCCATCCCTGCTTGTCATATATCCGATATTATAACTAAGGAGTTGCATGCCATACAAAGTTGCTCCTCTATCCAGCTCACACAATTCTGTCTTGTTCATTGATTAAGAAAAGGAAAGGCATGTGGTTGGAAGATTTATATAGCAAGGTTATTTAGCAATACTTCAAAAATATTAACAATATATTTCTCTTGGTAATATCGAAATAATTTCATTTGTTCTCCTTTATAGCAGCTGGAATTTCAATATTACAAGAAGGGTAGGAAAGTTTAAGCTGGCGCATGCGAACACCATACCTATTTAGTGGTAAATCTTATTTTTTACTTTTATCTGATTTTGGTTGTCCGTTTTGATGTGTTAAGTCTGTTTGATCTCAATAAAGGAGAAGAGTAACGCTGTTTGATCTTGTTAATGGAGAAGAGTCGTTTCTCCTGGAAATTCAACTGTAAACCTGATTGATTTTATTTTTTTGGTGTTATTTAAGTCTAGTTCATGCAACTCCCATTAACACTTCCTGAAAAAAAAAACTGCCCTCCAAACCATCCGGACCTTGGCTGAAGTGAACGAGTAAAAATGAAAGAACTAAAAAGGAGGATCAGATCTCCATGTTGAATGCCTCTTTGTTGTACAATCTTTGTCCCTAAATCATAACTTCTTTGGTTAATAAATTGGGTATTACCTACCTGCATTTAAAAATAATTCAATCAGTTTTTTTAAAGAAATAATTGCATGTTTTAGCCAAGTCAAACATGAAAGTTGTTGATATGTTATGCTGCTATCTGAATAACAATGGATGAAATTTATTTATCAGTACCTGTTTTGTGGACATTATTGCCACTACTAATATAGTTATCTGTAATCTCTGTATGCCTTATTGATGTTAGACAAACATTGAGAAAGGCCTTTCTAGACACTGTGCAGTGTTTTGAGCAGTTTCAAATTTTAGTATTTATAGTTGTTCTGCAATTATAATGCGATCGAAGGCCCGCTTGAAGATTATGATATCTATTGAGCTGGAGAAAGAAGTATTGAAAATTGAGGGAAAGAAAATACACTAAGAAAGAGTAGTTGGAAAACAAGGAAAAGTTAACTGAAATATTTGGTTTATATAGGCTTTCTATGCATTGATTATTTCATCATAACATCTTATATCCAATTTCTTCCACTCAAACAGGAAAAGGTAAGGTGATTTTAGTAAGACCTAACTTGTAACTTCAGTACCATTCAACAACATGAAAGTACTTGAGCTAAATTAACTATTGAAATATTCTGGTAGTTCTACAATTCTTCATTTAAAAAAAAATTGTGTTAGCATGCTTACTTTCTGTCCTCTGTTATCAATTCCTTACTCTTACTGCTGTGTTATGCTTATGAACTTAATGCTTTGAAATCTTCAGCATTACTCAGTTATATATGCGAAAGATTGGATAAACGTTATACTATTGTTGGATGAGCATGTTCTGCTTCACATGTTTCCTACTTCCTTCCCTACAACTCAAGCCAGATCATCAAATTGATGTTGAAAGATGTGGGAGAAAGAACTCATATGCATGCAGGCCAAATATCCACCACTGTATAAGTTTCTGTCAGAAGTTCCCTAGCATTTGGTGACGACACATTGGCAAGGTAACGTAATCTACCTTTGAGTTGTTGGCTGGCCGCAGCAAACTCATCACATTTTTAAATTCTTACCTATTACCCCTCGTACTGTTTACTGTCTCATGCTTCGATAGCTTTTGTCTTGGCTCAGGTATTTGGAAAGGACACTATAGGACATAGGGCAACCCTCGCTCTGAATATCAAATTAGTGTTTTTCTTGAGCTTCAGTTTTCGAAATGGAAGTTGAACAATCTTAGCTCTCGGAGTTGGTTCAGTGAATCAGTGCAGATGAGCAGATCCAGCTCCCTTCATTGAAATCCACAGCCAAATTCTCAAATTCATATACTGAATTGATATCTGCCGTATAAAAGATTCAGACCACACCCTAGCGTTTCAGACTCAGCAACGGGATGGTGTCACTTGCAGGTTATCACACAGATTTTTAGTGCCTTTGATATTTCTGTGATTGTTTAGATAGGTTTTACATCACTATGTTTTTGGCTAGACAAGCTGCTTTTAGAGGGTGCTACCGTTACGGCCTTACAGGGTTTTACTCTGGCAGGTTTTAATGAGGTCCGACCCGTTCATTCTTCGTCTGTGATGTTGTTTGGATTTTAGGATTAATGTGACTGCATGATCTTAATTCTCAAAACTGTGGAGCTGTTTGATAGGAAGTATTACTAACTTACTATGATTATAATTCATATATATTTGTTTGATGTAACAATCTAATTGGTGACATGTCGTGACTTTAAATAAGTGTGAAATTTGTGGAAGATCTTGCTAATTACATTTACGGCATAGTTATTAATCTCGCGAATTCAGTCAAAATTTATCTACACTTTAATTTCATATGGCATATGCAAAAATACGTTATACATGTAGACACCAAGATATTTGAATATTACGTGTCGGCCAAACAAAAATAAAAATAAAAAGGTCTTGCATAAATTTGAACATTAATTAACACTGTAGTCTATACCTACCAACAAATATGTGCATGATACATTCGTCTACATTTGCAATGCCTAACATGAGTGGATGTTTGGTTTTATTTTCAATTGCAATTTTCAATTTCTGGTGTTTCCAGCATGATTTACGTGGATGAATGATATAAATTCCAATGAGATTATAAGTTTGTTGGTTCGCAAAGGTTTGAGGAATGGAAAATGAAGATTTATCGGCCGGAAATGGTGCCGCAAAACATGATTTTGCTCGAATGAACAACAAATGTGTGGAAATTCTCGTTTGGATATGAAACCAAACAAGACGAGCAAAGTGTGGAAATTCTTGTTTCGAAATGAAATGGGAAATGACCATCTTGTTTGTTTTCATTTTCAAATGAAATTTTCTCACTTTTTATTATTCAAAATACAGAAAATATATTTATTTAACTCATTTTCAATTTTAATTTTCACTTTTTTCAATCATATATCAATTATTTAATCATCTACATATCATTACATGGAGAGTCATCACTTAAATACTTATAAATCAATCGTAATCACGCAAATATTTATTTTTTCATCTCAACCACAAGTTCAAATTGAAAAAAAAAAAAACCAAACAAACATATTTTCATTTTCCATATATATATATATATATATTAAATTATTCATCATAACAAATCATTATATTTTTTTTTCCAAAAACCAACACACATCGTAAACTCAACTGAAAATACTGAAAATTAATGTTGGAAATAAAACAAAAGGCCAATTTTTTTCTAGCCATTTAAACTTTAAAAGAAATTATTTGAGCCAGTAAGTTTTAAATATATTTTTTAGTCACTTTGGACCAAAATGCCCTTTAGACATTAAAAAAAATTGAAATATCCCACCTAGATCTACTTTTCATCTTCATCTTCATTGCCGATTTTCATCTTCATCGTCGACCTTCATTTCTTGGACCACAGTTCTCATCGTAGTTCGACCATGTCGAGCTAGTACAGTGGACAACCAAGTTCAATTTTTACAATAAAAAGTGATTTTGTTCTTAACTGCACGCTGAATTGTTCTTAACTGCGCTCAAAATCTGGCGCGCACAAGCCGTGCGCGCATGTAACAACAAACATCGACAGACATCAGCAGAAATTGGCTGATAATTTTCAAGCATCGACAGAACAACAACTGACAATTTGGCCTCATGTGCGTGAATGTAGCCACAAAGCGTGCTCACACAAGGCATGCGTGCGATTTTCTTCTTAACTGCGCACTGAATTGTTCATAACTGCGCGCATAATTTACTACGCGCAAAAGGCATGCGCGCGCACCAACAAATATCGACAGACATCAGCAGAACATCGATTGATAATTTTCGAGTATCGACAGAACATCAGCTGACAATTTGGTCTTGATTGCACACATGTGGGCACAAAGCGTGCGCACACAAGGCATGCATGCAACAATAAATATAAACATACATCGGCAGAATATCGGTTGATAATTTTCGAGTATCGGCAGAACATCAGCTGACAATTTGATTTCGGGTGCACGCATGCGGGCACAAAAGTGTGCGCACACAAGGCATGCATGCACAAAGCATGCGCGCGCAACAACAAACATTGGCAGAACATCGGCAGGACATCAGCAGAACATCGGCTGATAATTTTCGAGCGTCGACAGAACATCAGCTGACAATTTGCTCTCGGGTGCGCGCATGCGAGCACAAAACGTGCGCACACAAGACATGCACGCGTGCAGATGGCTTCACGCGCAACACCAAACATAGACAGACATCGACAGAATATGGACCCATAATTTGGCACGCATAAGATGGTTCTGCACGCAACAACAAACATCGACAGACATTTAGTAATAATTTGAGCTCAGATGGGGCATGTGCGCAATAAAAAATATCGGCATACATCGATGTATGCACATCGACTGCGCATTGGTAATTGTGCACTAAACTCCCTGCGCAGGTTCAGTGTGCAGTTAAGAACTTCATTTTTCCAGATTTTTGAAGGTTGTAGAAATACTTAATTTTTTTCTAAATTTTTGAAAAATGAATTCTATTAGGGGAGATTTTTAAATACTTCTAATGTCAAAACATGTCTAGAAATTTTTCTACTCAATTTTCCCCCCAAATCAAACTTCAAAAACAAACAACACCAAACAATCTAACAATATTATTAATAATTAGATCTAAAAGCACATAGGGAGAACTTTTGTCAAAATTTTCGACAGACATTGGGTAACAATTTCCAACTTAAAAAACAAACAATACCAAACAATCTAACAATATTACTAGTAATGAAAGCACATAGAAAGAATTCTTGACAAAATCCATTACTACTGCAGATTGTGTAGATCAACCATGTGAAATTGTAGAGGAGAGAGAAAAATTTCAAAATCTATTTTTTGAAATGTGATGTGGGCGACTAGTGGAGTGGGGATATAAATTAGGATTTCTTTTTAAAAATGAATATAAAAGTATTTTAATAATTATAATTAAAAAATGAGTGTTTCTAAATACACCACAATAATTTATTTTCACACCACAAAAAAAAAATAATGTAAAAAAAGTTATTTTTGAGATTACTAAAATACCCTTTTTTTACTTCAATACATTACAAAATTTTCTTTCCACACCACAATGATTTAAAAAAATAAAAAATGATTTCCTTCTCCAACAACCTTCAACATTGCATTTGAAAAACAATAGAAATTGCATAGATAAGGTTTCTCTCTAACTTTAAATTTGAGCACATTGGGTTTAAATCAACCATGGAGGTGGAAACAACGAAGAAACAAGTAATATAAATGATTTCCTACTGTTTACACCGAATTTTTTTATTTTTTCGTGAGTTCCATCGTGTTTGAATATTCAAATCGTCGAAAGACATTCGGAAATAATAGTTTGAATGTCGTATAGGAGGTTCAAAAACTTGTTTTCGAACCCATTCAGAAACAAGTTTATGAACCCACTACTTTGGGTTTAGAAACATGTTTATGAACCCACTGCTTTATATTCGGAAACATATTTTTGAACCTTCTTCTTCGCATTCAAAAATTTGTTACTGAACATCTCCAGTATTCAAAGATTTAACAAGTTAAGTACACTCCCAATAGTTAAAAAAATTCACTAAGGCAAACAGCAGCGTTCAAAAATATATTTATGAACCATCTTATGTAAGTTCAAAAACATGTTTAATTTTTTTAAGTTGAAGGGTATAACGGTCTTTTAGTGTGGTGTGTAAAGAAAAAATGAAAAAAATACAACAATTTTTGTGGTGTGAAAAGTAATTGTGGTGTGAAAAGAAAATTTTATGGTGTATTTAAAATCACCTTTAAAAAATATATATTTAAAAATTAGTGGCTAAAATAATTTTTAAAAAAGTTTAAGTGACTATTTTAATCCATTCTCACGGAGACAAAACATGCCGAAAATTATCATTTTAGCCTACTGGGCTTTGTGGTGGGAAAATTTTCATTATTGGGCTTCAAAAGTGAAAGTGAAACCTTAACCTATTTACTATTAATTTAATATATTATATGGATTTTAAGTTTAATCCATGGTAAAAAAATTCTACTGTTGGTAAAATTCTACTGTGGATAGAATTTACTATTACCTTTAATCCATCACCTATTTCAATTTTCCAGCAGCAGCAGCGCGTGGCAGACAGTCACCACCAGACGACGAGCAACTTCCACCACCCTCTCTCTCTCTCTCTCTCTCTCTCTCTCAACCTCGAAGCCGGAATAAAGAAAAATGTCGAACCTACATCTGTCTATGAACATGAAAACCGCCCCCTTTGAGGCGGCCGGCACCTCTTCCGCCGCCGCCAATAAGGACCGGAATATTCAATCGGTGGAGCAGCTCGTTCTCGACCTCTGCAACCCCGATCTCCGCGAAAACTCTCTTCTCGAACTCTCCAAGGTTTTCTCATTCTACTTCTTATAATTTCATCGCCGTTTCTATCGGTATTGCTAATTTCCCCACCGTTTAATTATTTAGGTTTCGTAGCTTCTGACATAGGGAAATCGAAATTGACAGTATGCACAACGAAAAAAATAAAATTGAAATGGATGACAACCACCATCTTGTTTTGGAGGGATAGGAAATGCGCTTGCTTTTCGAGTGATAAAATTCCTTACTTTTTCCCGGAATCACAAAAGTGTATATTTCGGGGTTTGATTTATTTATGTGTTGTTAATTTGCTTGCAACTATTCTAGTAGAAGAGGGAACTGTTTCAAGATTTGGCTCCGTTGCTGTGGAACTCCTTTGGTACAATTGCTGCTCTTCTACAGGTGTGTTTCTAACAACTGCCAATTTTCTATGGCATCTGCTGTTTTGCAGGGCTTGCACATAATTATGTGACTGTAACTGCTTGCTGTTTGATGTATTTGAGTGAATTTACATGAACATCTTCCAGTTCAAAGTGGTTTTGAAGAATGTCATTGCCTTCATTTTTCCGGTCATGTTTTATATTTACTATATAAGTGCGTGGTTAAGTTTCGTGGGTTTCATCAAGTTTGTTTTAGAAACAGTCAAACAATTGGTGTTTCCGAGAAATAAAAAATCTAATGAACCCGACAAAAGGCTAAGTCCTTTCTGAAATCATTGATTCTTTGCATTGCCTTCTATACATAGTGAAATCAATCAAATTGAGGTCCAATAACTAATTTGTATATGATCCATTTCATCACTTAGGAATTAGGTGAATATTTTCACTGAATGTACGTCTCAGATGGAAGGTTTATTGCTTTATTTTCATAACCGGATGATGAAATTTGAACATTTTATTATCTTTTCGAATTTATAGTTATATTTTCATAAGCTTTCATTTTTTTTTCCATTTCTTCTTTGGATTTATCTATTTTTAGCCTCAGTTTCTTTCTCATTGTCTCCCACCTTTGCAATAGGCATTCTGGTCTGTCATCTTTGATCGATACGGATGTTCTTTTTACTGGGTTTTTTTGACCTCCTACAGGAA
This sequence comes from Perilla frutescens, assembly GCA_026008535.1. NCBI lineage: Eukaryota > Viridiplantae > Streptophyta > Magnoliopsida > Lamiales > Lamiaceae > Perilla > Perilla frutescens. Next base: position 69,632,494 of record BRKX01000004.1, read on the forward strand.
ATAGTTTATATTTACCCAGTTCTATCACCCCCGAACCTAACTCCTGGGCAATCAAACAGAGTTTGCAATGCACTTGCCCTCCTTCAGGTGATATTTTCTCTATACTGCTAATTATTTTAGTCCCTGCCAGTCAGTTGCTTTCTGGAATATAAAATTTACATCCTGTGAAAAAATATAAATGTTTTCTGAATACAGAAGGTGAATTTCACTCCCTTTATGTCTTCGAGCTAAAATGCTAATTTTATTTGTTGCAGTGCGTGGCCTCACATCCAGATACGAGAATGCTGTTCCTCAATGGTAATGTTCACACCTTTTCAAAAGTATTCCATGTTTGTTCTACATCTAAATGGCCCTTTCCTTCTTAATCTGATGCTTTCCTGTTGCAGCTCATATTCCTCTGTACCTGTATCCCTTTCTTAATACTACCAGCAAATCTAGGCCCTTTGAGTACTTGAGGCTTACAAGTTTAGGAGTCATTGGCGCTCTGGTGAAGGTATTCCCTGTTCATCAATGTAATTCCCTGCATTATGTTTTCATGACCTGGTTGCTTAGTTCTTGTCCATGCCAATCTAAATACCACATGCACATATAAGAAGATAGCTCTAATAGCTATTCATTGGTAAGTTGCATAGCCACTAGAAAGAGTAACAATTTCCATATATTATAGTCTCCAGTCTTTTGCCTTCTTTAGGTATTTAATTTCTGTGATTTCTGATCATTTTCCATTAATGGAATGGTCGTATTGATGAAAGAACCAATTTCATGTCAATAGAGTCCTCATTTCGTGCGTCCTTTGCTTGGTTCCTGAGTTGGTATCCCATGTTCAATATAATATGTGGTTGTATTGATCTGTTAGCTTTGTTCTTTTTGTCCACATCCTTCCATGACTTCTTCATATCCTTACATGAAAATAATATGTGGTTCTAACTTCTAATTTTTCACCAGGTTGACGATACTGAAGTTATCAGTTTCCTTCTCTTTACTGAGATAATTCCCTTGTGCTTGCGCACAATGGAGATGGGAAGTGAACTATCAAAAACAGTTGAGTCCTCTGTAGCATTTGCCAATGATCACACCTTTATATATTTTTGCTGCTTGGTTTTAGTAATTCAGCTGTGGAACTGCTATGATATGTGGAAATTGTCTTCATGTTTGATGTTGATAATTCACACCTTCATGCTTGGTTTTAGTAATTCACACCTTTTGCTTTTGTAACAAACCAAATGTTGCCAATACACTATGTTGGACTCCATATTTCACGTATAAGTTTCAATTCTCAACAAGAACTTATGAAGACGGCTCTTCTCAGGGATGCCGTGTGCTGACTTGACATGCTTCCAATGCAACATAGTTATTTCATGATGCATGTGTCAGAGTAACATTGAAGCTCTGACTTTTGAGTCCTGGCTTGTCTGTTCATGAGAAGTAGATAATAAATTAAACTGAATTATTCTTGACAGATTAGTTAAACAGGCTCAAGATATTTGTGGACATTACCTAGTCTATGTGCCACTCATGTTGTCTGAATGCAATGTGGATTGTTTTCCAAGCCTTAATACTACTCGGCTTTTGTTAGGCATCTTATGCTTACATACCCTGAAGACTTGTTATCCCACAACAGTGAAAGAACATTGATTTTTCATACTAATACTCTTAGAGATTTCTTTTATAGTTAGCAGGGTCCTATTTCAATATGAGGGTTTTATTTGCAGGTAGCAACATTTATTGTGCAGAAGATTTTGCTTGATGACGTGGGATTAGATTACATTTGCACTACAGCAGAGAGGTTCTTTGCTGTAGCTAGGGTTCTGGCAAACATGGTTGCTGCACTTGCTGAACAGCCTTCTTCTCGGCTGTTAAAGCACATTATCAGGTGCTACCTCCGATTGTCTGACAATCTAAGGTTAGTCAACGGTGTGGATATTGGTTATTTAATTCGTCTTTCTTCATTCAAATTGGTGTAATCCATTGATCACCACCTTCTCTTGTGCAGAGCTTGTGATGCACTCAGAAATTGTCTGCCTGAAATGCTCAGAGATGCAACATTTAGCAACTGCCTTCTTGTGGGTGTAATTTATTGTGATTTTGAGGTCAAAACAGATACCCTTTTGTTGATTGATCGATTGATTAATGTTCTCTTAATGTGTCGTGATTTCAGGAAGATCCAACTACGAGAAGGTGGTTACAACAGTTGCTTCATAATGTACAATCGCCTCGTGTATCCATGCAAGGAGGAGGCGGGTTCGATCTCATGGTCAACTAGATATTTACTCCGTGATCATATGGCTCGGCTCCGAGTTACAGGCAGTTTTTGAAGATTTACAAGCTGTTCTTGCTTTGCTTCATGCCGTAGGCGGTTACAACTGATTTTTGTTAGAATAATACAGGAAAAAGTCTCTGCTTTTAATAGGAAATGTTGGTCTTTTATCTTTGGAGATTGTTTGGGGAATGTGACATATATATTATTGGGGAGACAAATATTGTATCATATTATTTTATCACTAAATAGAGGTTGTGTGCATATGATAGGATATGAAACCATTTCATGATATCATTTTGCAGAAGTGATTAAAGACCTTTAAACCTGCATGATAACCTTTGGATAAATAGCTCAGGTTATATATTATAGACCTTTAGTTACGATTGTAATTCTATTTCATATATTTCTTAACAAAGGGATTGATGTAGGTGATGATAAGAAAAATGTTTCTTCTCGAATCTTGTATTAGTTTGAATTATTATAATGCCTTTATTAAATGTTATTATTTGATAATGTGACTCGCATGTATTAAATTTTGGTTAGCATATATATTGATAATTTTAATTTTTTAAATACCATTTACTAATAATTAACGGTGAAGTATCATAGTATGTTGCAAAAATTCGTTAGAGCACACAACCTCAGTATCTGTTGCAGATGAATTTATTTGCATAATTTATCAATGATTATTAGTTTTGGTTGTTATATGGAAATAATGCTAAATATAAAACTATATATATTATTTTGTTGGGTTGATTATCTTAAAAAATAAAAATCATGAACTTTGAACATAATTGTAAATTTGACATGAACTTAAAAAGTAGGCAATTAAAACACAAACTTTGAACTTACGTGTCATTCAGCATTTGCAAATTTTTTTGTATAATAAATTGACCTCCAATTCAACTTCCAATTTGCTTGTCTCTTCGAATCCGTTGTGGCTATACCATCAATTTTTTTGAAAAGAGATATTAAAGTGGTTGAATTTCACACTTGTATCAACGGAAAAAAAAAATTAGGATTGTCAAATTAGGCTACATCGGCATCTTTTTCGAAAATTGATGGTCGAATTACAATGAATTCGAAGAGACGAACACGTTTACGGTTAAATCGGAGGTCAATTTATTTTACAAAAAATTAGGAATGTTGAATAACACTCAAATTAAAAGTTGGTGTTTTTAATTGTTTACTTTTAAAGTTCGTGCTAAATTTGTAGTTATGTACTTCAAAATTCATGATTTTTAAGATAATTAACCTTAATTTTTTTTTTTACCTCACACCCAATCTGTGGTATTGAGGAGATTTAAACCATGACTTTTGGTCTTCAATCAATCTCACTCCACTAGTAGGTCATCCTCACTGGATGCAATTAACCTTATTTTATTTTGTTGCAAAATTTTGAAAAAAAATATAATATTTTTTACAGCGTGTCAAGTCTTTATAAATTTAATTTTGTTTCAAAATTTGAAAAAAATAATAATACTAACTTATGCTGAATTTTAACACCTGTTAGTTTAACTTCATGAATTAATATACATTTAAATGCATCAACCATATTGAAACTGGGTAAGTTCCATGCTAAACTCAACCTAGTGCACACTCACCATATTTGTTTGATAAGTGGCACCGTTTATTTATGTTTTTATTTTTGTGAACAGTACTTGAACAGCAAATAAAGCTAGTCTAATTTACATTTTTCAAGAAGAGGTATGGGAGGTTTGGTACGGATGAACATTGAACGACCCAGCCATCCCTCTCTGCAAATTTCAAAAACTAAGCTAAGATGTTTACTGTAAAATGAGAGTAAAATAAAAGCAAGTATATAAAATACAGTCTTGCAAGGTTTTTCAAAGAAGTTCTTCATTTCAAAGAAGTTTTGTTATAATTAAACTATACTATATAAAATTATTCCTAATATAAATATTTATATGAAAATATAATATAATATATTAATTTAATTTATTACAAAATATGATTTGTCTATTGTATCCATAATATACACTTAATTTAATGGTAAAATAGTAATATACTATATTATATAATTAATTATTCAAGATATAATATTATATTTATTTCAATGGTAGTGCACTATTTATATCCTTCATCCATATCATATTAATTTTCCACCAATTATTTATCTATCATACCAACCATAGCAAACAAGAAAAAAAATTAAAAAATATAATACCACAACAATATAATATGTTAGATAATTAATTTGACACGTATAATATATTATATTTAATTTTATAATTAAATTATTAATTCAATAGAGTTGTACTAATATAATTTTTTATTCACCAACATGAATTAATTCTCTATCAATTACATCCGGATGAAAAGATTGAAAAATAAAAGTTTGAACTTATAGAAATAATATTAACTAAGTTAATGAGATATTATATAAAGAATTTATTCTCATCAATCATTATATAATTAATTATTCACTTGTAATATATTATATTTATTTTAATAGTATTGTACTATTACAATTCTTCATTCACATCAATTAATTCTCTATCATATCAACTATAGCAAACAAGAAAAAAAATCCCAAAGTAATATAATGTATTATATAATTAATTATCCACATATAATATATTATATTTTATAATTTCAATAGAATTGTACTATTACATAGTTTATACAGATTATTACATCCCAGTGAAGGGATTGAAAAATAAAAACCTGAATTTATGGAAAGATTAATTATAAACTAACGTCATTGTTCATAAGAAGTTATCTGTCACTAATCAAGAATTACATCTTCATCAAACATTAATGGGGGGGAAGATAAGAGAAATGACATTCAATTAGTGATTTGATTCATCTTAATCTTAATCTTAATATATATAAAAGCGAATGGTTATACCTTATTTAGTAAGTGCATTTTTCCCGCCAAAACCACTTACTATATTTAGTAATTAATTCATTTTAATTTTAATATTAAGATTGTATTAATTGTATTAATGTTATAATTAATTACTCATATCATCTTAATATATAAAAGTAGTTTATATATATTAAGATAATTAATTGATGTTGGATTTTCAAAATAGTATTTATATTCGATTTTCAATTCTATTTTGTGCAAGTTTTGTATATGGATGGTATGTATTCATGCTCGAACCAATTTTTTGAATCAATTTTTAGAGTTGATGCATTTAAACATAAAAGAAAAAGAAATTAAGGAACTCCATATTATATGCTCTATATCCCATGAATTTGGAGCACTTTATTGTAATTTATTTCCATATAGAATATGAAATCTAACTTTGTTTGTAATTTATTTCCATATCAAATTTAGCTATCCATTTTCAGAAGCTCATCAAAAGAAAAATTAAAATGTGAGAGTACAAAGACTTAAATTATTTGTTAATTGTGAACGATTTTGTGTGACATTTCGGTGCAAACTGTCAAGTACATGGATAACTTTCATAATTTATATTTTAATTAAGAGTAATTAATTTTTCATAATTATTTATGTTTGAATTAAGAGTAATGAATTTGTTATAATTTGTGTTTACTAGCCTATTATAGAAGTATGATCAAATCCCAAATCTAAGCTTCTCCCGAATTTATTTTTCTTCTCCTCGTAGTGTTCTAAAGTCAGTGTGGAAGAAGAAAAATCCTGAAAAAGAAGAGGCGTTGGTGTAATGAATATTTTAGGGGTTTCTCTGAAATTTATTGGCGTGAAATATTTTTAGGTGAAATTATCTAATTTTATTAGTATAATATTAAATTTATTTCAATTTTAGAGATTTTTTAAGTCAACTCAGTATATTAATGAAATCAAATAAAAATATTTTACCTAAAAAAATTTAAATATTTTTAAGTTTGTAACTTTAAATATATAAAATATATTTTAAACAAATAATTTTGCTTGCTGATATTGTTTCGTGATCGTTTACGGATTTGAAATCCTAATGTATTGAGTTTCACTTATATGTGTAATTTCATGCCTAATTTTTAGAATTTTGATTGTTACCATTCAAATTATGATAAATCATGTCAAAAATAAATAATTTTTTTAGTTAGCAGATTTATATTGTAACGAACTTCAAATCTACGAGAGCATGTATTTAAATATTTCTATAGTACCTTATTCGATCCAAATACTTGTGTATTCAACACATTTCAATTTTTTTTTAATATTTTTCTTTAATAGTTAGTTATAATATGTATATTTTACATATCATACCTAAAAATGTTTAATTTCACACTACGTTTAGACCAATGTTTTACAACAATAGAATTTAATATATTCATACTCCTGTGTTAGGAGATGTAGAATGATATGATGTCGAAGATTGATGGAGATTGAGGTGTTCTCTACAAATTAAGTGATGATGATGAAATATTAATCAAATTGTGGAAGTGTGCTGATCAGGCCATGACAACTCTCCCTTGATGATATCCTTTCCACTTCACACAATCTGGAAGGATAACTAAGATGCATGCATAACAATTTTCAAAATGTTTTTTACGGGTTGGTGTCATTTTCTTCTTAATTTTTTTTTTATCATTGTGCTTAAAATTATAAATGATTCTAATTATGTTTGTAATGGATTTCAGGTGAACTGATTAGGTTGTTAGTTTTGTTCGGCATAATGAATGGAAAAAGCAAATTAATTTATTTATAGATATGAGTTGTTTATTGATAAAAAATGAACTTGAATATAACATTATACTCCTTATATATTTTATGATTGTTTCTATTAATTATTTAATTTTGATTTAATTATTTTATTCTTACAAACTATTTATTATAAATGATTTATACATATCTCTCACCGTGCATCGCATGGGGTATAATACTAGTTTAATATAAGTTATTTAAGTAGTTCTTGATAGAAAATATGTAATTTTAGTTTTGGTAACTATAATGTGTGTGTGTGTGTATTTTGAATCATGTTATATGGTATGAAAGAAAATTGAAAAAAAGAAGTTGGTTCCATAATATATACAACCAAAATACTGAGTTTTAATTTATTTTTTGAAATTGATGTAATCGTTCTCATTCATATGATTAAGAGTAGTTTCAATTGAATTTATTGAGACTAAACCTCAACTTCTTTATTTATGGTGGGACTCAGATAATGTTGAATACACCAAGAAGACATGTTAGATGCTATATGCAGCTGAACTATTAGAATATATATCTATTAAAGTGAAGAACACCTAAAAAAAATCAATGACGAAGATAACTATAAAAATTGATTAATGTAGAAAATTTTGGGAGCTCTATTTTGAAAGTTGCTAGACAAAGTTTTAAAAATATGATTAATTGTAAAAAAATTCACCAATTTTAAATGAATTTACAATTTATACATGACTTCTAAAATATACAATAATAAATGGTTGATTGGGAAAATAAATTTTAAATTATGGATGAATGCACACATATTAATAAATATATTAATTAGATAATCAAATTACCTTATACACCCGTATGTGAATACATTAAATGAGTTAAATATAGTCGTTTGAATGCATTAAAATGAGGGCAAATATGAGGAAAATATGATTTTTTTACTTCAATTGTGTAGAATGACACTTATTTTTAAAACAAAATTAAAGTGCTAGAATGACCATTATTGTGAAACGGAGGAAGTAATATTTTTTATATTTTTTTTATTTTTTATTTTTCAATTACTAATTAATTACGAATATAAATTATGTTAATATTTTTAGTTATTTTACTTTTTCAAATTTATTTTATTTCATAATTTTAATTTTTTTCTATTATTTTATGTTATTATTTAATATTTTGGGCTTGGCCTGGCGCGCTTCTGTCACTAAAATGTGAATTTTTTGTAGTGTAAGTCCAAAATGTAGGTATTAATGTATAATTATTCCATGATTTTTACTTCACAAGAATTTAATTATGAAATAATCAACCATAATAATAAATTATTAATTGAAAATTGAAAATTAAATATTAAAAATAATTATAAACTCTAATTAGATATGGTGAACCCTAATAAACAATATTGTTAAATTAAACTAAATAAAATTTTTTCTTAATTTTTACTTCACAAGAATTTAATTATGAAATAATCAACCATAATAATAATTTACTTGTTTTAATTTTACTCTCATTTTACAATAAACATCTTACCTTAATTTTTGAAATTTGTAGAGAGAGATGGCTAGGTTGTTCAATGTTCATCCGTGCCAAACCTCTCATACCTCTTCTTGGAAAAGGTCAATTAGAATAGCTAAATAAAATTTTATTTTATTCACTGTTCAAGTACTGTTCACAAAAATAAAAACATAAAAAAATTGTGCCACTTGTCAAACAAATATGATGAGTTTGCACTAGGTTACGAAGAGTGAAGACATATCCCAATTTCGATTTTTTATTTTTTAAAAAAGGTAATTCATTGAGTAGGACCCGACAATTGAAATAAAAAAAAAAAAAAAAATTTGGAATTTTTACTCTTGATCCGGACGAAGCCCTAATCCGCTCTCTCCCAAAGAAAAAAAAAAGTTAAAAAAATTCGCCGCCCTTGATCCCGGATTGCCGGTGGACTACCGCAGCTTGCTCCGCTGCTGCAATCCAGCTCGACCGCTACGCCACCGCCGTTGCACCCGCTCCTGCGCCAGCCCTTCTCCGCGCCGGTTCAGCTGCAACCGCCGCCGCCTGCCACAGCCGCTCGTCGGTCAGCTTCATCATATTTTCTTTTTGTTTGTTATTTTTATTAATTATAATATGAATAATATATATATATATATATTTGTATATGCAAAAATAATATGTTTATTTATTTGATATTATGGGGTTAATTCTGTCGGACCTTGTAAGAAAGATGATTTATATCTCATGAACATGTACATTTATCGTGGGTATTATTATAATTGATTGCCACTATCTATAGTCAACATGTAATTAGTATGGATATACGAATTAATTAACCTAATTTTGATAGGTAAGCATGAGAATTTTTATTTATTTTTATCAATATATAATGATTTTACCAAGCTCATAGATATTTAAGTCCTAGGATGACCCAATAATAGTTGTAAGGCAGTGGTTATTCGAATCAAATTGTAAATATTATTATAAAATAAACTTGCACATTTGTTGAAAATACCAAGGATAAAACGTTGAGGATTAAAATATAAATAAATAGAATATTTATTATATAATTTAGTGTAATAAATAGGCTGAACTATTAGTTTTACTGAACTTTTTTTATGGTAATTCTAAATACAGTCCTCAATTTAAAACTTTTTTGTAGCTCCCAAAATTAATTTTAATATAAATATATGTTTTTTAGATTATTATATCCCCAGCCCCCAACCTTCCACCTTAATTAAAAAAAAAACAATGAAAGAGCTTTCCATTTTCAATTCCTCAGATGACATCTTAGGAAACTTCCTCCATTTCTATTCCATTTTAACGCGAGCCTAAAGGAATGACTGGCATGCAAGAATGAAATTCGGTGGGAATGAAATGAACTTAGCAATAGAATGATGATAAGAAAGGAATGGAATTAATATTGTCATTTCTACTGCCGGTATTCATAAGGAATAAGATTGTAATGAAACTGATTTTTGTGAATTAATTTTATTATCATAGATTCATAGTTTATAATTAATAAAAAAATACATCAATTTGTTTAAATTTATTTTTAAATAATAAAATTACCCTTCAAAAGATACCATTATATTTTGAAAACATATTATTGAATATTATGCAATTTTAGCTTTATTAACATTTATGAAAATGGAATATCCTTCTATTAAGTATTTTGTTAATGACTAGTAAGTTTTTATGTATAATGTAAAGTTTTTTCCATAATATTAGTAGTAGTTTTTTAATTATATTGTATAATTTGACGAATAATGAATAAATTATTAATGAATTTTTAATAATTTCATAAATTTCTCAAATTTAAATATTTTATATTGTGTATTGTCATTTTTTTTTTAAGTTTTTGATAACTTTTTAAAAAATTTCGTATGATTTTTCACATATGATTGATGACTTTTGAGTTTTTTATGATTTATTTTATTATGTGTTTTCTAGAAAAAAAAATATTATATTTATTATTATTTTATTTTTTATAAATTATTTTATAAGGATATGCAATTTCATTTATCAAAATAAAAAATAAAGAAGCATAATTTTGTAAAAAAATAAATAAATATTGATCTTTGTCTCTTGATGATTGAGAATACATAATATTATAGGGATAGAAGGAATGGCTAATCCAATATTTATGGGAATGTGATTCGTTGTCACAAAAAAGCATACCAGCCGTGGATTGGCAATGGAGGTGGGAATGGTGACCCCATTCATCCATACGAGCCATGCCCTAAATGCAATATAATAGAGACTAGAGAGGTATTGAAAAATATATACATAGCAGCAATTTGAAGAACAATAGCAGCAAAATGATCGATTTTGATTTCTCCTCCCTTTTTATGTTTCAAGATTCATTCTTAAACCCTATCCATGAAGTGCTTGATATTTAGAACAAACCTCAATTAAAGAACTAATAGGTACCATAAGTGCTTCTGAAAAGATCCCATCTTATTCCATCTCAAATTATTTGATTTATACTTCCTCAAAATTATGTTTCCAATTTTCTTTGACAACTTCTCTAGCCACGGCGAGCAACAATTTATGATGTGAAATTGAATTTCATATCTGCCTCTTGCTCCATAGCATTCTATCTATGCATCAACCAGTCAATATAAGCAATATTAATTTTTGAGTTTTCGATGTTTCTCCTTGGTAATTCTAGAAAGTAATTTGAGGTTGCCAAGATCCAAATTGAAAAAACAAACATGTCGAATTTCTACACAGTATATTCTTATACTGGAAATGGAGGCTCTTCCAATGTTTTTCATATTTTTTAGTTAAGGAAGAAGGTTGGGGGCTATAGGGATAAAATAGTCTAAAAATGTATATATATATTTTAATTAATTTTGAGGGCTGCAAAGATTAAATTGGGGGGCTGTGTGATCTATTTATTTAAATGGACTTCTTACAATGCCTCATTGTGCTTTATTTACTAAATAGGTCAAGCTTATTTAGGCTTGTCCGGTAGTTTTGCCTCTTTCCATCCCTAGCTATTGGTCCCAAAAATACTTTTTTGAGGCCACTTTAAATTTGTCCTAAAAATGTTGTCTAAATCTAGAGGCATCATTCTCGCTCTTCACTGACTTTAAAATCCCGATAGTGGAGAAGCTCTAATACGCCAAGGAGATCAAAACCATGCAGTCGCCAACAGTCAGATACTATGATCAGGTTCAAGAAATATCGAACATGGAGGCGTCGATGATGGCGGTGGAGAATGTCCTCAACTATAGATTTGTGGACAAGAAGCTTCTGGTAGAGGCCTTGACTCATTCATCTTGCATCGATTCTGCCTCCTACCAACGCCTTGAGTTCATTGGTGACTCGGCTCTTGGCTTGGCTGTCTCCAATTACCTTTACCTAAAGTACCCTGACCTTGACCCCGGTAAGCTCTCGCTCGTGCGCTCTGCTAACATTAGCACCGAGAAGCTCGCACGTGTCGCTGTTCGTCACCACCTCTATAAGTTTGTACGCCACAATGTCACATCCCTTGATGAAAAGGTATGCTTCTGGTGCTGTTACTTTTTCTTTTAAATTTCTCAAATGTAGTTCTTTTCCCCCATTTTCCTTGAAGGCTTTATTTTTTTGTAATTTATTTTTCAAATTTTCGTTTGCCCATAAATTGTGACCTTCATTTGCGGTTGCATTTGCATAATTTGTTTGTAGACTTGTACAGTAAGAAATAATGTGTGGATCGCGTAATTGATGTATATTTCAATCTGTGCTACTCTGGGGTATGGCTTTGTTGGAGTTGAAAATGGTGAAGTTGTCTTAGTTATCTAATTAGCACTTTTGGGTCATCTCATGGGTTCAGTGATGGCTAAAAACTCTTTGGTGCATCAAGTGTACAGTGCACTTTTGATGTATTTTGCCATTATTGTTAACTGAAGATGCCGCTTGAGTGCTTCTTGGGAAGCTAAGCCACCTTGTCCACTTTGAACTCTATCAAAATCATATCCCTATTTATGCATGTCTGTTTTAGGTGAGAGAATTTGTTGTGGCAGTACAAGAGGAGAAAGAAATAGAGGTATACGGGGGTTTGGTTAAAGCACCAAAAGTTCTTGCAGATATTGTGGAGTCATTGGCAGCTGCTATATACGTGGACTGCAATTTTGATTTGCAGGCTATGTGGAGGGTTAGTTTGTGCTTGCCTCTTCGTATGTTATATCTCGACTTTTTCTAATCTGTTAAGTAAGTTTGATATATTTTCTGTTAAATGTGGCAATAGTAATTTACTGAAGTTCATTTTGAGCCAAGAATTATTTTGTCATAGTCTTGATTGATGACTGTTTGCTAGAGGAGGCATATAGTTATTTCTTGACAAAAAATGAGGTCTCTATTGTCAGCTATAAATCTTGTTGAGGCATTAAGAAGCAATCTGTTATTTGACAAACCCCAGCATATCCAAAATTCTTGGCTTGACTTGGATATTTGTTTCAGATCTTTAGAGGTCTTCTAGAGCCTATTGTAACACTTGATGTTCTGGCTCAACAACCACAACCTGTTACCATGCTCTTCGAATCATGCCAAAAGGATGGAAAGAAGGTTGATATACGTTATTGGAGAAAAGAAGATAAAATCATTGCTACTGTCACTGTGGATGGGAAGTTTGTAACCTCTGCGTCTGCTGAACATAAAGAGAACGCGAAGCTTCATGCTGCAAAGGCTGCTCTCCTTAAGTTGTCTTATGTATCTTGTGATCAGATGAATGTTGACACATTCTACGAAATCAATAAGGATGGTGAAATTGAAGCAGCAAAGCAAAAGCTACATGAGCTGTGTGGCAAGCAAAAATGGCCAAAACCAAATTACAAGTAAGCATTTCCCATTATTAAGAGCTTTATACTACTTTATTTGACCATCTATGAATGTCGATTGAACAAATTTTAATTAGAAACTAAAGTATGAGGATTCTATTATTTCTTACTGGCAACAAAGTTCGGTGAAATGAGGAAACTGTATGGTAATTCTAACCACTCTAGAGTTGAACGACACTTCTCGATTTACTAGTTCTTTTAAATGCCGTTTTGGAGATATAACTGTTTTTTCATTTATTGTTCGGATCTCTTCCCAATTTGTAAAAATTGTGGTAGTGAAATGTAGAAAGTTATTCATCTTTGGCTTGTACTTGTGTAGAATCCACAACGAAGTTGGCTCTGCTCATCAGAAGAGATATACATGCTCTGTTGAAATTGAAATCTCTGAAGGTGTACTTTTCATGATTGGGAATGAGAAGCCAAGAGTGAGGGAGGCAGAGAACTCAGCAGCTTCATTAATGCTCTTTGCCCTTAAAAACTCGAATTATATATAATGTTCTTCGTTTTTACTAAAATAGTTTTTCATCTTGAACACACCAAAATAAGGCTTTAAACTTGTACCATCAAATTCTTGAGAATAAAGTATTTGACGAATTAATGAGGCCACTTTATTCAGTATTTCAGTGCATTACATTTACCTATTTTTGATGGTAGACGACATATTATCGAGTTAATGGTGTATTTTTTTTAACCAAGCTAAGTGCTTGCAGCACTGTCTTCCTAAATCTTGTTACATTGACTCTAATATCCTGCTGCTGAAGATACACCTCCCGAACAACCCGATATCCCATGGCGTAGACACTTTCCGGATCTGTTATGACCGAATGATTATGTCCGTACAATTCTATGAGTGAGCTCTCATCTGGTTCAATCTTGTAACGCAGGTAATGGACGCCCATTGGCCCGGCCGGGTTGCCATAATAGTTTGCTGCGCCCCAGTCGACTCCCAATGGTTCTACTTGAACCATGACCGCACCCACAGGTAAGAACAATTCATTGGTAAGCCCAGCTCCATGAGCACCCACCAGCACAGCGCACGAGTTAATCACGTTGGCAAACTTGTCAAGATTCAATGCCTCCTTCGTTCGGGCAACCACAACTCTGAACCCCAGTTCTTTGATCATGGCTACTATCTCGTCTTCATTCAGGAACTTCCTCGTTTTCTCCCGGGATATCAGCACCAGTGTTGGTACTCTAATCTGAGAAACATGCGTGAAGTTGAGGCTGTATGTTTCCGCAAGAAACAGCCGGAAATCACGCATTGTGTATCCTCCCGGGAGGTCGCTGGGATTCAGGGCCAGATTATCATGGTACTTGAGCCCCAGAATCATTCCCGGAAAGCAGTGGACGCTGGCGTTTGCAGCTGGATTGACGACCTCATGACTAGAAAGTCGAGAGAGGATCTTGCCGAACTTGCTCACGAACCATGGATCGTAGTCCTCCACGATGAAGAGGACTCGCGATTGGAAATGCTTCGTGGTGATGAAAAGTGGGATTATAATGTCGTTGAATTCGTGGAACAAGTTTCCTAGTATACCGGAGGAGAAGATAACGGCGGGGGCAGTGTGATTGTGTTGGCAAGCAGGTGGCTTTGAGCTTCCCTGCAATATCTTGACTGGTGTTATCCATTGTAGGAGGTACTTATCCTTCTGCAGAGCGTACGGCTTAACGCTGCTTTCATTGAGCCTCGTTCCTCGGGGTGAAGTATATACCGTGATGTTGCTGCGGGTGTCGATCCTTACCGGTAGGTTCGATATGCAGACAAGGGAGTTTTCAGCAGCATCACAACCATATCCTGTTGTTTCTAGCTTTCTCTGATCTTCTTCTGCTCAACGATGATTCAAATTTCGACGTAATTAACCAAATAATGTGGTCTGGTTCAGAAAATTCAAGTTAATTGATTACTAACCTTTTAGAAGCCTTGCAAGGAGTGATTTCAATGGCTTCTGATCTTCAACTTGTGATATTGTTACCCCTGCCATCATTGACAAACGAGTACGAGTACGCGTTAAATAATATAATGTTCGTTTATCGAACACGAGGGTTTGGAGAAAGTAGTTGCGTACATTGATGAAATGAAATATTGTTTGCTCCGAAAAAATCGAGGAGCAGCAGCGTGATGATAAGTATGGCCCCAGATAGGAGCCTTCTTCTGCTCTTCTCCATTCGGAAATTTGTGTAGGACTATGAAGAAAGATTAACACTTAATCACATGATGAATTAATGCTATAGCTATTGTTTAATTAATTCGATAAGTCAACAGTTGATCCTTGATTTTGGTGATTTTTAAGACCTATTGAGCACTAAAATATATTTTATTTGGTACCGATTTCTGACAGTAATCACATGATTTTTGTTTAGATCGATCCTCTTGTATTAATTCTGGGGGACTACGCTAAGATCATCGTGCAGAATTTAACATAACATAAACAAAGATCAACATATTATATATATATATATATATATATATATATATATTTAAGAGAGACTTGTACAGTGAAGATCGAAATTTATATTATAACTAAAATTACCTAGACAAATTTGAAGGTTTTTCGTGTGATCTAGTCTGCTTCATGAATTTTGAACGTTTTTATGAAAAGAAATATAAAGAATTCAATTTGTTTATATTTTGGTATTATGGCATATAAATCGACCTAGCTTTAAGATACACGAAATGGAAGGAAAAAAATGAGGGTAATTGATGATTAAATGTGGTTAGTGCAAATAATAATAATAATAATAATAATAATAATAATAATAATAATAATAATAATAATTATTATTATTATTATTATTATTATTATTTTATATGAAAACTAGATTTACCCGCCCGCGATGCGTGGCCTAATATGAAACGATAGTATTGATCCACAAATTATATTATTTCCCATCCCCATTTCTTTAGTTTCAGATTTTTCATGTTTCCAATTATTGCACTAAAACTGGGAAATGATATTGTATTGCTCGATAGTTGGGAAGCAAATATGATTTTTTATTTATTCCATATATTTAGAAATTACAATCTTTGATTCATCTAAGTTGCAAACGAAAGACTACACAGAAGGCATGACTGCAAAACAAATCTGAGAAGCAAGTGTGATTTACAGAAAGCAAGTGTAATTTGCAGTAGAACCGAGGGGAGATTTTATAGAATTTAAATTTTAATATGAATGCATAATATTTTATAGATAAGAATTGAAGAGATTTTTTAGTTTTTATCTTTTTTAAAAAAATCAAATTGTGTACAAACATAATTTATATAATATATATATATATATATATAATATAAATATAGAATAGACATAGTTGAGAAATCAACCTAACCGTGAGCCATGAAATTTGGGATATATAATATATATATATATATATATATATATATATATATATATATATAGAATAGATTCGTCAGCCATGAATTTTGGGCGGGATAAGAGCATTTTGGGCGGGAGCTTTCCATGCAAAAGATTTTGCTTTAATATAGTATAGATCACTTGAAGGAAAATGCAATGCTGTTAGAGTTTCACAATCACGATTGCGTTAAAATTAACGTGCATATTTGAAGGCGCTAATTGCTTGTTTAACCAGCTGATTAAATTTTAATCTCTCTGAACCTAAAAATTAGAACAAAAAACAGCATGCGTATACGTAACAATCTAAAGTTTCCATAAATAATGCGTAGATGGCTAGATGCAATAAACTACCACACTAAAATAGTTGAAGACTAAAACCTAATGATTATAATTCCAAATTGTTTTTTGGGTTAATTGCTATAAAATTCACGAACTTTCAATGAATTTGTAATTTGAACACGACTTTTAACACAATAATAAGCTAACGTTTTAATTTATAGCAAAATAGACACAATCATATATAAAATTTCAACGATCTGAAAATTAGAATTACACAATGAAAATCCATAAACCGAATTAATTTGTTCACGTAGGAAAATCATTTATAATTATGATCATCAGGAAAAAGTTAGAAATGTCGAATTTGCTACAAATCAAAAGGTTGGATTATTATTAAAGTAATTACCTTTTTGACCGTAAAAATAATGTCCAAACACTTTTAGTCCCAAAATATACAATTTTGGTCTCAAGTTTAATTTTTTTGATACTTTTGGTCCCATATTTATATTTCAACCAATTTGATCTAAAAAACTAACGACTATACTTAAGATCCATTAACTACCTATTTTGGAGCCAAAATAGTATCTATTTTGTTGATCTTGGTTGCACTCATCCAAAATAAGTACTTAACAGATGTTAAGTATAGTATATTAATTTTTGGGATCAAAATTAATCCAGAAAATTAGCTTGCGACCAAAATTGTATATTTTGAGATAAAAAAATATTTAGACTCTATTCTTATGGGATCAGAAGTGTAATTTACTCTTATTATTACAACATTTTAAAAATCGTGTCTAAATTGTAAATTCATTCAAAAGTGATCAAGTTCTTTCATAATTGTCCCTTTTCTCTTTCCAATTTGTAAAAAAACTAGTAGTGAAAGAGAAAGATAACTATTTACTCATCACTGGCCTGTCTGTGCGCAGAATCCTCAAAGAAGCTAGTTAGCTCTATACATATCTACATATACATATATATATATATATATATATACCGACTTCTGATTGTGTGTATATATATAAATATATGCAATTAATATGCTATATATCGAGGTAAAGTTTTTTTCTTAACCAAGCCAAGTGCTTGAAGCATTGTCTTCCTAAATCTTGCTACATTCACTCTTATATTCTGCTGATCAACATACACTTCTCGAACAACCCGATACCCCATCGCGTAAACACTACCTGGATCCGTGACGACCGTGTGATTGCTCCCGTACAATTGAACGAGTGAGCTCTCATCTGCTTCGATCTTGTAACGCAGGTAATGCACGCTCATCGCCCCGGCCGGGTTGCCGAAATAGTGCTCCGAGGCCCATTCTAGCCCTAATGGCTCTACCTGCACGGTCACCGCACCACCGGGTAAGAACAGTTCGTTTGTGAGCCCAGCTCCATGTACACCCATCAACACACTGCACGAGTTGATCGTGTTCCCGAATTTCTCGAGATCTAACGAATCTTCCGTTCGGGCCACCACAACTCGGAACCCTAGTTCTTCGACCATGGCGACTATCTCGTCCTCATTGAGAAACTTCCTTGTAGTTTCCCGTGATATCAGCACTGCAGTCGGTGGCTGCAGTGCTGTTATCTGGGAAACATGCGCGAACTTCAGGCTGTACGTTTCTGCCAGAAACAGCCTGAAGTCGCGCATTGTGTGCCCTCCGGGGATGGCTCTGGGGTTCAGGGCCAGATTGTCGTGGAACTTGAGCCCCAGAACCATCCCTGGGAGGCAGTGGACGCTCATGTTCGCTGATGGATTGACAATCTCGTGACTGGATAGCCGGGAGAGGATCTTGCTGAACTTGGCGACGAACTGAGGGTTGTAGTCGTCGATGATGAAGATGACCCGGGATTGGAAATGCCTTGTGGTGATGAAGAGTGGGATTATAATGTCGTTGAATTCGTGGAATAAGTTTCCTGTCATGCCAGAGGAGAAGATTACTGCAGGGATAGTGTGGTTGTATTGACAAATTGGTGGCTTTGAGTTTGAGTTTGAGTTCGAGTTTTCTTGTAATATCTTGACTGGTGTTATCCATTGTAGGAGGGAGTTATCCCTCGGCAGAGCGTATGGCCTAACGCTGCTTTCGTCGTCAGCACGACGTCTGGATGAAATATAAACGGTGATGTTGTTGCGGGTGTCGATCCTCACCGGTAGATTTGATACACAGACAATGGAGTTTTCAGCAACATCACAACCATATCCTGTGGTTTCTAGCTCTCTCCGATCCTCTTCTGTTCGGTGATGAATCAAATTTCGATGCAATGAATTGGAGGGATAATTGCCTTAAAATACATGAACTTTTGCACTTATTTTGATTTTTCTATTGATTCAAAAAATTTACTCGCAATAACATATAAACTTAACAGCTTTTGCAATTACAAATATCGTTCACATTTTCAACCAATTGAAACTGATGTGATTTATGATGTAATTGCGTATGCATATAATTTTCAATTGGCCGGAAAAAACATAGATTCTTTAGGTTTCAATCATGTGAAAACAATATACGATTTCAATTTGTTGAAAATGTGAATGAATACTATTATAATTAATTTCGAGGATTGTTAAGTTTACATTATTGGAAGTACAATTCTAAAAATCATTTGATATAAACCAAAATTGGATCAAAGTTCGTATACGTTAAGGCAATTATCCTAATTTCGATGAGTTACTAACCTTTTAGGAGCCTTGCCAGGAGTGATTTCAAAGGCTTCTGATCTTCAACTTGTGATGTTGCTGCCCCTGCCATTGACAAATTAACAAGTTTAATTAAACAGTGTATAAACATATTGATCGCAGACAATTAATTAATTAAATCTAGGAAAAAGTAGCAACGTCGTTAACATGCATTGATGAAATGAAATATTGTTTGCTCGGAAAAAATATTGGAGCAGCAAGGCAAGGACGATGAGTATTGCCGTCGCCGGAGCTGCGTGACATAGCAGCCTTCTCCTACTTTTCTCCATCCACATCTTTGTTGATGTATCCATGCATAATACACTATGAAGAAGATGATTTTTTTTTAGCAAAAGTAAATATTGAATTAAAATAGAACCCGTTCAGCCATCAGAACGTTTGACAAAATAATAACGGGGACAACACCGCTGTAAGAAAAAAATAAATGATTACTACTAGCTAATTTTGCCAGAAATTAAATGAGCCGTGACATTCGCTGTTCGACGAGCCCATGTATAGATAACCTCTTCAAAATGGGCTGCCTTCACCTTTATCGAACTCCAATTTAGGAGAAATTATGAAGAAGATGATTAACATGCACTTAATCACATGATGAATATATATAATGCTATAACTATTGTTCTAATTAATTTGATAAGTTCATTAACACTTTAATGATCATCGATTTTGTTAATCTCATTTTCACCTTTAATTAACACCTAATTAAGAGCAAAGCCCAATGTATTGATTAATGCATTAATTTAACAGTGATGATCAAACATGAGAGCAACACTTGTATAGTTATGAATCTTGAAAGAAATATTTATTTTTATATGAAAATTACTTCCAGAAAAAATAAAAATAAAAAATGCAATGTTTGTTAGAGTTTCACAATCACAATAGCATTAAACTAGTGTATTTGGTGGCGCTAATTGCTTGTTTAATTAATTAACCTGATTGAATTAATATTTCTGAAGCTCAAAATTAGAACAAAAAACAGATTTTGCGTAATAACCTATAATTTCCGTAAATAATGCGTAGATGCAATAAAATAGCTATGTAGTCGCCTAACCACCACACTTAAATAATTGTAGATTGGGATGAAATCCTCTGTTCTCAAATCGTGTTACATATTTTTTTTGTTCTCCTATATAATTTAATAGTTTTTCTTTCATTTTTTTCTTTGATTCATTCTCCCTACTATTTCGTTTCTCGAAATTTAACTTAGCTTTCAGTCGCTGAAAAATTTGACAGACAGTAGTATTGGAGTAAAAATAAAACATTGGGGCTCGCTTTGCTATTAGGTAAAAATTGAGGTATTATTATGAAAAAAATGCAAACTTTATGATTTATATTTATTTTTTAGTATCTTTTAGTTAATAATTAATTATAACGTATAAGGGGTTGATTACATGCATAATTAGGATTTATAATTTTTTAATTTAAAATTTTAATTTATTACCAATTATAAAATTAAAATACACTAAAAAAATGAAATTGAAGAAAAAAAAATGAAAGAAATACTAATAAATTTAATCATAGAATAATAGAATATAACATAGTTCAGGAACAGAGGCTTTCCTTAATTTGCCGAATGTACTTATACTCAACACTCGACTCATGATCATTCATTAGAAGCTCGGTTTGATAAATATATATATATATATATATATATATATCGGACACGCTTGAATATAATTTTGCATTTGATAAGATTAAAAGTTAGAACTCAAACTCGATAATTAAATTGGAACAAACAGATATAAAATATTAAACTACTCGAGCTGGACTCGTGTTTGGTAGCTAGATCTACTCAATAGGTATAATCAAATTAACAAGTTCAAACAAATTTTTTGAAATTCGATATATATCATGAATAGATGTAGAGGTAGAAATGGGCCAGGCCGGCCGTCAGGGGCCTATGGCCTGATCTACTTTGAGCCTAGTTAGGCCCGGTCTATACAATAAAAAAGTCAGGCTCACGCCTTTTTAGAAACTTACATTGATAAGTAGGTTTAGATTTAGGTTTTCAAAAAAAGCCTAATAGCTTAACATGCCGACCTATTTTTATAATATAATATAAGTTATTATATATATATTTTTTTGAAACCACATATATTTATTATTTAAAATATGAAATAATTTTTATTGTCATTTATGTTTTGTGTTAATTTTGACTTGATATATGTTATGTGTCTTTCATTAGATATGCAACTCTTGTTATTATTAATATTAGTTGAAGAAAAATAAAAATAATTTCAAGTAGGCTCAAATAGGCTTTTATAAAGCCCCGAGCCTAGCTCATTTTGTTAAAAAGATCTGGTTTAGGCCTGTAAAAAAGCCTACAATAAATAATAGGTTAGATTTGGACCTAACATTCGTATAATAGGCTAAAGTCTACTAAGGCAAAGTCAAGCTCAACCTGGCCCATTTCTACCCTTAAATAGATGTATATTCAGTTCGACTCGACTCAACTCATTTTCAAACAAATATGATCAGATATATACCCGACTCGACTCGTTTAGCTATAAAATTGATACTTATAGCAAATCTCATTCCTAGTGGCCTTAATTAACCGGTGATTTTCTTAAAGAAGGTGACATTAGAAGCAACCAGATTTAGGCCTAAACAAGTTGCAATCTGAATTGACCATGATTTATTATAACTCCATTAATAATTCATATCCGTCCAATTCGCCCAAATTTGATTTTTTGGGTTTGAAAACTACTTTTATAGCACAAATATTATTTTGAGTTCCTTGTCAACTTAGGAGAATTGCTGACAGCTTCCTATCTTTATTTCAATTTTTTTATTTTTTTTAGTGATTTATCGAATCATTATTTTTTATGGTTAAATGTCTCTGTTCGTACCCTGATTTTTCATTTTCCTCGAGTTAGTCTATCTATATGTAGCCTTCTCGAATACTACATTTTCAAATTAAGACAATTACTTCCCACTCGTTTTCTGAATATATTGCCTTTCAACTGCATTCTTTTTAAATTCGTATTTTCTCACACGATTTCTTCGCATGGAAACTTTTATTTCGATCCGTGTTTCATCTCCTATTCCGTCAGATCAGCTCATACTACGCGTATGGCTTAAAAATCAGACTAATAATTCATTATTTGACTCCTAATTGTTCATTAAAAGCTCATATATATATGTTCGTTTTTTACAAGATTTAAAGCTCGACAAGTGAAAATAGAGCAAACATGTATAAAAATATCAAATTCCTTTTGAGCTCGACTTCTGTTCGGCTCGATTAAAAGATTGTTTGAACTTGACTCGATATATAGTCAAACAAGCTCAAACATAAATTTCAAAAATCAATTCAAATAAGCTTAATTATTAAGTATATATACGTTTGACTCGACTCGACTGAGTCATTTACAACTAGCCCTAACAACGTGACGTGTACTAATAATAATATTGGATAGCAATTTCCCAAGTCTCAAGTATGCCGATTGCATCTTGAAAACAATTGGAAAAACACTCATAATTGATTAATTAATGGAGAAGAAAAATGTAATAAAAATCACAAATTACTCAAACAAAATGAACTCTGTAATAGATATCCAAAATCCGAACCCCTCTTCTGAAAACTACATGTAATAATTCAGTTATCAGAGAAGTTTCTACAATTTAAGAAAAGAATGTAATAATTAAAATTAATTCCTTCACATGAAAAGTAATTAATCCAATATTCCTAGCTATGTAAGTAAAAATTAATTGAGCATTACAATTTACATAGGCTCATCACGAACGAGGCTCATCGCTTCAACCATCGTCTCCCTAAACCTCTCAACATTAATTCTCACATTCTGTCCATTAAGGTACACTTCCCGCCCCACGTGGACGGGAAATGCACCCTTCGGATCCACGAACGCCTGATGCGTTCGTGACCCGAAAATCTTCAAGAGTGAGCTTTCTTCGGGCTCAACCTTGTACCTCAAGTAGTGAACCCCCATTCCTCGGGCCGGGTTGCCGTAATAAGTGGCCGCAGCCCATTCCAACCCGACCAAATCCACCTGCACCATCACCGCCCCGTCGGGCAAGAACAGCTCGTTCGTGAGGCCCGCCCCGTGAGCCCCCACGAACACGCTGCACGAGTTTATCATGCTCGAAAACAACTCGAGATTCGATACAACTTTAGCCCTGGCAACCACTACCACCCGGAAGCCTAGATCTTCCATCATACCAACCACCTCCTCCTCGTTTATGATCCTCCTCGTCGTCCTCCGCGACAGGAGCATCACCGTCGGCCTTTTAATCTGAGACACGTGGCTGAATTTCAGATGCAACGAATCTCTGAGGAACTGCTTGAAACCAAGCGTCGAGAGCCCTCTCGGTATATCGCTAGCGTTCAACGAGAGATGGCCGTGAAACTTCAGCCCGACGATCGCCCCACTAAAGCAGTGAACACTACTCCGATTACCGGCCGCGGCGGCGTTCAAGATTTTGTACGACGTCAGCTGAGCTAGGACATTGCTGTATTTCGCCATGAACGAAGGCCTGTAATCCTCCACGACGAGGACCACGTTTTTCTTGAAAATGGCGGTGGTGATGTAGAGAGGGATTATGATCTCGTTGATCTCGTGGAACACGTTGCCGATGAACCCGCTGGTGGAGAAGACCACCGCCGGAACGCCGTGGCTGTGATCACAAACCGGCGGCGCTGTCGCGTTCCCTCCTAGCACTATCTTCACCGGAGTTACCTTCTTTAGAAGGATTTCGTCTTCTTGCCTGGCGTAAGGCCGGAGCCACGTCTCCCACCGGGGCTGGCTCGTCGGAATTGTGACGGTCATAGCTCCGGTGTCGATCTGAGTAGCTCGATCTGTAACGCAGTGCTTCGAGTATACCTGCGTATCGCAAGAGAAGCCGGTGGCTCTGAATTTTTTTAGGTCTTGCTCTGTTTATGATTAATCCATGATTAGTAGAGGTAAGTATCATATATTTTCAGTAAAGTAGAGAGAGAAATGCAAAGACCTTGAACTAATCTTGAGAGAAGAAAATGGAGGGAATCTGAGTTTTCTTCAACAGTTTTATTGGGATTGACGATCATCATTTTTCTGGCGCTGCTGCTGGAGATTGATACAGGACTGGAGATATAATGCAACCCTGACATGATGAAGAGTATTATTAAATAAAATTATCAAATATCATATATATGATCATAATCAAATGAAATAAAATGAATTACGTTGCTCGAATCTAATATTTTTGCCCCACATAATATCGACGTAGAGCAAAGGAATAACGAGCAAGAAGATCCATGGAGTCAAGCGAAAAACCAGATGCTTCTCCATTGTTGATTAACTACAGGAATTGAAGAAGATTGCAAGTTCTTGATTGCAGAATACGCAAGCAATGAATAATAATACGATGATGGAGTAGAATATTGTCAATTTCTTTTATTTTATTTTCAGATAATTAATTTCTCTGTCATTCTTTTTCTTATTCAACTGTATATAAATTAAGATGAGAGACTTTTTTAGGGCGTGGTTGAGTTGAGGCATCTTTTTCGATATAACTATTAACGACTGCTGAAGAATCCACAGCATTTTGTTTCAATTATGCTTCATTTGGCATTAATCACTTTTTTGAAACTATTAATTTTATATGTTTCAACTTGCCTGGATTTTGAACAAGTCCAAGCTAGCTACTTCATTATTAGTTTTAAAGAATGTAGAGACTAAATTGAAAGAGAAAAAGAAAAAAAAAGAATTATATATAATCAAATCGAAGTTTGTGTTTATTCATGCTGCATATGGTGAACTCCAAAGCATAATACAAATACAGCTTAGCTTCTCTTCTTGAAATAATGCCTTTCATAGAGTAGAGATCAATTTTGTGTGTCAATCGTGTGCCGATATTAAAATTATATATTGTTAATAATGGTTTTTATAAAAATAAATTTTATTATATTATAACTAATCATAATTAATATTTATTGCTAAAAATTTAAATTTTAAAAAGTTATATACCTCCCAAAAGTTAATTATATTAATTAAAAAATGAAAATTAAATATTAAAAAATAATTATAAACTCTAATTGGGTGTAATCCCTAAATAAAATTCTAAAATTATGCTAAACCTAAATAAATTAAAATTGAAGAAAAAAATGAAAGTAAAAGTAATAATTTTGAGGTTTGGTACACGGTTGATACACACAAGTTGAGACTATAAGATCTCAAGTGCTTTTCATATAGGTGTTGGAATTTGGAAATTAATCACATGAGATCCCCTACGTACGCCAACCTATATTTTTTTTATATGATTTAAACTATTTATTTAACTAGGGTTCATATATATCCTTCCCCAAATTATGATATATATAAAAAGAAATCAATTATTACAGAGAAAATGTCACACGATTCATAGTAGGATATCCGATCTGAAAATGGGGTCCGAAACAATTTTGGGTTCAAAAACATCCATATTTTCTATCAAAACACGGAATCAAATATTTGACTTAACATAACAAGTTAACAATCATGTTGATTTAATTGATTTAAATCTAAAAAAAAAAGGAGAGAGAAATTACGATATTATTGTGATTTTCTTTCCCTAGACACCAACACAATAAAAAAAAAACTAAGTTCCTATCTCGAGCACGATATGCACTATAGGTAACTAATTAATTAATGGTTATCTTAAATATTATCATACAATTATATAAATCTTTTCTAGATATCTCTCACGTTGATATTATGTAATAAATCTAGTCGTGGAAATGAATCTTGTTAGAATTTCATTGTCAGATAAAACATAGAAATTATGTCGATTGTGATGCCAACATCGATAGTCGTTTAGTGTTAATTCATAATTAATCTCTAAATTTTATAATCTCTTTGACAGCTACCAAATCCATGGTAATTAGGCAACTCCCTCGATTTTTGAATATTTTTGTTTCTTAAAAAAATCTCTTGTAATATTTGACAAATTCAAGTAAAGAAGAAAGTCGTTTTTAAGCAGTGATTACGGGACCAAATTTTCTATTCAATTTTCGAATTTTCTACTATAGTTACGTTTGAACTATTCAAAGCTTTATAAATTACTAAAATAATTAATTAATTAATTAGATGAAGTCGATCGAATTCGACAAGAACCACAGCTTCCAAGGTAAGGGGCCGCCTACCGTGGTTTTTTATGCTAAAGAATTATGAAAATAAAGACGAAATTAACAAGTGGCGTTGCTTAATTGACTCCTCTTTTTGGAATGTCTCGTTCTAATTTTTTTAATTAGACTCTTTAATCTTATTTTAATTACTTTTTTCGACATTATGTGATTGATGGAAACCCTTTGTATGTCTCGATTTACCGAAAAATGTATTGCAGTTAGGGGTTAGCATTCGGTTTGGTTCGATCTCGAAAATGTTAAAACTGAAAAAAATCGAAATTTTTAAAAATAGAACCGAACCGAACCGAATTTCTCATCGGAACCAAACCGAACTGGACTGAAATATTTTGGTTCGGTTCGGTTTTGAACCGAAATTTTTCTTAAATTTTCTGATTTTTGTTTTGTTTTAAATTATCTTCATTCGATATAATCAAATATGTACACGTATGAATTAGTTAATTATCAAGATTCAAGTTCAAAAAATATCAATAAACAATTGAATAAAGTCCAAAAAGGTATAAATTCCAATAAAGCAAACCGAATAAACTATAAAGTCCAACAAAATTGAGTATTTTTATTGCTAATATATATAAATTCAGTTTTTCAATTAGGTTCCGATATTTTTTCTCTGGACCGAACCAAATTGAAAATCGGATTTTTATTAGAAAAAAATCGAACCGAACCGAATTTTAAAAAGAACCGAACTGAAAAAACCAAATTAATTCGGTTCAATTCAGTTCTCAATTTTCGGTACTTTTTGCTCATCCCTAATCGCGGTTAATAATAGAGGATCTCGTGTAAACAGTCTCTCGGAGTTACGATGCATGCAACACATTCCCTTAATTTGCGATCAATTTGTAGTAATAAAGTCACGTATGCATCTAGACTTTTCCCAAAGTTGAAGTCAATAGTGATCCATGATTCTCTTCTCATTCTTCACGTCTTAACTCGTGTGCTCTTTTTTCTTTTTTTTTCTTTCTTTTTTTTTTCACAGTGATGGTTGTCATCTCTTGCACGAAACCTATCTCCATTGGCATTTTATTAATCTTCTAAGTTATTAAATGGTCGGGTCGTTAAATTACACTTTATGTCTCAAACTATTAAGATTTTCACAAAAAATGTGATGAAGTATGATTAATTAAATTTTACGTCACAAGCTATTGACATCGAAATAGTCAAATTTCAGTAATTGAAAATCGACGTGTCTGCCAATAAAGCAATGAAGAAGTGTGATATCGATGATACGAAGAGTTTGATTCCCGGTAATTCATTAGTTTCCACTTATTTATTCCAAATGAATGCATATGTGCCTTATATAGAGAATTAAGCATATATAGAGAGAGAGATTATAATAGAGATTGTGTTTCGCGTGTAAACGTGAAAATCAGTTTGTTTACGGTCATTTTAGTGTTTTTTATATCGTATTTTGGTGCTAAAATACTTAACACTAAAATACAATAAAAAAAAGCATTATTTAAAACAAATAACACCAAAATATGGTAAAAAAACACTAAAAATACATTAAACAAGCTGGTTTTCATGTTTACACGCGAGCGCAATGACAAAATATATGTCCTCGCCGTAACAAGAAGTTCAAAAAAAAAACAGCAAGATTTGTAAAAAAACAGAGTAAATTAACACTTCATCAAACTCTCAATTCAGAGTGTAACAAAACTAGAATTAATTAGAACAAATCAAATTAAATGTGCCCTGAATTTATGTACACAGGCAAAAATGCTCGATCCTTTCTACCTGCTTTCATTTTTTTTTTTACCATGTAAAATTAAATTTAATTACCTCATTATTATCTACCAGCCCAATCCGTAACAATGCTAAGAGCTTCAACCAAAATCCCTCGAAATCTAGCAAGATTAACCCTCACATTCTGCTGATCAAGGAACACCGTTCTCGCCGCTCGGTAGCCCCCGTCCCTGTAAACCGAACCGGGATCCGTTACAACGGAGCTGTTGCGGCCGTACAACTTGAGCAACGAGCTCTCTTCAGCCTCGATCTTGTAGCGCAGGTAGTGAACCCCCATTGCACGGGCCGTGTCCCCGTAGTAGGTGTTGGAGGCCCACTCCGTTCCCAGCAGTTCTACTTGGATCATCACGGCGCCCGTTGGCAAGAATATCTCGTTCGTCAGACCGGCGCCGTGAGCTCCGAGTAGAACGCTGCAGGAGTTTATGAGCTCCGTGAATTTCTTCAAATTCGACGCCATTTTCGACCGTTTCACCACGATCACCTCGAATCCTACCTCCTTCATCAGAGGTATCATCTCGTCTTCGTTGAGGAATCTCCTCGTGTTTGTGCGGGATAGGAGGAGTAATCGAGGTTTGGCTATTTCCGACACGTACGCGAATTTCAGGCTGAAGGCTTGCCGGAGGAAATGGCGGAATTCCGGCATTCCGTAGCCGCCGGGGATGTCGGAGGAATTCAGAGCCAAATTGTCGTGGTATTTGAGGCCGACGACCGCCGCCGGGAAACAGTGGACGCCGCCAGTTTCATTTGCGGCGGGGTTGATTATTTCGTGAGATGACAGGTGAGACAAAACGCTGCCGTATTTGGCGATGAACGACGGCTTGTAGTCCTCGAGCACGAGCGCGATGCGCGACTGGAACTGCTTCGTGGTGATGTAGAGGGGGATGATGATCTCGTTCATCTCGTGGAAGACGTTCCCGGTGCTGCCGGAGGAGAACACCACCGCGGGGACGCGGTGGTGGCGGCGGCACGGCGGCGGCAGAGACGTGGTGGTGGTGTTTTTGTACCGGATCATTTTGACGGGGGAGATTGACTTGAGACTGTCTTCCTGCCTCGCGTAAGGCCGGATTTCAATCTCCTCGTCCGACGAGGGATATCCCTCGTCGGAGGAAGGTATGTACACCGTCATGGTGCTCATGTCGATTCTCACCGGTTTAGTAGATACACAGTGGATGGAGTGGACGGCGTTGTTGCACGCAAACCCCGTCGCGTCCAGCTTTCTCCGATCCTCCGCTGCAAAAAAATTTACTCTCGTCATCCAAAAAAAATATTATAATTAAAAAAAAAATAGTTAGAGTTTAATTTGCATACCTCTAGCTAGTCTTGCTAGATGAAAATTCATGAACTCTTGCTCTTCAAGAGTCTTATTTGTGCCGTTGTAGATAGTTTGTGAGCCGGAAAAATACTGCATCCCTGCAATTACAACACAATTTTACAATCTAAACACTATAATTAAACACGTGAGCTAAAATTAAAGTGAATTAAATTAATTACATCGATCGAACGAAATTCGGTTGCCCCAAAGGAAATCAACGCCAACACAGAGCAAAGGCAAGGAGAGTAGTAAAATGATTGGAGTGGCAACAAAAACAAGCTTCTTCTCTTTCTCCATCTTCTTCAACATGATTGATGATATGATGTTGCATGAATAATATGTATGTATGTATGTATGATTGTTGAAGAACTAAAAAAACTGTCGATTATTACCAGTTTTTAGCTTTCATCTCTCTTTAATTCCCTTAACCTGTCATTCTCTTCACATGATTATAATGAATATTTTTAATTTCTTTTTATTATAGTATGATTGATTATATTATACTATTTTATTATGTGACCAGTAGCTACGAGTCTTTGAACAGCGGCAAAGCATTTTCCTTTTTTTCAATAGCTAACAATTGGAATATTATCTGTGGACGTCTTGACTTCTCTCAATTGAGATCTTGGCCAAATATTATTATTAATTATAATAGGGAAATATTTAATTTCTGTATGCAAATTGCAAAAGAGTACTCACTCTTCTTTAGTTGAGTGACCATTTTTTTTTTTCCAAAATAAAATTATTAAAGTATTCCAAAGTCAAATTTGAAATATTGGTTAAAAGCAGAAATCGCGTTATTCATGCTTAGTATCAAATTAATGCACATGGTTGTTTGATTTAGTGATTAATCGTAATCAGAAATTCAGGACAATAACATTACGAGGATTAATTAATTAGACACTATTTAATTAATTTTTAACTGTAATTAATAAAGAGAGAAGTTGATTAAGACCACATGAGATCATCTAGCTAGTCCAAAATTGTGTGTCAACCATGTACCGAACATTAAAATTATTTTTTTTTTCAATTTTAATTTCTCTTAATTTCATATAATTTTACATTATTATTTAGGGTTTATAATTAGTTTTTAGCATTTAATTTTCATTTTTAGTTAATAGAACTGATTTTTACGGTTGATTATTTCAAACTTAGGGTTTATAATTTTCAAAATTTCAAATTTTAGCAATAACACTCTTTTTTATTTATGATCAGTTATAATATAATAAATTTTATTTTTATTAAAATTGTATAATTTTAATGTTGACACACGAATGGAACACGCACAATTTGATCTAGAGGATCTCATCCGGTTTAAGACCTGACTTTTCCTTTTTTAATTGTTTTCTCTTTTCAATATGAAAGGCACTTAGAGAGGACTTGTGAGATATTTTTTTTTATTATTATTAAAAAGAATAATGCCACGGGATCAGCTAAAATTTAATTGTTGGGTAAGTAACTGAATGCATATAAGAATTATAATTTGTCATTTTCACTTTCAATTTATTAGTATAAAATATAAATAAAACAAAAAAAAAATCTCCATTTTCATTGTCATTAATTAATTAAGATTAATTGAGTTTATAAGAAAAGGTAAGAAACGTGCAAGATGACAACAACCTAATAATCGGTTAGAGAAACTTACAACTAGCTATGTTATTGGAATTAGAGCATTTCTTTTTCTTAACAAATTATTTAATTTCAATTAAGTGAAAATATAGTATTAATAAAATAAAGTAAACGATGTCGTTGTGGACGTTGCCATCTGCATGC
This sequence comes from Perilla frutescens, assembly GCA_026008535.1. Taxonomy (NCBI): domain Eukaryota; kingdom Viridiplantae; phylum Streptophyta; class Magnoliopsida; order Lamiales; family Lamiaceae; genus Perilla; species Perilla frutescens. The sequence continues at coordinate 69,663,933 of BRKX01000004.1, forward strand.
TTTTTCAAATAATATACATTTTGATTAATTGAAGAATAGAATTCTCTAATATAGGACTGACAGCTATAGATTCTTCATTCAAAAGCAGCCCCGGGAATTTAGTATGAATAATATATTTACGTGTGTGTGTGTGTATATATATATATCATATTTTTAAGGGCGAATTTTATATAATTCTCACGTGTTTTTCCGAAAAATAAAAAAATGCTCTGTGTTAAATAAATAGTCTAAAAATTCCCTCTGTTACGTATAATTCATCAAAAAAGTCCCTTTTTGAGAAAGTGAATTATATTTGCTAAAAAAGAGTGCGTGATTCTTATTTTTACAATTTTTGTATTATTTTTTAAATATAATCAATTTTTTTAAAAATAGTAGTTTGACCAAATACTATAATTTTTAAATAATATAAAATATATTAATATGTAAAAAAATTACGTAGCATAGGAGATTATCAAAATAGCTAAAAAGTAGTAATATAACCGAATACTAAAATTTTCAAATGATATAAAATATATTTATCTATAACAAAAACTGTAAAAATAATAATCATACACTCTTTTTTAGCAAATGTAATTTACTTTCTCAAAAATGAGCTTTTTTTATGAATTATACGTAACATAGGGGATTTTTAGACTATTTATTTAACACATGGAGTTTTTTAATTTTTCGAGAAAATACTGGGGAGTAACATGAAATTTGTTCTATTTTTAACGAGGAATAATATGTATGTAGCTCGGTAACGCAACTCTTGTTGATCCCTCGTTTTCCTTGCTTATTAATATCAATCAATCAATATTTAAATTAAGTTATTTTTTATCCCAAAAAAGTGAAGTCAAATTCTAGATGAATGGGTGCTTTGATTCAATTTAAACATAATATATTGTGTACTACTTTTTTTCAAAATTAGGGGCTTAGGGGGTCTAGTCACCGTTGTCCCCATCGACTTAGTGCATATTACTTTTATGTAATTAAGAGATATAATTAAATAGGTAGCATTACTTGTAGTGTAGGAGTAAATTATTAAAGTAAAGAAACAAATTAAAGAAGATCACTATTAAAAAAAAGCGTAAGCAAATTGCAATAAGATATTGACCTTTAATTTTGTTTGCAAGTATGAAATAGTCCTTCCAATTAGAAAATGTTAGGGTTTGATTGTTTTTGAAAACTACAAATGGGCAATAATGATCAACTTGAATATTGGAAAACAATAGTTAGTGGGAAATTAAATAAATTAAAGTACGTGTTTTGCTCAAAATAAAAAATAATAAAAATAAACGTACGTGTTATGTATTGAGGATTTTTTGTGTGTGTGTGTGTGCGTTCATGCAACCGTATTAATTTATAAAAAAAATTAACTAACCTCAATATTCAATTAATTCATCTATATATATTTTATATAGGTAGCTTCCTTCTTAAATAAGATGGTGCTGAATCGAATCTCCTCAATACCACAGGTCGGGTGTGTGAGTGTAAAAAAAAATAAAAAAAAAATAAGATGATGCTGAAATTATGAAACAATTTGCGTGTACGTCCGATATATTCAATCGATTATCTGTAGCTATGATTACTATTGTTTTTTAAAATGAAGATAAATATTTCAATCCTCAAATAGTATTAATAGATACTACATATCACTATTACTTGTACCAAATATATACAATTTTCTTTTATTATTGACTTCTGACTTTTCAAAAAATATATATAACTTGAATAGTGATATGATGCTGCCAGTCTCCAACCCATTAAACTACATATTATTAGATCATATGTGCCAATTTGTGTTATATATATATATATATATATATATATATATCTTAAGTCACAGCTAATTAATTTTTTTTAATATACCTTAATTGGGGAACGTTAAACCTAAATAAAAATTTAAAGTTAAATTAAATTATAATAAATTAAAATAAAACGATAATTAAACTATTTAAGATTGAGAGGAAAGATAATTAACAAAACGATAATGCATACATATAAAATGGTGGTGGCCCAAAGAGTTCACTTTTTTGATTTGTAATCTTATTGCTTCACTTCCCCTCTTTTTCCGTAATTATAATATATTTTTTTTTGGAAGAGTTAGATTATAATAGAGGTTACGACGTATATATCAATACAATTAATTAGTGATATAAATTCAATATAATTTGAAAATGATTGAGTCCAAATGATCGATGGGGTTACGTAAGCTTGATAGCTTTTTGTTTTATTTTTTTTTACGAAAGCTTGATAGTATTGAGACCTAAACTTGTAAGAAATAAATAAAAAATGAAGTGCAAATAAAAGCTAATATACGGTTAGATGTATTAATCAAGCTAATATGACCTTTTAACGAGACCTAATTATATTGGTTAGATGCATTACTTAATATATTAATAGTGACGTTAATTAAAAAGGGAGCTAGATTGCAAAACCATAGGCTAGCGTACGTAACACGGATTTCGATCCGGAAACGTCATGAAATTCTCTAATCCACTTAGTTGTGGTAAATTTATCATATATGACCATAATAGGTGTGAGTAGTTTGGGTAGTAATAAATTCATGGTCGATCCTAACATTTCAGAGGCCCGTGGTGAAATGAGAAAAAAAGGAGCCCTAAGTTTTTTTTTACCGGCATCTTAAAGTGTATTCCACGCTTTGTCTTAATTATTGTAAATCTTGAAAAGATGCAATCAACAGTTAGAAAATCTAATTCGTAAATTTTGTAAGTAACTAATACTTTCATTAATTAAATAAGTATGAAAAAACTATTGATCATATTATAAAAAATTCAAAATGGCAGTAATTCAATTTTTTATTGTCATATTTTATGTTGAGCCTTAAATACAACAATTCAATTATTTCTTTTTCTCTATATAGTTTTGATAAAAATTAAAATTGGAGTCTTGTACCTTTCTTGTACTGATCTTTGTTTAGAGCATAAACAATTGATTAATAATCCAATTGCAAGATTAAGATTAATACAACAAACATTTTCAATAAAATTTCACATCAAATTTAAACATACAAAAAATTAAATAAGCAACAAAACTAATCTCTAAAATATACTTCTCCTCAAGGTTGCCCGTATGGGGTTCTACTTTCTATATGTCGATTTTATTTTTTAAAAAAAATTACCTAAATATTTTTTTTTTTAAATTTTTGGGGGCCCCAAAAATATGGGGGTCCTGAGCAGCAGTCCACCTGACCTACCCCAGGGCCGGCCTTAAATAGATTATATTTTGATTTCAAAAAAAGGATCAATTATTGTTATGTACGTACTTTAATATTTTCATTCAATGATGTGACAGTGTTATATAAGTTGTCAGGTGATTATGATTTACCTTTTCATTTAAATCTATTATTTACGTAATGTGAAATAACATTTAAATATTTTTGTCTCTGGATGACTGCCACGTCATGTCCTAGATACATGGCATATATAGCACCATATACTTATGAAAATCAATATCTATATCGCTACATCTTGATCTATTAAAATTTAGAATGTTTTTATTCATGTCATGAAATCATCTACAAATAGATCTATATATCATTTTTTTAAAATATTCCTTTAATTTAGTGTACACCAGCAAGCACTCCTAATATTAACAATTTGAGTTGTGGATAATTTGTAGCAAGCTCTTTTTTTTTTCTTTTTTTTTCTTTTTTGAGAATGTATTTGTAGTAATAATTAATTAATGTGCATGGAATGGGGTTGAACGTGCAGAGGACGATCCGATCCTTAAAAATCATGCACTGATACTTATAACACTCTCTCTCTCTCTCTCTCTCTCTCTCTCTCTCTCTCTCTCTCTCTCTCTCTCTCTCTCTCTCTCTCTCTAATTAATTTGAGAAATTAAAACCGGCCATGCACGATCACCGTCATTAATATCAGTTGGCGAATTTGAGAAATTATATATTTTCTTCGTCCACATTTCTAATTTTGAGGAATTACACGATCCTTCAATGAAGAAAATTTTTGAGAAGTTTCTGGACAAGACAATGACATTAAAATATGTTAAATAATTATAGTTAGTACGTACTAAATTGTTACAATTACACATAATAATTAATCCACCACTTTAATTATTTTCTTTATTTTACATTAATACTAATGGTCACGTACGATACGACTCAAATAATAGACCCGTTTTAATTAATTACGACGAGCAGCCACAATGGTTTGCACCATTTTGGTGTGGTTTACTCTTTTTTTAATATTATCTAAAATATTTTATTTTAGTTTATATATATTATCTAGCTTAATTGTTTGATTGTGTTTAATTTTCAAGAAATTACTGAAATAAGTTATTTATTTATTACAAAATAATTTTATTAAAAATTAAATTATAGTCATTCTCGTCGTCTTAATTCAAAGAATCTTAGATCCCTTTTAATTGCATGGGTCGAACTATAAGCATTGGGCTTTAATGGGCATCTTAAATGGGCTCACAGTCCACTTTGTATGTCCATTAATTTCGTAAGTCCTAAAATTTTAAATGAATTTTGTATCATGTAAATTAGAAAAACCCATTATTTCAAATTTTAAGTTGCTAAATAAATATATAATATTTGATTATTTAAATATGGTTTCTTACAATCGAATCACTTCATGTTGAAATCTTCACAAGATATTTACAGCATACTCACCAATTTTTATTTTTTATTTTTGCTTGGGAAAGTCGGAACAAATATTATGAACTCGCCACAACCTCTATACTATATTCTCTTCTCTACTCGCACATAGATAAAAAATATTTATGAAAATAAGAAATAAAAGCTAAACTTCCTACTTTACCCTTATTTAATGAAAATTAATAAAACTTAATTTTTTAACTCAACTTTAATGTATTAATTTTTTGAAACAAATAAAATATACAATTAATGATCCAAATCAAAACTTACAATATGTAGAAGTATTCTAAAAGATTTTATACTATTGAAACTCAAAAGTTTTTTCTACAAAAATCACATGGTCACTCACATCCTACAAAATTTCTATGAAATTCAATTTTAAATTTTTATGAACTTTGCACTAAAATTTTATTCCTTTTCTTAAAAAAACTATGCGCCAAAAACTACCATTTAATTGTACATACTTATTAAAAATTACACTACTTATAGTAATGAAACTATATAATCTGAACACCTTAAAATAGAAATGAGGACTATATAATCGGGACGGAGGGAGTATGTTACACGTAGTTAAAGAATGAACAACTGCATTAGTATTATGAATTTGTTGTTTACTTTTCTCTCCGTTTCAAATTAAGTGTCATTTTAAATGAATGCACACATGTTAATAAATTAATTGAGTTACCTAATACACATTTGTCTCAAATTTGTAGAATGATATTTTTTTAAATAAAATTAAAATAATAGAATGACATTTATTTAGTAACAGAGAGAAGTAAGTTCTTACTTCTATTTTCGTGCAACATTAAAGCTTGCTTTTCAAAAGAAGTTTATATATATATATATATGTGTGTGTGTGTGTGTGTGTGTGTGTGTGTGTGTGTGTGTGATTTCAAGATGGAATCATATCATCGAGTTTTTCTTTTTGCTTTTCCTTTATTCATAAAGGTGAAAACGAAAATATTATCATCATCTCTTTTTTGTGGAGGACAACAATTTTTAGTTGGTTCTTTTTCAAATTAAAGAAAACCTAAAAAATTAAATTGCAACGATTAACATGAAACTCATTGATAATAAGTCAATCGAGAAGAAATTATCAGATAATTACTTCCTCGGTCCCGTAAACATGGTCTTCTTCCCATTTTTACACAGATTAAGAAAATTCATTTAATATATATTTAAAAACATCATTTACACACAATTATCATATTGCCCGCATTTATTATTCCATGAATTTCCTTCATATTTAATATCAGTCAAACTTTCATTTAACTCTAGCTGAATTTTTTGCATATTGTAGTGAGTTATACATGCATCTCACATAAATAACTAGGGTTATATTGGTAAAATAATGTTTTAATACAATTCAAATTTAAAAATAGGACTATAATTTTGGGACGTCCCATGAAAAATAATGGACTATAATTACGGGATGGAGTGAATAATTAACAACGCTAAACTTTCCGAGAATACATCGAATTAAAGGGTTATATTTAAACCTCAAAAATTCAGAAGAAGATTGGATAAACAAGCAAATTAAAAGTTGAAAGCATGAGATCATTTTTTTGTGGCCCATTGGGTCATATAAGATATTTTCATACAAAAATTCGATAATATATGCCTAGATCAACTGAAATATCTCATCAATGAACGAAAAGGTGTGACATATAAAATTTTATTGAAGATTAATCATATTTTTGGAATTGAAAGATTTAGAAAATTAATGACTCAAATGGCTTTCCATATATATAGAGAGGGGGGATAATAACCTACACACCTTATATGGGCACCCACTTCATCGGTTTTTATTATTATTTTTTACATATATTGTGGGATGGGATGGTTTACGTTTTCAATTATTAACTAAAATTTAATGGGTTTTAGAATTTAATTTTTACATGTTTTGTTAATAATTGATTTTTATAGTTAATTATTCCATTAGGGTATAATACACTTTTCAAAAAAATAATTTTTTATTTTGATTTTGTGGGCCAATCGAATGGTACGGGCCTTAATATAGTACAAATTATCCAAATAACTTCTATGTATTAAAGTCCAACTATTCCAATTTTAAATTTAAATTGCCTAAATCAAATTTTACCCCAAATTTTTACCCCAAAAAGATGTTATTATTTTTGAGAAATTTTTATATATGGTTATTATAATTAAGATTAAGATAAAGCCATACCCCCCCCCCCCCCCAAATTGTTTTGTTTTATAAAAATAAAAATTGTATTGGGTTTTATATATATTTTTTATATGAATATATATTGGTTATTTATTCTAATTAATTTATAATTCATACTCCGTATTAATTGTGATTGAATGTCATTATTTTTTTATTAATATTTTTTCTATTTTTATGTAGAATATAGAGATGTTCTAAAATAAAATCGTGTTGATAACTTTTTCATTTACTTTCAATGAAGCTAATATTTGTTAATTAAATATTAAATTTAGGGTTGATTATAATTTTGTGGATTATAATAGAATCAAAAAAATAAGATTGAACTTTGAATTTAAGTTATGATTCTTGAATATAATATTACATATTAATTTACATTATTAAAATTAGATAATAAAAAGGTTAAAAGAGTGAAATGATGTCAACTCTTGAAAAAGGAAAATGATATGGTGCATTAGTGAAATAACATTATCTCTACCACATAAATAAGCTTGAAATTCGGTAACTCCGTTATATATCATCGTCGTCCCTCCTCCCTCACAAAAAAAAATTATGGATCTGCCACTGGTTATAAGAATTGTGACTTGATAAGTGATTACAAACTTATGGAGAAATTGATTGTGACTTGTTGTGCATATATATATATATATATAATATTTGTGTGCAGTGATTTCTCCGTGGCCAAATAAAATCATGGCAGGTACGCAATTGATTTTTTTTTATTTTATTTTTTTTTTTACACTCACACACCCGACCTGTGGTATTGAGGAGATTCGAACCCGTGACTTTTGGTCTTCAAGCAATCTCACTCCACCACTAGGTCATCCCCACCGGGACTGGCAGGTACGCAATTGATAAAATCAAGACGTAACTCTTATAAATTAATCACAGGCTTGATCTTAGTTGATTTAATGATTCATTCAAATTATTATATTAGTTAAGTTGGTATTGTTTGTAATAAACTATATATATGATTAGATAATTAGATCAAAGCGATCTCATTGCAAATTAATATTAGTGTGTGTGTGTATATATATATATAATATATATATTACGTACGTATCCCCAATCACATGTACGTACAAGATACGTACATTTTGCATGCACGTAAGGATCTAGCTATCTGCTTAATTGACTCCAATCAACACGTCTCAATATTCACTATTCCGACAAAAAAAAATTTAATTGACAAGAAAATTCTTACTAGGTACAATCAGATCACATTCATCTATTAGCTGCTAATTACGTAAAAAATTTAATTATGATAGCACTAAGCCAACCAAATTAAGAAAGAAAAAAAAAACCCTTCGACCAATCACTTTTTTTTGTTTATCTATGACATGCATGCTTCAAGATTACGCTCTTAGAAAATGACCCGTCGGATTGGATCCCCCGTACAAATAGTGTGACATCTTTTATGCTATAGCTAGTTTTTTTTTATAATTTTTTTAATATACCCTAATTAGGGAAGGATAAATCCTAAAAAAATATTTTAAATTAAACTAAATCATAATCAACTGAAAAAAAAAACTAAAAATAAAAGGAAGAGATAAGTTTGGCACAGGAAATGTTATAGAAGATGGCATAGGGGATATCATGTGGAAAATGACCAGGTCTAGAAAAATATTGAAGCATGAAGCATATAATTACAGTTTATTTTAATGATAAATGGTATAGGAATTATGTTATTTTGGCATGATCTTTAAAACATGGTAGTTAAATCACAATTTTTCAATATTTTGTAATTATAGTTAACACGGTTCAAATTTACCGAAAATTGGATTTTCAAAGGCCAAATTCAATCTTCAGTTGGCGTTTGCTACCGATTCTTATACCAAAATGTTCGTCTCCTCGAGCCCGAAATTTCCACTCGGTCAATCTATGAAAACTATGCCTTAGTTGGTCAGAATTTCATTTAGAAACTTATGGCCCAAACTCCAATAATTTGAAATTTTGAATAAACGTTAACATGGATATTTGGACTTAAATGACATCATTCGAGCATGCCGAAATAGTTACCCAAATAATTGGGAACGTTAAAATTGGAAAAATTTATAAAATCAATTTTGGTTAATTAATTGCTACATTTTAAAAGTCATGCGAAAATTGTAAAACGAGATAGATGTTATCTTAATTCTTAATATCGACGGTATGATTAACCCTTATTCAATGCAAGATTTAAGAACTCAAAATGAAAGCCGATATATATATACATATGTATATATATATATATCTCGATACATCAATATTTGCGTGATATATATACAAAGATGGTCTAATTAATATATATATATCCCTCAAAGATCCCTAGACTTCTATAAATTACCAATAGTTTTGCATGTTAATTTAAAACTAGCAGCAAATATTATTATACGGAGAGAGAGAGAGAGAGAGAGAGAGAGAGAGAGAGAGAGAGAGAGAGAGAGAGAGAGAGAGAGAGAGAGAGAGAGAGAGAGAGAGCTTAAAAGGCCTTGTGATAAAGATCATGAAGTTTCTTCCACGAATCCTCTCTCTGCATCTTCAACTGCTTATAAAAATTCCCAATAAACGTCTCAGCCTTCTGAAACAATTCCTGACCGCTCACCTCCCCAGTTTCCTCTTCTCTCTCATCATCATTCGACTGATCTCCGATGAAGAAGATGCTCGCCGACGAAGGATGATCGGATTTCTCGATCATCATCACATTAATCTTCTCCTCGTCATCATCAATGATCTTATCTGAGGAAGAACATTTCTTGATCACATTAATATTACTGCATTGATCGGCACTGCTACTACTTTCCAACTCCGAGATGATTGCATGAGGTTTGTTGCCCTGTGGAGAATTGAAGAAGAAAGAAAGAAGGCCGGCTTCCGCTCCGACGACGACGATGAGAATGTTGGCAACGAAGTAGAGATACGCGGACCTCAGAGATGCAGACAAAAGGGGTGTTACGATGAGGAGAGCAGCTATTAGGGCAACCTTCAAAATCTGGGAGTTGTTCATTTTGTCTGAAGACGTCATCGTATGATTATGAATATTCACCACTCTAGATTTTGAGAAGATGAGATTGTGGAGTAGTGATATATGATATATATATATATATATATATATATATATTGGAAGGTTTTAGCTATATAAATCTTTTTTTTTCTCTCTCTTTTTTTTTAGATAAAGGTTTATGAAACTAATGTACATGCCAGGTTGTCTTTATCCTAATTCATAAATATATATATATATATGTATATATATTGCATGTGTGTGTGTGTGTATAGATAGATAAATAGATAAATGCCAAATAAATAAAATTAGTAGTGATGATGACATGTAGTATTTAAATAGTGGGAACAATCGCGCGCGGCAAAGAAATATTGCATGAAAATGATAGGAGATCGAACATGTAGCAAAAAATTATTCTGTCACAGATCAAGACTCATATATTTCTAGCTATTTAATTTTTCTAATATATATATATATATATCATGCACCTAAGTATTGTTCATACGACTATACGTCCATTGTATTTCTGACATGTTTTTCTATTTTCTTTCTTTTTTTTTTAAGTGAAAACACGTACGTAATTTATTTTTTTAATTTTTTTTAACTCACACATCCGACCTGCGGTATTGAGAAGATTCGAATCCATGATCTTTGGTCCCCAAACAACCTCACTCCACCACTAAATCATCCCCACTGAAAACGAAAACACGTAATTTCTTGAAATAGAGTAATGACAGAATATCTGATCCCGTGGATTTTTTGCCAAATGTGCAAGGCCTTGAAAGGATATAGATGGGGGAGCCTCCATTATGGCTCATTTTCATGGACATCAATTATAAGCTTGGGCTTGTCGATCTAATCGTCTCTCTCTCTCTCTCTCTCTCTCTCTCTCTCTCACAAGTATATGTATACATAGGTTTAGGTTCTGGTGAGAAATATTTGTTGGTGTGAAAAATGAGAAAATGTTTTTCTTATTGTAATTTATTGCTTAATAGGTATAATTTTATTGCACAATTATTCCATCCCACGTGTGCAATGAATTATAGCAATTAAGCAATAAAATACAATACGATAAACATTTTTCTCATTTCTCACACCAAGATCTTTTCTGATCACGTGAAGTCGTGAACCCAACCATGTATACATATATGTATTTATCTGTGTAAGTAGGTAGCGACCTTATTATTTCCAAACTTTTGGTAATTATAAGACATAATTACAAGAATCCCGAAATATTGTGGGAAAAAAAAATAGAGCCATTTAAACAATTTGATTGATGGGCATAGCAATATTGCAAGTTGCAGCTAATTTTCAGTGATAACTGATAAGCTGGAGGGGGTTACATCATTTTAGTTGTTTAACATTGATTAAACATGAAAATAGCAGGGAAGTCCTTAACGTAAACTCAAATTAAAATCATATACAAAACTGAAATCGAAATAAATAATATCGAAGAACTGAACTGGTGAGTTTTCAGATTTAGGAGAGAGAAAATTAAGTCCAAGCCATGATATAGATATTTTATCAGGTGGTCACTGTATGGAATAAATAGTGTGGCACATATATAAGTAGAAGAATAAATAGATAAGTAAATATTATACTAAAAATGAAAATGAGAATCAAATAGTGGGTGGTGGCATGGCATGCCTTGAAAGCAATTGAACAACAACATTGGCCAATTCACGATAAGGTCGGTCGACAAAAAGGCACGAGGCATATACGGCTAATTCTATGTTATCCCTTGGGCACTATCTTAAGTGTCACAATAGGTCTATTGCTACCCGGGTACTATCTTAAATGTCACAATAGGTCTATTTATGATACTACAAAAAACTTATTGTGACACTTCAGGTAATATCCGGAGGTAGCATAGAATGACACTTCAGATAATACCCGGAGGTAGCATAGAATTTCCCGTCATATAATTATATTCCTACTTCTCTTCGAGATTGAGAAATGTGAATGTAATTGTTTTGCAGCACTAAAACTCTCTCTCTCTCTCTCTCTCTCTCTCTCTCTCTCTCTCTCTCTCTCTCTCTCTCTCTCTCTCTCTCTCTCTCTCTCTCTCTCTCTCCAATTGGAGTTGGCTTTCCTTAACAGCAAAACACTGTTTTGGGTTTCTGTACTTTTAATTTTTTTTGAATTGGATCATTCTATTTTATTTGGTTAAAATGAGATCATGTACTATTAATTTGGTTAAAATGAGGCCGTGTAGTATCAATTACGATAAAATCAAGTCTCCGAGGACTTAATTTTATCCAAATTGATAATACAGAGACTTAATTTTAATCAAATTAATAGTACAAGGATCAAATTTGAAAATAAAAATAGAAATTACAAAAAATAATTAAATAAAATAAAAATTAATGCATATTGATTTTATTAAGTAAAATTTATTCAAAAAAATTAAAAAAAAAAAACTATTTGTCCAATTTTTTTATTTATTTTTAAAATTTAAAAAATGAATAAAAAAATTTAAACTATTTGTCCATTTTTTTCAAAATAAATAAATAAATAGAATTACAGTGGTTTAAAAAAATTAATTAAATTTATATTTAATTTTTTATTTATTTTTATTTTTATTATTTTTTAATTTTTATTTGTTTATTTTTTAAAAATGAATTTTTATTTTTTATTTTCGAATTGGGTCCATGTACTATCAAGACTTCATTTTAACCAAATAAAATAGAGGGACTCAATTCGAAAAAAATTAAAAGTACAGGAACCCAAAACAGTGTTTTGCCTTCCTTTACCGATTGCTTAAGAGTATATATGTCAATTATCTGACCTGAAATCGATGGATAGCTCTTAATAGCTTGAGAAAAAAAATTAAGGCCGAAGAAGTATAGTCCAATAAAGTGGCTCAAACTGAATACTCCAACAACTCGATATGACTAGCCTAAAATTAAGTGGATTAGTCTGAATTCCATTGTTTAACTTTCTATTTTAATTAAATATTGAGAATTTTATATTTGATGTAGTTTAAACACTAAAAATATAATTGTTAAATTTTAAATAATTTATTCAATTAATTGGTGATTAGTTATGATATATTAAGCGTTAATTTGTTAAAGTTAGAAGTTTAGACGGGCACCACTTGACAAATTTATGTGTATTAAATTTTCATTTTTAATCTTTGTAAATTTACCTGCCCGAAAACTGAAGGATTATAATTAAAGTTAGGGCCAATAATTTCCAGCTCGAACCAATCATGTCGATAGCCCGATAAAGCTAACCCAAAATAGTGCAGATTGGTCCGATTGACATCCCTAGTTAAAAGTTAAAAGTCTCGCCGAAGCAACACTAGATGAGTTCAATGTCTTCTTCTCCTTGTCCTTTTGACAAGAAATTCATCTCATTAATTAATCGAATGTACATACTACATTATTTGATATATACATTTTCTGTTTACGTCGGTAAATTCTAAACAAAGTCCCTGCAATACAACCCTTTTTCTACAGTCGACAAGTCTCCCAAGCCCACCCTATTTTGGTTATTTCCAGTCCTTTTTTTGTCCAAAAACAAAAATTTCGACCAGCCGAAAAAATCTATCGTGACACTTCAATTACCTATTGTGACACTTAATTACTTATTATGACAGTCCGAAACCGAAATTATCTTATCAGCCGGCTGATAAAGATTGAAAATAGTACAAATTAGTTGTAAATAGTAAGGAAAATGTAATACATCCACTTACAATAGAATTTACTATTTACGTCCCAATATCGTAAAGCCTGCATTTTTCACCAGAGTCTTCATCAAAACTTTGATTTGAAACAAGGTTGCAACTTGTAAATGAGCAGCAAAGTTTGCTCAAACTCGAAAGAATCTAATGAAATAGATAATGCCAAATAAAATGTAAATGAGTGTGTGTCAAATCTTGCTCTACCATTGACCCTTTGTCGTCACTCTCAACTCTACACTTCACCTTATCAAAAATGCCATCTACTTTTCCAGCCTTTTCCTATATTAACTACCTATAGTTTGGTCCCTCAGCGACATACCATACTTTACAGCAAGAACCTAAGGAGCAACATTTTCTCAGGAAATTCTACTGTACCACATGGGATACTACGGCACAGATCGTGCCACGTTACCAACTTTTTCTCGGAAAAAGTATTTCAATACACTGTCCAGTAGTACTTACGTCTTACCACACAGTGCTCGTCTTAACCAACTTCTACCACGCTAACATACTAAGTGGTGGAACCAACAAAACTATGTTAAGGAATTCGAGGTCTATGAGGCGTCAATTTTTATACAGTGGGAATTGTCTCATATTTGCTTCATATTTTTGCACTTAAATTAAGGATATCTCACCGGAAATAATTTGATTTCTGTATAAGAAAAGAGTCTTTAAGTGGAACTTCTCAAGAGAATTGCGACTAAACACCCCAGTAGAGCACCAGCAATAACCTGCAGTTAACGAGTACAGCATCCTTAGGTGGAAACAATTAGCCGAGAATACGGTAATCATAGCATGGTTTTTAGTATCCGAACAATTTCAATACTAAATATCGCATCTAAGTAAACCAGAGAGGACGAGTAGACAAGGGGAGACGTCTGAATATTGATTTTTTTTTATTGATTTAATACCCCCCAAAACTATATTTTTTTTTTGTAGCCCCCTCGAATTAGCTCATCTAGCTCCGCCCTGTTAGTGAATAGGCCTGATAAGACTACTGCAAGTGGAATTCAGACAACACATTTGCCAGAAAGGCGGGTGTTCAAGTGGTAAGAGCTATTTTCCTTTCAGGCTGCGTTTGGATGGAAGGATTATGATCAAGGATTTGAAATCCACAGCACCAAATTCATCAATGGTTGTTTACATTATCATCACTCTCATTTTGAACTATTTTTTGACTGATTAGAATAGATGTCAAAACCAATATAATGTGCACTTGAAAATTCAAATACTTGAATTCAAATGATTCAATCCAAATGCAACCTCAAAATGATTTTCATGAGTGGAGATTATGCCTGTGTTGCAATCCAGCAGCTCAATCAATTATTTGTGAATAGAAGCATACAGCTGACAGAAATGACAATTAGACGCACAATAGGAAGAAGCTACGCTAGTATAATAACATATCACATAAGAATGTAAGATCACAATGCTATGCAATAGCATAGTCTAAGTCAGTATGACGGATCATACCTGAAGTGGGGTGTGACCAAGCGAATCTCGAAGAGGTCTGACATTAGCAACAGGATGCTCTGGTGGCAATTCACACACAATTTGATTCAATAACTGCACAAAAAAGAAATGATGTTAAATTATGGAAAAATGATAATGATGATGATCTAATTAACACCAGCCCTAAAAAGTGAACAAACTGACATGAAGTCTCCTATATAACAACCAGCAGGAAAAAAAATACAAGTTCTCAATCAATTCGTAGCAACCTGAAATTATTTTCAACCATGTTATGTAGAAGCATTTACAATTTCATAATAATTTAGCTTTGGCCGCTTCAACTAACAAGAAATTTCATATTTTAGAAGTCTCATCACACCGCTTAGAAGAACGAAGTAGTTTATATGTTTGAATTATGCCAACTTATTAAATATTTCAATACTAATTTCATGTCTCATCTTTTTTCAGATATATTTAATACATATACACACACACACATTATTTTTCTTTAGCTCAAATTCAATATTCCAATTTTTAAGGTCCAACATATTTAGTTTTCGATAAGTCAAGTTGAGCCCAAAATCTGTGAGCTAAACAGTAGGTAAGGTTCAATAATATTCCCTATGTTGATAATTATTTTTCGTACAGAACAATAAATCCTGAGAGCTTACTATCAGTTCAGTTATCTCATTGAACCCAAATAAATTTTATAAAGCATAACTTGCATAAGGACAGACTTTAAGACTTTTAACCTCTTTTAGGACCACGTAGCTTTATTAGTCCAAGAGATATTTTACTATTTGTTCCAGGCCTGCCAGGGCAACGGCTGCTCATGCCTGCAATTTTTTATTTTTTTTTGCATATTACTCATATTTCAGCAAAAATAGTCTCAAATTCCTTTTTTGCTCATTCCAAAATTATATTCCTCTTTCTTCATTAAACGTATGGGTGTAAGTAAGTTGAACAACCTAAACTATTCAGAATCGACTCAAGAAATAATTAATATTGTCTCGAAATTAATCGAGTCGAGTTTGAGCTTCTCAAGTAGCTTTTGAGTTCGACCTCGATCTCAAGATTCTTTTTATTGAATGAAAATAGGTAATATAATTAGATTATTTAATATTAATAAGTGATCAAGTCAAGAATTTGCTCGTCGATTTTCCTACCAAGTCGAGTTCGAAAAAATCAAAGCTTGAGTTGAGTTTATATATATATTAAACAAATATATATCCTTAACAGATGCTTAATGATCTTCAAAATTAGCAATCTTCCATTTTAGATGAGTAAATAAGAAAACAGTAAGAGATCTGTGCCTCTATTTTACTTTTCTAAATACATTTTCTTAATCTGTGTAAAATGAGATGAGGGCCTATTTTTGTGGCACTAGTCATCAACATATATATGTGCGTGTGTGTGTGGCTGTTTGCTCGAAGTACCCTTGATTGCTCAAGGTTTTATCAGAAAATTTTATTGTTATGATTTGTTTTAGGTTTTGTTTAGTTGTGTAAACTCTTCATTCAAGATGAGTTTTACTTTGTATTTTAAAGAGCTGGCACAATTTGGGTTTTATTTTATATAAAAAGTCACTTCCACTTGATGTTCGATATTGCTTTTAAAAGAAGATTTTATTACACAACTTTTTGGTGCCAAAAATAAAATCTTTCGTTGAGAATGTTTTGAGGCTAGAGTAACACACTAAGTTAAAATCTGGGTATTTCACATTTTCTCTCACCGGTATTTTCTCCTTAGTGTCAAATTAGACAACCTAAGTAGGGTAAGTATTAGTAACCTCAAAGAAGTTGGAAGTAAAACAAACTAAAGATCTTACTTCTGCTTGCCGACCAGCATGAAGTCTGATTCCAGTGGCGTCATACATTACCTGTAACATTATCAAAATAATTAGCAACAACATTGCGGGGGAGATGTTTTAAAGTTCTAGCTCAATACAAGACAGTATTACACAATAAATAATACCCAAGCCTGAAGGAATATACAGTAGAGTAATAGCACCTCTCATTTGTAGCTGATTGTGCGGTGCAATATGCATGAATGCATTCCTACCCCTCTTATGCACAAACATTTCAGCAGAAGTTAAGTAATCCAGCCAAAAACAAACTTATGGAATGTATAGATCATGAGTTTTAATAAATCAGCAGTTGCAGCTATAAATTACTGTCAGATATACACGTCAATTTTATGAAAATGATCGCCAATGTCATGAGAGCACAATTCACAATTTTGATCGCCCACACAATGTAAAAACACTCCTGAAAGTCTGAGGATTTAAGACATATTAGGTTTTAAAAGGCAACAGTGTTCCATTATAAATCTCAAACCCAGAACGAACATCACACCTGAGCTAGTTAAACATATTAAGAATGCATAAACAGCTTCAGCAATAAAAAAATAATAAAATAAAACTGGTCTTGAGATTACATACAACACATGCCAAGACTGCAGAAATGGCAAATGACGATCCACCTGCTCCTTCCTGCAAGCCAATTGCAGTAGCAAGAGCCATAACAGTTGCAGAATGCGATGATGGCATGCCGCCAGACCCAAGCATCCTTCTAGAATCAAATTTATCATCCTTCAACCTGCAACTCTAAGGGAATATGTTGAATGATCAAGAAAGAAATCAATACTCTCTAAAGGGAAATATTTACTATAGATTGCCCATCCTTTACTGGATGCTTTCTAGAAGCATCTCCAAATGGTCGAAATGTACAAGCACATTACAAAAACTGCATAAGAGAATACAAAGTCACCAGCTAATTCATATGTGACAGACTGACATCTACCATCAATCATCACACGCCAGTCTTAAAAATCTTATTGACGACCATCGATAAATGAGGATCCAGTTTAAGCATAATATGATGCCTCATGCTGTAGATTATTTAACTGCTCCAAATCTAGTATGAGCCATAATTCCATCTGTTTCCTTTTAGAAAATAGTATGTTCTTTCACATCCCACAAGTAGCTGATTGTTTATCTTCTTTCACTAGAGGAGCTAAGTCTACTAAAATATTGATGTAGTATACACGGATCAACTAAAGAAGGATTTATGTTTGGAGTCTTATGTCTGATCTTGCAACTGCATGTTCACAAGCAATTAGCTAACTCGATTCAGACGTAGGATTATACCTAATAAAGGTTCTCTAGAGTTTCTAGAAACATCCATTCAAAGTGTCATAGATAGGCAATGTTTGGACAAATCAAATTCACGTCGAGTATTTTCAGAAGACCAAATTAAGCACATAGAGCATGCCTGATACTATGGAACGCATATCCAATATTTTGACACTTTATAATGTTATCTTGAGCCTGAATATCACTAAAATTTGAAGCGAAGACGTTTCATAAATTAAAGATGTGTATTCGAACTTTTTAACTAAAGGCCATTAACCGCCTGAGATTAAACTCACACATTGTAAATTGCTTCACAAGTGATACAGTTATTCTCACAAATTGCAAATTCATTTCACCACATCAAACGATTTTCTCATAGCAAACAGCGGATCCATCAAGCATAGATCATAGATGCCCCTAGTTCCAGCCATGAATGATAAACAACAAATTGATTCGTAGTAGCAGGGAAACAACCACAATTTATGACCTTGCATTTTACAAATTAAATCGACAACTTGGCTCCTATAATTCAAGCTAAATCATCAACGCATAGGGATTTCAACTTAAGCCAAACAAAACCAGAGATTCCCAGCATTTGAGCATGATTACAAACATAATTTCAATCAAAATAGCATGAATTCTACACAAATAAATTCCAAGAGAGAGAGAGTACCAAGTAATGAAGGGCTTGAGAAATTGAGCAACAGCACATGCGAGCAAGGCGGAGAGCAGTGGCAGGTTTGAAGGTCCGATCGCCGCCGTCATCGCCTTTCTCGTTTTCCGACTACGATTTTGAGAAGAGTCAAAACTAAGCTCAACTTTCTTGTCTCAGGTGATGGAATTGATCAACTGCTCATTTACTGTAACCATTTTATTTTGTTTTATTTAAATTAATTAAATTGAATGTAGTTGCATTAATATGCCACAATAATAGGAATAAGATATATTTTGGAAGATATTAAATTATGAGTTTTTTATTTTATTTTTTCCTTCAGTTTTAATTTCTATTACCGGAAACATATTGTTTTTAGTATTTAATTTTCATTTCTTAATTAATAATAGATTATTATATTACATACTTAGGTTTTATAATTTTTTAACTCAAATTTTTGTGATAAATATTGACGAGGGTTGATTACGTTATGATTAATTTTTATTTTTATAAATAATTATTATTGAATTTATAATTTAATTGTGAAAAGAATAAATTTGTTGGAAGTAAAATTAATTTTGGTCCAAAAGAAGATAGTTTTGAAGAATTGACGGCCCAAAAAGATTGGGTAAAGAAAATATTTTCTGGAAGCCCAAGTTCTAGAACATGAGCCCAAATTTATAAATTATGTCTAGGCAAATCTCTATAAAAATCTAGATCATTTTTAGATTTGTGTACGGTTTATGATCCGTCAGACAGTTTCTGCACAAATTTATTATAATAAGGAGAATTATCAATTCAAGACCTGAAAAATGGGTAATCTATCAATTTAGAACTTGAAAGATGAAAACTCTCAATTCAGGACCTGAAAAATGGAAATTCTCAATCCAGGCCTCAAAAATCATGAATTTTAATTTTTTTTATTTTTTAATTAATTTTCAATGAAAATTCCTTCATTAACTATCTATTAAATCTAATAAATAAATTTTTAAAATTAATTAGAAAATAAAAATGAATCAAAATTCGTGATTTTTGAGGTCCTAGATTGAGAATTTTCATATTTCAGGTCCTGAATTGAGAGTTTTCATCTTTCGAGTCCTGAATCGATAGATTACCCATCTTTCAGGTCCTACATTAATAATTCTCCTTATAATTATTCATTTTACTACTATACCGAATATATCAGGCATTCTAAAGTCCGAACATTTAGAACTTTCACAATATATTTGGTTTTTTCTTAAAAGGAAAAGAAAAGGAAACTTCACAAAAGTTATTTGAGGCTAAAAAGGTGTAACTACTATTATTTATATTTAATAAAATTAAATGGATTATAAATAGAAAAATAGGGCTAGTGAATAGAAAAATGTTGTGATAACATAGGTTGTTGACTAAAAGTGATAGTATTTTTTTTTATATATTTTTTAGAATTGAGAATATAAAATATTAGTACTATTATTGGGAGAAAATAGAAGGGGCTGAATCTGGGGGTGACAAAAATATTTAATTAGGGGATTTATCTAAAATGGTGGGGCTAAATAAATATGCACCAATGAAATTGGGAAATCCAATTTGCCAATTCCCAATTATATCCAAAATTGAATATCCGTTCGTCTCCCCAAAAGGTTCCGATACCGATAGCTAGCAGAATGCATGTTCAATCACGTGAACCATACAATCGTACGGCTTGGATTCTTCTCGCGGGACCTTCGGTTATCGGTTCGTTTCATCTTGGTAAAATGCGTCAAATCTTAGTATTATGGGTGAGCAAAAAGTCTTGAAACTCGAAAATCGAACCGAACTGAATTAGTTTGATTTTTTTCAAAATTCGATTTTGTTCGATTTCTGACAAAAATTCAATTTTCGATTTCGGTTCGGTCCAGAGGGAAAATATTTGAACCGAACATATATTAGTAATAAAAATACTCAGTTTTGTTGAATTTATAGTTTATTCGGCTTTACTTTGTTAGAGTTTACACTTTTTTAGACTTTATTCAATTGTTTATTTGTATTTTTTGAACTTGAATCTTGATAATTAGTTAATTTATACATGTACATATTTAATTATATCGAATGGGGAGAATTTAAAACAAAAATAAATAAATCAGAAAATTAAAAAAAGGATCGGTTCAAAACCGAACCGAACCGAAATATTTCGGTCCAATTCGGTTCAGTTTCAATCAAAAATTTGATTCGGTTCAGTTCTATTTTTAAAAAAATCGATTTTCTTCGATTTTAACATTTTCGGGACCGAACCGAACCGAAAAACCGAATGTTCACCCCTACTCATTATATTATAGAGATTTTTTTACTTTTGCTCTCATATCTTATCGTAATTTCTTTGAATGTTATTGAGATATTTTACTTGTCAAAATCGGTAAGATAGTATCCATGACAGATTCAAATACAATTAAAATTTTAATAAAATTATAAATTTATTATCATCTGGATTAGGGTAGATGGATAAAATCATTTGCATCAGTCACATGTTTGGTTCATTTGATTGCAGCTCGATATTGATGATGGCCCTGAATTCGAATGATAACTTATCACCCCAATATGATTATATTCATCACTTATGGATGAAATGTGAAATTGCCCGTTTATCCATATCTAGATAAAATTTTATTATTTTACAATTGACAATTTAGGTATTATCTTACATTTTAATCATAATTCTTCAATTTAAATAGAATATTGACAATCTATCAAAAGTTAGTAAAATCATAATTAAGCAATCTAAACATGTTATTATTTTTATCCGAACAGTACAATCAAACCAAGCGGAGTAATGTGTATGAATCCTAGTATTGGTATCGTGTCTTAGGAATCGTGACGGTGAAATGGTCTCACACACCATTTATTAAATTTTTTATATGTTTGGTTCGAGCTTTTTTTAATGAGATGATGATGATGATATTATTTAATCACTGATTTGTTATAATTATTCTAATATTCACTTATGGCAGGTAGCTTAGATATTTTATGTAAATATGGTGATGGACAAATATATTATGTTTTTTTTTACCTAACTCGAGCAATATAAATTTGCTCAATTATTGCGAATAAACATTGGACCCAATACCTTTGGAGTTACCTTTTTGAATAAACATTGCAACGTGTGCAATCAATAATTGCACCCCATATGTATTTCAAATTTATAAGAATTTAAGTACTAAAAAAATAAAAAAATATATATAAGAATTTAGAAGGAGCATTATCATAATATTATAACCATAATAGTTATACATGCCCCCCAAACTCGGGTTATGATTCTTTTACCTTATTTAGTTAGATTCTTATTTTTTATAATGACTTATCCACACTAGTTGTATATAGTATTATATATTAGATGGTCAATGTGAGTCGACGTTTTGATCGGATCAACACGTATTGATTCGGTCAACCCGTAACGAATAATAACGGCGACACGGGTGATATTTTTTAAGGATAAAAGTGATACTTTTTAAATTTTGAGTTATACTTTTTAGTATTACGGTTGATATTGATTTTGACGGTTTTTATTTTTTATTTTTTATTTTTTTATGACCCGTACTTTTTAAGGATACATGCGATACTTTTGGGCTTTTGAGTGATAATTTTGAATGTTACGCTTGATACTAATTTTGACGTTTACCGGTAAACTTGCGTTTTCCAACATTGACCGATCAACGTGTTGACCCGGTCAACATGTCTGATGGTGCACCTAGTACACACAAGTGCAGCTCTTTTATATAATATATTGCCATCATATAGCAATTGTCACCTAACAAGCAAAACGTGTTTTTTGTTTATTTTTTTAATTACAATTTATTATTGTCAAAGCTATATTGTTCGTCGGTATTAATTTATTATAAATAATTACTTTTCTCCAGAACACAGAGACTAAAAAACTGTATGTATGACCGAACAATGCAAATGAAAAAGCTAAAAGGATTGAGATTTGTTCGAGAACACTTAAGCGATGAAAATGTCTCAAATCCAAAAGTCACCATTCTCCTTTCCCCACCCAAACAAAAAACAAGAGGGTTGAGATTTCAATTAGGAATCTGCATTTTTTTTTTTCTTTTCAGGGAAGGATTCAAGATATTTAATTTGAAGGACTCATGTGCAGAATAAGTTTTATAAATATTGAATATTCATTATTTGGTGGTTGGTAGCTTGTCTCACAAAAAAAATTAAATAAATAAAAAAAAACTTGTGTAATTGGATAACTCAAGTAACACGTGGCAGTATCCCATTGGTTCTCCGGTAATTGTACGAAGCTCCCGGGAAATTTCCTATCTGGTTCGGGGTTTGCTTATCTCTCTCACATTTTCCATTTCTGGATATTATCTTAATAAGCTATCAACTTTTGTTTGAAAAGTGTTGCAATTTTAATTTGGCATTTTGAAATATGACTGATTTACATAAGGATTCAAATATTTAATAATTTTGGCTACATTACTTTTGAAAGATGAAAATCTGAATTACCTTATTATTATTATTATTGAAAAATGTAAAAATCAATGAACTTATGTGTTTCTGGAAAATTATATTGAAAAACCCATGTTTGATAAGTAGCATAAATATCCCCTCTATCATGGTAAAAATCATTAAAAGTTTTAATTTTTTGTCAGAGGTAACTATATGTGTGAATACTAGCCAAGAAAAGAATGTATTTTTTTTAAATTAAGATTAAATCCACGAACTTTGACACAATTTATAATTTAGAGACAAATTTTAAAATTTTACAATTACAACACGAACTTACATTTATATTTTTTTTGCAAAATAGACACGTAATCAAATAAACAACTCATGGGATTAAGTAAGGGTGTGTGTAGCAACCGTAATTATTTATGGTAACTAATGATGCTGCATTACCTTTAGAGCATCTCCAATCTTAATACTCAAAATCAAATTCAAAATGCAGTAATTATTAAATAAACAGTAATTTGGCTTAAACCCACAAACATATTCTCAAAATCAAGAGAATATTCTCATTGTATTCCTTCTCGTACCATTTTTTATCTTTTTTTTTTCAAAAACACATATATTTATCTAATTTACAAATTGGATATCTTAATTTTTGTTTACCACCATTCGTTATTGTTATTTCATGATTTGTCATGTATTTTATTTTTAATGTTGGTTAAGTAATTTCACAATACATATTCATTATTATTTTTTGTGGTTTGTCATGTATTTTATTTTCAGCACTCCAAATGTTTTTTTAATGTTAGTTATGTAATTTTGTGGTATGTCAAATATTTCTATTTTAATTATTGAAACATGCCTTTTATTTTATTGTGGTTATGGTTTTTTAATTTATATGTTAACATTACGAATTTAACTTTTATGTCAACGTGCTTTAATTTTTTCAATTATTAGTAATTCTCATATAAAAAGAACTAAATATATAAAAATAAAGCATATAAATAATAAAATGAATTATTAATACTAAATCATACTAGTAAGTATTGTAAATTTCTAACACGAAAGGACCCATATGCAATTAAATAAAGAAAAGAAAATTTGATTTGTGTTACCTTTGCCTTTGCTATAGGAAATAGTATACACATATTTGCAGTGGGGGTGGAGATGCTCTTACATGCATATATTTGGTTTCTTTGATAAGGTGCGATTAGCAAATTTATCACACCTAATAAGATATTTGGTTTGTTAGATGAAAATGTGATACTGATAAGCAGATCGTGACTTGAGCTTTTGTAATCCTCCGATCCATTTGGGCCCCGTTTGGTTTGTCTGATTAGATAAATAAGATTGATTGGATATGGTAGGATTGCATTGTTCATGGATAAATAATCTTGTGTTTGGATTGCTTGATTACGAATTTAATTATCCAGGATATTTTATTAATATTATGTTTGGATTGAACGATTGAGATTAAAATATACCAATATACCAAAATTGCCCTCCATAAATTATTAAAATGTTATAATATTTATTAATAATTTGAAAAAATTATAATCTTTTACAAAAAAAATAATTATTAAAATTGTAATTATTAAGATTTAAAATAACTGAATGGAGTACACATACAAATATTAAGAATTTCAAGTTCTAGAGAAAAAAAAACAATAAAAAAATAAACCAAATAAATACGAAAGAAAAGTGAGGGTACTCTTGTCATTAAACATCACAATCCATTAGTCCAAATTAATAATCCGAGGGCATGGACGGATTGTTAATCAATTAAACATGGGATAAACCACCGGGCCCAATATAAATCCCGAGCTCAAATCTAGTAAATCAAATATTTGATTAGGCCAAATAAGTTTATCAATCCAGACTTATAATTCAAACCAAACAACCATGAATGATTAATAATCCATCCATTTTTGGCCTAATAGAATCATCCGTTATTCCACCCAACAAAAAATTACTTGTATACCCTTGAACACATTGGAGAATCAAATAAAAAAATAGCAAAAATTACTTGTATACCCTTAAATTTTTAATTGTTTTATTATCGTTTCTCCCTTTTTATTATTTTCTTTATATATATAATTTGAAATTTTTTTTACTTAAATTAACCTTAAATCATAAAAATCACAATCAGTCAAATAAAGTAGATGGCATTAATATAGAATTTGTAATTATATTTCTAGAAGGACGTAACACGAGAGAGGACTTGCTGTTGGAAGTCTCTCAATAATATTCAAAAAGATTCGAATCTTTGAATAGTATGCAAACATAAATAAATTAATATAATGAATATTTGGTAGAATAATTTTCCTTATAAAATTATATTTCTTCCAACATTGGATAAGTGTGTTCCTCTGCTCTTGGGGCCGGCGCCCTATTGGCTGAATTTTTTTCATATGTTTTTGTCGACATCCAATAATAATTGCACTATATATATATATATATATATATATATATATAGAGAGAGAGAGTGTACTACGATGATATCATCGACAATAATGTGGATTAAACTAGAAAAGTAACATTTGAAACCATACAATTATATGAATATAAGCATGTCAATACTTTGGAGGATTGTCGATTTACGACTCGAAAGATGAATAATTTATTAATTGAGAATTTAAAAGATGAAAAACTTCTAATTCACGATTCAAAATATGCAAATTCTCAATTCAGAACCTCAAAAATCACGAATTTCGATTTCTTTTTATTTTTTAATTAATTTTAAAAATTTCTTTATTAGATTTAACAGATAATTAATGAATTAATTTTCATTGAAAATTTTCTTTATTGGATTTAATAGATAATTAATGAATTAATTTTCATTGAAAGTTAATTTAAGATTAATTAAAAAAATAAAAAAGAAATCAAAATTCATGATTTTTGAGTTTCTGGATTGAAAATTTTCTTCTTTCGAGTCCTGAATTGAGAATTTTCATCTTTCGAGTCCTGAATCGATAGATTATTCATCTTTCGGGTCCTGAATTGATAATTCTCCAAATACTTAATATGACCATTGCTGAGGTGAAAAGTTTGAAGTTCAAAATTGATTGCTTTTCCCACTCAAACTCCAATAAAATAATACAGAGGACTCCGTCGTATTAAGATTCGAACACCAGTAAAATTATAAATATGTTATTAAAGATGAGCCTGGATCTGAATATTGATATCATCTGATAATTTTTTGTATAATAATATTTTTTTCAACAAACATGCATCATATGAATGTTTTCCGACGATCTGAGATGTTATTCTGGATTAAAATTTGATTTTACGTATTAATTAATATTTAGGGGAAAAAACATTGACCATGTAGTATTAGATGCTCAATAAGATGAGAGGAAAATATATTTTCATTGTATTGATGTGTACAATTTATATAGTACAATGTAGAAGAGTCTAGAATAAATACAATGATATACACAATATATTATCTAAAATAATCCTCATCAAATCAAGGAAATAGGATCCGGAGAATCCGTGACGGAATTAGATAGATCCTTAATACGCCCCCGCAAAATGGATGTTCCATCGGCAACGGAGATTTTGGAACGTAGAGACTCAAAACGCGGTCGAGGAAGAGGCTTGGTTAGCACGTCCGCCAGCTGATCAACAGTGCTAACAAAAGAGACCGATAGGAGCCCCTTAGAAGTAAGATCTCGAACGAAATGGATATCAACCGCGATGTGCTTCATGCGGGAGTGTTGAATGGGGTGAAGGGCGAGGCGAGTCGCACTAATGTTGTCACAGAGGAGACGTGGTGTAGAAGGTAGCGAGATGTGGAGTTCCTTGAAGAGGTGCGTGAGCCAACAGACCTTGGAAGCAGCGGAAGCCAAGGAACGATACTCGGCCTCAGTGGAGGAGCGGGCGACACCAGTTTGTTTGCGAGATCGCCAAGATATGGGATTGCCTCCAAGGAAAACAATATAGGCGGAGGTAGATTTGCAGTCTCTGTTGTCGCCGGCAAAATCAGAGTCAAAGTAAGCCAGGAGGCGAAGATGAGAAGGGCGACGAAGGAGAAGACCATGATGGAGGGTTCCTTTCAGATATCGAAACAACCGTTTGACCTCTACCCAATCAGAAGCAGAAGGAGATGACATTCGCTGAGCAAGGCGATTGACGGTAAATGAAATATCCGGCCGGGTGAACGCTAGGTACTGGAGGCCGCCAATAGCACTTCGGTATTCAGAAGGATCAATATGAGCAAGCGGTACTGATGCCGAGGGGTTGCTCGGTGTTCGCAATGGTTTGGCCCCATCCATATGATGCCGGCGGAGAAGATCAACAATGTACTTATGTTGGGATAAGAATATGCCTTCCTTGCAACGAGCAACCTCAACACCAAGGAAGTAAGAGAGATCTCCCAGGTCCTTGACCGAAAAACGAGATTGCAGGTGGAGAAGTAGACGCTGAAGAAAAGAGGGATGAGAGCCGGTAATAATAATGTCATCAACATAAACCAAGACAAGGAGGCGAACGCCATCTCGGTGGTAGATAAAAAGAGATGTGTCAGCCTTAGATTGAGTGAATCCGAATGCTGTGAGACAGGCGCCAAGAGCAAGATACCACTCACGAGAGACTTGTCGTAGACCGTATAAAGACTTGCGCAAGAGACAGACATGATCCTTCTGTGTCGGATCAACAAAACCAGGCGGTTGAGACATGTATACAGGAGTTGAGAGTGTACCATGGAGAAAAGCATTGCTGACGTCGAGTTGCTGCAGAGGCCAGTTAGCTGACAGCGCTAAGGTGAGAACTGTGCGAATGGTGGCGGGTTTGACAACAGGGCTGAAGGTCTCCTGAAAGTCCACCCCATGGCGCTGATGAAAGCCCTTAGCAACCAGTCGGGCCTTATAACGATCTATAGAGCCATCGGGTTTGCGCTTAATGCGGAAAACCCATTTGCAGCCTACAACATTTGCTCTAGGAGGAGGAGAAACAAGGGTCCACATGCCATGACGTTGAAGAGCAGTAAATTCATCGGCCATGGCCTGACGCCAAGAAGCTGAAGAGAGAGCCTGTGTGACAGAAGTAGGCTCGACGTCATCTGGAAGCGGATGTTTGGAAGCGGCATAAAGCTTTTTGGGTCGAAAAATGTTATTCTGAGACCTGGTGCGCATAGGGTGTACGCGTTCAGGGAGAATCGCCTTGTGGGGTGCAGGCGGAGCTGGCGGATTAGTTGGGGGAGGCGACGGCGGCGGAGGGCTGGCAACTGGTGGTGTTGGCGGCCGTGAGCTGGCAGCCGGCAGAACAGGTGTGGGCGGTCGGGAAGGAGAAGAACTAGCAGCGGGTACTGTCGGAGCGTCAGCCAAATGGAGAAAGTTATCCCTGTCACTATCATGAAGCAAAGGTTTATCAAATTTCCAAAAGGTGAATTCAGAAAATTTGACGTGACGAGAAACAAAGATACGGCCGGACGTAGGATCAAGACACCTGTATGCACTTTGACTTGTAGAATAACCAATAAAGATGCATGGTTTGGAGGGGAACTCCAATTTACCAATGTTATAAGGTCGAAGCCAGGGAAAACAAATGCAGCCGAAGGTGCGCAATTTAAGATAATTAGGAGGCTTCTGAAATAAGATCTCGAAAGGACTGACGGAGTTGATGACTGGTGATGGGGTTCGATTGATGAGATATGCTGCAGTTTGAACAGCAAAAGCCCAATAGGTGTCCGGGAGACGTGCATGGTGAAGCAATACACGAGAAACTTCAATAAGGTGGCGATTGCGACGCTCAGACACGCCATTCTGCTGTGGTGTGTATGGTGCTGTAGTGAGCCACGAGATACCATGCTCATTGAGATAAGGTTTCAATGCTAGAAATTCCCCACCATTGTCGGTGAAAAAGTGCTTGATAGGAGAATTAAATTGTTTTTCTACCAAGGTCCGAAATTGGTGGAAAATCGTGGCAACCTGTGACTTGGCATGAATAGTATAAACCCAACAATATCTACTATATAAGTCCACCAACAACAGGAAAAACCGACATCCATCAATAGCAATAGAGGGGAAAGGGCCCCAAACATCAGCAAATACATAATCCAAAGGGCGAGTAACCAAAAATGAAGAGTGACCAAAAGACAGTCTATGAGATTTGCCCACATTACAAGAATTACAATCATGAAAAGATCCACTGTTGGCTAAAACAGGTAATTTAAACTTGGATAAGATTCCAGAACTCGTCTGTCGGGAAGGATGACCGAAGCGAGCATGCCAGTGATGAGGCGTTGTGCGAACGCCCATGGCAGCAACCTTAGGCATGGAACTAGAGATCCGGGCTGCCAAATCATAAGTGCCACTACGAAACGGACCGCGATCCAACACCGCCCCCGTGGTGGGATCCTTAATGAAAAAATGATATGGAAAAAATTCCACAGAAACCTGATTAGCCTTGGTAAATTGGTGCACAGAAGCACGAAGAACACACAAAGTATCCGCCAGAGTAAACTTATGAGTAAAAGTATCTATAACAGAAGTACCAGAATGAGATATGGGCATACCGTTACCGTCAGCTAACTGAACTTCATCGGTGCCGTCATACTCAGAATGAATAGAGAGATTGCGGAGATCATTAGTGACGTTGTGAGAAGCACCGGTATCCATGGTCCAAGAGTGAGGTGGCGGCTGATGGGTTGGTGATTGAGCCAAGTTAGCAGACGGTTGAGAACGGCGACAGTAGAGTGCGGTGTGACCCTGAAAGCCACAGAGCTGACAAACAACATTATAATACGGATTATTATTCGGGGAAGATGAATTGTTGCGATGGTGATGACGACCATTGCCTCGGCCACGACTGCCGCGACCACGATTGGAGGAGTGG
This sequence comes from Perilla frutescens, assembly GCA_026008535.1. NCBI lineage: Eukaryota > Viridiplantae > Streptophyta > Magnoliopsida > Lamiales > Lamiaceae > Perilla > Perilla frutescens. The sequence goes on from BRKX01000004.1 coordinate 69,693,891, forward strand.
CCACGACCACCATTAGAGGGTCGAGAATTGTTATTGTGGCGAGGTGGATTGCCGGAGGAGGGCTGAGATTGAGCCATATTGGCCGTTGCAACAAGTTGGGCAGAGTCAATCTCCGATTGCTTAAGATAGAGTTCATGCTCGATGAGTCGATCACGTAATTCCTCAAATCGAAACGGTGTGTCACGAGTGCGAATCGAACTGACGATTTCACGGTAGGAAGGTCCCAGACCGTTGATGATGTAGAGGGTAAGGTCATCGGCAGAAACTGGGGCATCGATCAAGCCAAGTTCATCGGTTGCTGCCTTGACGGAGGTGACATACTCCGAGATGGATCGTGAACCCAGGGTTGCTTTGGCAAGCGACGTTTTGAGCTGCATAACGTGAGCCCTAGAGGTGCTCGCAAAAGCGCGATTGAGGGTATCCCACGCGTCTGCAGATGTCTTCACCGCGGATAGGAGGGGAAGGATATCGGGAGAGACTGCGCCGACGATCGCGGCAAGCAGCAACTGGTCTTGCCGGAACCATAACGACGAGGCGACAACGTCGGAGGCTGGAGGCTGAGGTGTCTTGCCATTAATATAGCCGAAGAGATCAAACCTATTGAGCACAGCACTGAGATGCATGCGCCAAGTCGTGAAGTTGGTGTGGGTTAGTGTAATTGGGAGATGGTGATGGGTGGATATGGGGATAGGAGATGGAGGTGCAAGGGGCGTCATGGTTGATCCAGATGTGGAATAAGTGAGAGCGGGGGTTGAAGACATGATGGCAGCAGCAGCGATGCAGAGAAAAAATATAGGGTTTTTGTGAAAGAGGATCGAGAGAAAGATAGCTCTTTAGAGAGTGGCGTATGATACCATATTAGATGCTCAATAAGATGAGAGGAAAAGATATTTTCATTGTATTGATGTGTACAATTTATATAGTACAATGTAGAAGAGTCTAGAATAAATACAATGATATACACAATATATTATCTAAAATAATCCTCATCAAATCAAGGAAATAGGATCCGGAGAATCCGCGATGGAATTAGATAGATCCTTAATATGTAGCTAGTTCTATTTTGAAGACAAGTTCCACATTATTATATATATGCAGTATTGTGATTTGATTAATTCCTTTTGATTTTATAACTACAAGCCATCAATAATAAAAACAAGTTTAACAAAAATAAACCGTGCATAGTAAAATAAAACGTGGATAATACGAAAATGATAATTCTAAAATAATTTTAAAATTTTTAGTTTGGTGCGATCTTCGTATTCCATTTTCAAGTGGTCTAGATTTTTCTTTAACTGTTTATAATCATATATTGGTTGATATATTGATATTGATTGATTGATTGATTTGATCAGGCGCTAATTTCTTTTACCAAACTGTTCAACCTTTTTTTTTGGGGGTGTATTGATTGAATTAATTTTATTTCTTGTTAGGGTGATGTATATAATAAAGTCTAATGACCAATCGACAAATAAATGAGACTATCATCTCTTGTGGACAATTAACATCCTAATTCATGAACAATGGATTTACATTTATGAGAAATATTGTTTGAAAGTTTCGGAATAATGGAAATACATTTATGATGTATTTTTTTCATTATTCTAAAACTTCTAACATGAAATGTGACACAATTTGAGATTTTGAGGTATGGACTTCTACTGACGAGTGACGAACATGGGAAATTGTATGACGCATGAGTACTTAGTGTATTATCTGCCACAATAAATATCATGTGATTTTTCTATGTGTCACAATATGACACTTTCATGTTTATTATAGTAGAGACATTACATGTGGGTGTGTCATAGAATCATGATCCTTAAACTAAATTTGGACTCGGTTAACCCCCTTCAACTATCAAACTCAGATCAGTTAGCCCTTAAATTTTTGAACTTGATTCAGTTTGCCACTTGAAAGTAAAAATATGTGTGTGTGTGTGTGTGTGTTGCTTGTTTCTAAATAAAATAAAAATAAAAAAGAAAAGAAAAGTTCATAACTATTATTCCACTCAAAAATTAAGAATATACGAGAATTTCTCATTCAATATGTCCAAATACATATCAAAATTTATTATGCAGACTAGCATAATTTGAATAAAAATATAAATTAATGAATTAATATATTGAAATTACATTATCAATAAATTAATTCACTATAAATACAATCCGAAAAATGCTCCATTATATTTATATATGTATGTATGTAATCTATATAATTATATTATACAGATTCCGAAAAAATGGAAATCTATATATTCTATTAAATATATTATATTAGATAAATTATGCACAATATACGTATAATATTCATTATATTATACTCTCTCCGTTTCACAATAAGTGTCATTTTAGCACTTTAATTTTGTTTCACAAAAAAATGTCATTCTACACAACCGAGGTAAAAATTTCACATTTAATACATTCAAACAATTATATCTAACTCAGTTAATGTATTCACATAAGGGTATTTAAAGTAATTTGATTATCTAATTAATGTCTTTATTAATCTGCGTGCATTCATCCAGAATGACACTTATTCAGAAACGGAGGAAGTAGTAGACTATTAACGTCTATAATAGATCAAGTTGATATCGATCATAATTATATATAAAAAAAATCATAATTATAGTCAATTTTATGTTGTTATTTTCAATTGTAGTGGTTTTATATTTCAATATATAGTAATTATAATGACAATTTATGTACCATTAAAATTATTTATAAGAAAATGCGTCGTTGTTTTATTACTGTTACATATGTTTATTTTTTATGGATTAGGTCTAATGTGACCCCTAAACTAAGTTTCGAGGAGTATCCTGACCCTTAAATTAAATTTGATCTCGATTAGTCATTTGAACTTACAAACTCAGTTCAATTAGACCCTATAACTTTTGACCTTAACTCAGTTAACCACCTGAAGGTAAAAAAAATTGTTTTTTATAAAATAAATAAAACACTTCGTAACTATTATCCCCCAAAAAAAAAAGAATATACGAGCATTTCTCATTCAAAATATCCAAATATATATCAATATTTATTATGCAGGCTAGCACAACGTTGATTATATTATAGTAAACTATTAACGTCTATAATAGATCAATTTAATATATAGCAAAATTATACATAAAAAAATTATAATTATGATCAATTCTATATTGTTATTTCAATTACAGTGGTTTGATATTTTAATGTATGATAATGATAATTACGATTTATGTACCACTAAAATTATATATAAGAAAATGTATCATTTTTTTATTATTGTTGCATGCAGAACCGGAAATCTGCAATTAATTGATTTATTTCGGAGTAGCGGTCAATCTGTAAAACAAAACTAGAAAATACCGTAACAGCTAAAGACCGTCGGGGGGGGGGGGTTACGACTGTTGGGTGACAAACGGGATTTTCACCCTAAATCCGAGCATCCTATCTTATTTTCTTTTGCATTTTTATCCTTGTTTTATTGTCTTTCTTGTTGAATTAGTTCTATTTTATAATAAGTGCTTATGACACAATTACTCGCGTTTCAGGGTCGAGTCGAGTGGATCGAGCCTTCGGGAATCAAAGGGCACGAGGCACGACGGGAGCACAAGCGAGGCATGAGTTGCATGCTCGCGCCAACTGACGCGACCCGTGTTCAGAGATGGTGTGAGCGAGCATGTACACAGAGGCTCAAAAAGCACGGTTTGAGGCGCGACCCACGTCAAAGCTTGGAGGCGCAATCAACTCGCTCGCGCCAGTTCGAAAACTATTTCCAGATTTATCCATTTTCTTTCCATTTTGGAATTATTTTTGCTCTTGTAAATTACCCTAGGATAAATAGGAACCTTAGTTCGAAAACTAGGGCAAGCCTACACATTATTTCTTCTTTTAGTTTATTTTTGAGGATTTTAGCTTTCAAGGTGTTGGAGGTGTGAAGAGATTGAAGTTTTGAAGAATATTTTGCTCATTTCGAGTTTAATCTTAACTTTATCTATGAATTTCATTTTTGTTGATGTTTTTTTCTTGTGGATTATGAGTAGCTAAGTACCATTGTTCTGGAGTGATGTGAGTTGATTATGGGTGTTTGAGTTTAATTTGGATATATATGTTTTTCCCTTCTCTATCATGAATCATGTTTTGATTGCCCATTCCCTTGGAATGGCCATCTTCGGGAAGGATTTTGTGTTTAATTGGCCTTGAGAGAACCAATTTTGCATGGGTAAATGATTTGTGAGATCAATTTAATGTTTAATCGAGAGATAGATGTTTAATTGATTTTGGTTTTTGATTGGGCTTGAATAGGCTAAATATTAATTTAACCCTAGAGATAGGGAAATTATGTTTAGCTCAAATGTCTTTGAGGCTTGAGAAAGCTCTTGGGTTATTTTATTATCAATTTGAGTGGGTTGAAAAATATATTTTTCAAATTAGACAATTGCACCCTTATCGATGATCATCGCCGTAGAACTTTTTTTCTCATTGATTAAATCATTTTAGTTGATCAAATTTTATGTTCTTGTTTTTAATTGTCTTGTTATTTGTATTTTTCATGCTTAGTTTAAAACTCACAAGAATTTCATATGGTTTAAATAGTGGAACAATTTGAGTGATAATGCTTTTTCGCTTGCTACTCGATTGTACACTTGCAACGTGGGATAAGACTTTTAAAACTCGTAGAAGGATAACATAAATATCTCATCATTGGACTTCCGACAATCAAGTCAGAGAAGAAGAAGGGTAGAAAGAGATAAATTACGGAATAATTGATTAATTAAAGAGTTTAATAACAGTAATCTCTAGCCAGAATGTGACTATAAATCAGGGGAACGTCGTTCAGTCCTAGAAGAACGTAAGAAAGATGTCCGGATGTTGAATCGCTGGTGTGGAATTAACTAAGAAAATAGTAAACTCAGCCTTCTTAGGGTATGATATAAAGCTTGTGGGTATATTAGCATAGTCGTCAAATGAGGAGGGAGGCCTCCTGTTATAGGCAGAAGTAGCGGCTAAGGTTTACACAAATTACGGGAGCGGTTGAGGCATGATTTGATTCTTTTGATCACGTCAGTCCTTCCAGACAATGCAGATCGTTAATTCAAAATAATTCAAATTACCCGATCTTCATGAGGCTGCTTGGTTAAATGACAACGTTTAACCTTCATGGACCAATGTAGCGGGCTGGCGAAAAATAGCCACTACATTGCATATGTTTATTTTTTTATATCTTTTATTTTTTATTTATTTTATTTAGTGATATGCAAATAAAAACTATTTACCTTGAAGGGGCTAACTAGATCAGATTAAAAAGTTCAAGGGGCTAACTGAGCTATCTCGAAAGGTCGAGGGGTTACCCGAGATCAAATTTAGTTTAAGGTTCATGATGCTCCTTGGGAAATATTTTAGGAGACAAATTGAACCGTAACCCTTTTTTATTTTTTATTTAGTAACAAGTATAACAAAATCATTTACCTTCAAATGGGCTATAATTGGATCAAATTCACAAGTTGAAGGAGCTAATTAAGCCGGGTTCGAAAATTTAAAAAATTAATCGAGACCAAATTTAATTTAAGAGTCAAAATCCCCCTTGAGAAATATTTAAAATCATACGTCTGATGTTTGGCAAAAATCCAAGGTGGAATTTTGGAAAATCAATGCTGATGTTGTTGTCCAAGCAACTGGACTGAGAATTGGCGTTGCAATTAGGGACTCTTCTGGTAAGTCCATTATTCCTCGGTGTCGAAAGATCGAGGCTAGGCTACTACTCGAGGAAGCAGAAAGTCTCACATGTCAGGAAGGCTTGATCCTAGCGACGAAGTTTGGAGGACAGAAGATAGTACTCGAAACAGACTGCCACGTTGCTGTTCAAATGTTGCCAGTAGATAAGGAAGATTTATCTTATAAGGGAGAGATTTACAATTCTATCAAAGTGGAAGCCATGCACTTTGAGACCGTGATTTATAGCTGGGTTCGGCGTACGACCAATTATGTGACTCAACTTGTTATTAGTAATTCTTTATTTTTTCAATTCACCGGTGACATTCTGGCTCATTTATTATTAGACGTTGCCCCTATTGAACGGATTTTCAATAATCAAATCTCTTATTTTAACATAAAAAAAAAAAGAAAAGGGATAAATTGAACCTTAACCCTTAATAACATTCAAACCTTAATTACATTCAGACGCAAAATGTTAAATTCCACCCGTCGAATTTTGATCCATGAGACGATCCATCACAAAAGTCTCAATCTCTCTTAAAATTTGAGGGCCATGGGCTTTCCCTATCACCGAAATGAAGCAAACCAAACCCTTTTACCCGAAAACTAAAACCGGAAATAGTGTATCTAGTAAATTAAACCCAGACCACACCAATTATAGGCGCAACTACCACCACACCCTTCTTATCACTCTCTCTCTCTCTCTCTCTCTCTCTCACCTTCTCTCTCTATAAATATCCACCCACTCCTCCGACCACCATTCCCACGCCCAAATTCAACAAAATCACTTCTCCCAGAATTCCCTGCAAATCTCTGAAATTTCCCTGGATTTCAAGTGAGAGAAACTCAGCTCGCGCGCCCGTGCTATTTTTTAGAGAGAGAAAGGGGGGTAACACCCGGAGGAACACGTTGTCGACATCACGGCTTTATTAAGAGGAAACCGGCCTGTCATACATGTCAGGGCAGTACGCCGCAAGGGTTGTGTGAGCGTCAGCGAGAGCAACCCTTCGCCGCACGGCGGGCGTGGCGCTTTGCCCTCTGAAGGCGGCAGCCCCTCCGACCTCCTCTTCCTTGCCGGCGGCGGTCACTAGCCCCACCCTCCCCCGCGTTATCTATACTAGATTATTTTTTTTAATTAGTCTAAAGCTTCTATAATTATTGTTCTCGTTATTCTGCTATTCGATCCGGAATCTACCTTCTGCTTGCTTTTTAGTATTGAAGATCTGAGATAAAAAAATAAAAACAAACAAACAGATTTGTGTTTTTAAGAAAGATTTAAGAAAAATGATGCTAAAAATTAAGAGGGTTCCTACCGTTGTTTCCAATTATCAAAAGGAAGAGGCGGAGGAGGGCGGCTGTGGCCGCAACTGCCTCCGGAGCTGCTGCCTTCCAGGTATGTATATAATTGCTCATTATTTTTCTTAAGAAATATAGATTTTGAAAGCTTTGTTGTAAAATTTTGGTGTGATTGATCTTGATTAGGGGCAAAGCTGCATATGTATGCTTTTAAGACAGCGAAGAAAGCTGTTTCTGATGAAATTGCAGCTGACTCCGAGCTCGAAGTCGATTTCTTGGACTCCCTCGTTCTTGGGGAGGTAATAATTAATGATCATCTTTGTAAATTCTGTAAAATTTATTTACTTTTTTTATTTAATTAAATTGCGTTTTGTATTAAAATTTGATGATGGTTGGTGTGTGTAGTGGGAGGACCGTATGCAGAGAGGACTCTTTCGCTATGATGTCACTGCTTGCGAAACCAAGGTTTGTCTTTTTATTTGCTTCAAACTCTTCTATTATCATCTCATGAATTCAAATTAAAGTGTTAGGGAAGAAATGCAATTCATCTCTTAGGAGTTAGGACATATCCAATGATTTGTATCTAATTTGGGTAAAATCTGACCTATATTTGTGAATCGGGGGTAACCCCAAAATTTTTAATTTTTTTTTAAAGTATTCTTTGAAACGTGTTATTTATTTATTGAGATAATGTATATAATAATTTTGATTATATAAAATGCTTCAATTATACTTAAAATAATCATTTAAGAATAACTTACAGTAATTTATACTCAAATTTGGATATTTGGGTAACCATTGGAGTTGCCCTTATGTGTCCCATAAATTATTTAAATATTGTGAATTAATACCAGATGTATATTTTGATGTCATCCATCATACGAGTGTGTAGGAGATGAAAAGCAATGGAGAATGTTGATCTTGATTTGTTTGGTGTACAATAATGGTTTGCAGGTGATTCCTGGGAAATATGGATTCATCGCGCAGCTGAATGAGGGCAGGCATCTCAAGAAGAGGCCGACGGAGTTTCGTGTTGATAAGGTCTTGCAGCCCTTCGATGAGAGCAAGTTCAACTTCACTAAGGTTGGCCAAGAAGAGGTCATCTTCCAATTTGGGGCTAGTGATGACAACGATGTACATTTCTTTCCAAATGCACCCATTGATGTTGATAATTCGCCAAGCGTCGTTGCCATTAATGTATGTCTTCAAATTCCTTCCACCCCTGTAGTTATTTGGTTGTTTGTGTTTGTTCTGTAGTTGTTTTAGTTGAACCATGGCTATAGTTTCTCATTACGTTTTGTGTGTGAATCCTATAACAGGTTAGCCCGATTGAATATGGACATGTGCTGCTGATCCCTCGTATCTTCGAGTGCTTGCCTCAGAGGATTGACCGCGAGAGTTTCTTGCTTGCTCTCCACATGGCTGAGGAAGCAGGGAGTCCCTACTTCCGACTGGGTTACAATAGCTTGGGCGCGTTCGCAACCATTAATCACCTTCACTTCCAAGCCTACTACTTAGCAACACCCTTCCCCATTGAAAAGGCCCCCACAAAGAAGATAACCACTACTAATGGAGTGAAAATCTCTCACATACTCAATTATCCCGTGAGAGGACTGGTTTTCGAGGGTGGGGATAGCCTCGAAGGTTTATCTGATATCGTATCAGATTCCTGCATTTGCTTGCAAGAGAACAACATTCCCTACAATGTACTCATATCTGACTCTGGGAAACGCGTTTTCCTCTTGCCTCAGGTAAGGATGGGAATTCCGAATTCATCCCCTCTGTTGTATGTATTTTATGCATCCTTTGCTTTCTCAATTAGATGACTACTTGTAACTGAGTTTTGTCGTGAATGAAACAGTGCTACGCTGAGAAGCAGGCTCTCGGGGAAGTGAGCTCTGAGCTGCTCGACACTCAAGTTAATCCAGCAGTTTGGGAGATCAGTGGGCATATGGTGCTGAAAAGAAAGGAGGACTACGAGGGAGCATCCGAGGAAAACGCATGGAGGCTCCTGGCCGAGGTTTCCCTCAGCGAAGAGAGGTTTGAGGAAGTGAAGGAGCTGATATTCGAAGCCATTAGCTGCACTGTGAGTGAAGTTGCTGCTGCAATGACCACGACCGAGGAGTCCGTTTCTAGCCACCAGTCTCATGAGGACTCGGACACCATCAAAGGCTCCCACCCGGCAATGGTGCCCGTTTAGCAGAATCACCGGGCTCCGTTCCATGGTTTCTCACCCAGATTTGCCTAAATAAGTGCAAACTATGTTTGCTGTGTTGTGTTTTGAACTATTATTTGTGTGTGTAAAGTTGTGTCTGGTGTGGCTTGCATGTCCATTTCAGCTTTGATGTAAAATATTATGCTATATTTGATTAAGATGTACTGTCTTTTTTATGAAAAGGGTGATGTTTTGTTTTGACAGACTTTATCTTTATGGATTGAGTGTTCATTGTAAGCAGCTCCCATACCTCAAAATTCAAATGGCCCATAACAATTTTGAGGGTGTTGATTTATATCCAAGAAATTGGTTTTTTCATTTTAGAACACATTTAATTAGTCTACTCACAGATAGCTCTATTTTGTTTTGCTCGAATTTTAGCAGTGTTACCACCAAAATTTTGTGAATAAGATTTGTATTTTGTTTTTTTTTTTGTGTTTTATAATCAGTTTTAAACGATGTTTCAATTTAACCTCAATTTTCACGAAATTATAATTTATATCCTAACCATTTCTTTTGTTTTCAATTATATCTCCAAACTTAACTCCGACAATTGATATATATATAATGTATGACACGTAGGAAATTTGTGTTATTTTCGTAAATAAAAAGAACATGGCAAGGAAATGTATAACCTTATTGTAGAGAAAAATGTAGGGTGAGAGCAAATACATCTCCAACCATCAACTCTGCATTTCACTCTATAATGAAATATTCCATTTTTATACTTTCTAATATTAATTATTTTTATCAAATTATTGCGTAGCATATAAGTTTTTCAAATATATTTACGTTTAATATTTAATATTATTTAATAATAATTAAAAATAATATAATTTAAATTAATTTACAAAACTAAATTTTATTTGAACATACAACAAACATTCATGTTTATATATTATTATTGTAGTTTTATTTAATGTAGTGTATTTTATATTATTTTATGTTATTTGTTGTAATTTAAGTTTTTTTAATTTTTATGATTGCATTATGATTTTTTATTATATTTAGCAAAATTAAACATAATATTAAACCTAAAAATAACATAACTTACATTATTAATATATTGATAAAAATTAAAGCAGAAAATTAATGCAATAAAACAAAAAATAAAAAAAGAATACAAATATAAAAGAGAAAAAAAAAGAAGTGTAGAGGGTGAATAATACCCATTTACATGTAAAGGTATGTAAAGGAAACAAACGACGACATTCAAGTCACATGAATTGTGTTTCATCTTTTTTCTTTTTCTTTGCATAATTGATGTAAAGGAAAGACACGACGACATTCAAGTCACACGTGAAAATATATCATTTTCACGTTATTTTCTTTTATTTACAGAACTAACACGTAAGCTTCCGACAAACCACATCACATGTTAGTTATCAGAGTTAGATTTTTGGATATAATTAAAAATAAAAGAAAAAATTATGATTATAATTTCGTAAAGATTGATATATAATTGAAACATTGTTAAAAATTTTATGATAGAACGTAATATTAACCCCTTTTAAGATACAAATTAATAATTTTAATATAAAAAAAATGAAATAAAAAGTTAGGATGCTCAAAGCAAGGGTGATATTTTTCCACCACGCCGCTTCATTCCGACTATTATGCTTGTACCACCTTTAATTTATTTTTCGGAGAAGGAATTATAATTTAATTCTCTAAGGTTTGAATATTTTAATAATTAAAATTTAATTCTTCACGTTTGGATATTATAACATAAATAATCAAACGTTCCATATTAACAATTTAATTCCTAACTTTTGAATATTTTAATAGAAATGATCCGATATTTTAGGTGAAAAAAAATCATATTAATAATTTTTCGGTAAAAATGCCAGTTTATTATATGGGTTCATAGCTCACTTGAGAGTATATGTGATTAAAATCGACCGAAATATTATTTTTTATCGAAAATATTGGGTCATTTCTATTAAAATGTTCAAACGTTGGGAATTAAATTGTTAATATTAAATATTAAGTTATTTCTATTACAATATTCAAAATAATAATAGAAAAATTAGACGACGTGGCAAAAGTAAGCAATTCATTTCCCACGAAAATCAAACCGCATCGTGATTCGGGAACAGAGGTGACAACATTTTGATCCTTAATTTGGACATAAGCGAGAATTTATGCAAAAATATGTGTAATTAATTAATTGATGGATGAATATTCATACAAAACAAAATTGAGATGCCAAACTTGTTTTCGATACTTCATTCGGAAATTGCTCTTTTTTTTTTTATTAAATAAATTGTTTTATCGAGGGAATGATGATGGCTATTATTGAAAAAAGTCCAAGGCCCAGTTTGGTGCAATCATGGTTATTTAATATTTGAATTCTTGTGATCATACTATCTCATATACATATATATAGTTCTTAACCTAAGTTGCATGGCTCTTGCTCGTTTTATTTTTATATATTATGTTTGGGCTTTTTTAATTTATTTATTTCATAAGTCTAGTTAAAATGTCTAATAAGGTTTTAGGGTTATATAAATTTAATATTTTCTCTCAGCTGACAATGACAGTGACAGGAACATTAGTGAACTACGTAAATATGTGTAGTTCACGTATTCCTTGTTATAACAAACTGATAGTTAGACTAGAGTCAAATTAGAGTTTCCGCAATTTGAGAAATAAAAGAAGTTGAAATTAAAAAAAATAAAATTATTTTACATTCTCCCCATACATAACAAATTGATATCAACAATGGATTAAAAATAGAATAACTTGAAATTAAAAAAAATATATACACACATATATATATGTGGTAATATATAAAACTAGCCGGTCAAACTTTAAAAAAATTTATTTTAGCCACTAACTTTTAAACATATTTATTTTAGCCAGAATGACGATTTTACCCTCGCGTGTTGCGCGCATTGCCAGCGCGCACCCCTAGCGGGCATGCATGCAACCCTAGCGCGCAATGCCAGCGCGCACAGGGGCATTTTCGTCCAAAATGGCTAAAATAGATATGTTTTAAAGTTAGTGGCTAAAATAAATCTTTTAAAAGTTCAAGTGGCTAAAATAGTTATTGCCTCTATATATATATATAAAATTTAATAGTGAAATACGGTGTGAATCAAATTAGGAGTTGTGGTTGTTGTTGAGATTTTTTATTTTTATTTTTGGAGTGAGTTGGGAAGGGAGATTTGCTAAAAAGAAAATTCAATTGCGTGGCGGCAACACCGACCACCGGCGCACGTTACCGCCTGCTGAATGCTTCAGATGATTCTAGAATTTTTTTTCTCATTTATTTTTTCTCTCTATAGTTTGGTTAGGTTCAAATTTATTAACTCTTTTTTGGTTTCTTTATTTTTTGATTGTTTTTGTTATAAATTCAGGGGAAATAGTTGGTTGTAGTTGAACTTTGTTGCAAATATTTATTCTTTCTTAAAACATGGGTGACAAATGGCAATGAGAAACTTGTACCAAATTAAGTTATTAAGTGGGATTCCAAATTGTTGCAGCATTTAATCTACAGTAGTGGTGTGCAAAATTAAAGTGCTGAACCATTTTTAGCTCTCTGTTTTTATAGTTAAAGTTTTCTTTTATGATAAAAAAAGTTCATCTACATATAACTATCACTACTGTGTTTTTCAATTCTCTTTTTTTATATAGTTAATGTGTTGATAAATAAATCATTGGTTGATATTCAATGAAATAAAATAATTATATTTATGTTTGTTGCAAAAGTTGAACAAACTTGATGCAGGGTTTGCACATGGAAATACAGTATGTGGTTATAGCCTGTATAATTATCTTTAATTCATTATTTGTGTTAGATTTTTGATGATATTGTTTTCTATTATATTATATTGTTGTGAGAACTGAGAAGTAGCAAAAAAACAATTAAGTAATAAATTTGACAAAATAAATTAAAGTCTGGAACTGGAAATTTGAGGGGCCTAATTAATAATTAAGTATATAGATAGATTTTATTTTCTTAATCAAGCTAGCAGCAGCTTCTTCTAGTGCTTAAGAGACAACATGATAGTGTAAATATTGAATATGATAGTATAATTAAATTTAATCTCTCCTAATAAGCAAGCTACATGCATGATGTTTTCCTAAAAGTGTATTTGTGTTTCTTTTCTTTTTAAGTGAAACATTAATATTTATTGAGCATGTTAATTTGTTGTTAAATTAATTTAGTTGCTTTTTTGTACTTGGCTCTCTCAATATCCCATTATATATACATACATACACACATATATATGTATGTATATGTATAGGTTTCCCCTCTCGTGAATCATTTTATCTTCATGAGGTTGTCTGCAGCATAGACCTCCTATATATGTCAACTGATGAGTGTGATAGCTGCAAATGAAAGTCAAAACTCTTTAATTAATAAGTGAATTTGCATAAAATTGTAGTGCTCAAATCTACCACATTAAAGAGTTCGGTTTCTATATATATATATATATATATATATATATATGATCGCTAAAGAAAGTGTCGTAGCTCTCTCTCTCTCTCTCTCTCTATTGTATTATTATTCATGCATACAGAAGTAGAACTACTACGTGGTGGCAAATTAAGCCAAGAAATCGGTGTTTTGGATCTTTTGTTAAGAAATTCCTCATGATTGAGTAGTTGAAGAGTCAAAATATAATGGGAGTAAAGTCACTGGAGCTGTCATGGATTCTTCTCTTTAATTATGTGTTACCCATGCATGTCTACTATATATCTAACTCAATGCACAATCAATTCTCACCCCATTCATTATTTCATGCCCAACCCATGTGTGTTTGTCCAATACCTTATTCATTACATTACTCAATATATACAATTATATATACACACACACACTCTGTCGGTGAAGACATCGGTAGTTATAGCTAGCTAATTTAGATCTGAAATTGGCAATATATATATTTCTCAAAAATTATCACTATATTTTGTCTTTGGTAACTTGATATATAGAGAAAATATATGTAAAATGTAAATACAATGGCTTTAATTGTGGGTGGATATACCAAAAAATCCCTCCAAATTCCTATACAATTTGATCATATTGAAGAAACCAATTTTGTGGTTGTGGTTGTGGTTGAATTAACCATTGCTAGTGCTCGCAGTTTGGCGAAGACTCCAACCAATGGGGCTGTATTATACGTGCAAGCCTCGGTTTGCATGAAGTTCCCCCTCCGATCCCTGAACTCGTCGTTGCTGTCGGGGCCGCCAACCACGGCCCCGACAACAATATTGGGGTTCGGGTCTTGCCGCCCGTACCAATGATCGTATCCCTGAGTGCACCCTACAAAGACTTTGCTATCTCTGTAAGATTCCATGGATGCCCCTCTGTGGTGCACTCTCTTGGGGTAGTTTGGTCCATACCCAACCAGGTAGCTCAATCCCATGGGATTGGATCCCAGGATGTAGGCCACCTGTGATTCCACTAGGCCGAGGATCTCTTCAGGCCCCACCGTGCCAGTGGGGCAGTCGAGTACTCGGCGTGTGGAGCGGAGGTGGTCGGAGTAGACCGTGAGTAGGAAAACCGCGGTCGAAACGTACTGCATGTTGTTCCATTGGCGGGTGTAAAGGAGGCCGCCGGGGGTGCGTCGCACGTTAGTAGAGTTGTTCACGTTCATGTTCAAGCAAGCACATAGGTAGTGCTTTGCTTTGGAATTGTATTCTTCAAGAATCTCATTTTGCTCTTTGCTTCTCCCCTCCCTTGCCAACTGCAATAGTTAATTAATTAATTACATTTTTTTTAAATTTTATTTTATTGAAAAAGATGTTTAAAGTGTAAATGAATCTAATTCCATTATTGAGACAAAGGGTAAAGAAAAAGATCTTTCGCACCCTTTGTTAGGTGATCTAAACTTCCACTAAATTTTATTGCAATATTCAAGAATGTAATGCTTCAAATTTGCGCCTTTTTAGATCATGGGGTTAGAATATAATGGGAAATATTAAGGAAACATGTTTTTTTTTCTTTTAATTTTTATTTTTTCAAAGTCGGGGAAGGAGATCCGGATGAAATTCTCTACTATATTCTACGCAATTCTCTATAACGAGACATAATCAATTATTAAAAATAAAATTAAACATTGAAGAGCAATTATATACATACCCTTATTGAGAAAAACGAACCCTAATTAAAAAGTTCAAAATTAAAACCAAAGCACAACCAATAAAATCGAAGAAAAAACGTAATAAAAATTAATAATTTCAAGTGTAAATCATAGCACACGTTGCACAAAATGTAACAAATGATTTCATCCGAATCCGATCAAACTCGAGATCTTTTACTTTTACGCATCCCTTTAATGTTAATAATTATATAAGCTTCTTATCAATATTGTTGCCTTTTGTCCCATTGAGTGAATGTGTTCAATAATGACCGACACAATTACCCTACTAATTGAGTGAATTCAAACTTTAAAACCTTATATAATTAACTATAATCATCCTAAATGAGCAATTAGAATTCGAATTTTCCCTCCTCTCGAAGAGAGAGAAAGTAAGAGAGAGAAGTGAAGAAATGAATTACCATGGAGGAGAAGATCTGAACACCAGCATACTTAACATCCCAGCTGAACTCAGTGATGGGCCAAGTGATCCCACCAAAAGAGAGGGCATTATCAATGAGATAATTGAAGAAATAGAGATTGTCGGTGGCTCTGTATAGCCACACAGCTGCCCACAACAACTCATCGTTGTATCCACTAACCGACGTGTAATAACCCTTCGCCCCGCCTATGCTGCTGTCGTATTTCCCTCTACATTTGTCTCCAAACTCGAACAACTGCAATTTCATCACCTAAATTAATTTCACCAAATATCTAGGGCTAATTGCCGCGAAATTCACCGACTTTGAATGAATTTGCAGTTTAAATCGTACTACTTTTGAAACGTTTTAACAATAATTTAATATTTTGTTTTGTAGTAAATTCAACACGTCTGACGTTTTTCGGTAATGGTTTTTCCACGTGAACAGATTGGCTCAGTTCAGGGGAAGTTGAAAATAGGGATTTTCAATTCACTGTGCAGTGTTAATTTTTCCAATCGTTGAAATTTTATGAAGATGTCTATTTTCCTACAAATTAAAAGGCTGGGTTATTATTGCAGCGTTTTAAAATTCGAGTTTGAATTTCAAATTAGTTCGAAGGTCATGAATTTTATAGCAACTCACCCAGAAATCTTAAATACTAATTTTTATAAAGACAAAACATATTCTGCCCAAATTAAGTAAAGCATTAAAAAAGTACTCATTTTTCGAGTGATACCCTTGAGACCCGTATGATTTTGATCGTTTTTCAGCATTTTAAGACGTGTGTGGAGACTTTTTCAGAGTGTGTTAGGAGTTTGATCCGAAATTTAGTCCGTATACAATTTTCATCATGGTAAATTCATGGTGGAACGTCCTTGGTTGATTTCAAGCATAAAAAATGTGAATACAAATTTCGAAGTGTTTAAAATACAAAAAAATCGAGTACACTTTTTGTTTGAAAATTAGGTGAACACGTGTAAGAAAATCCATCAAGTCACTTTCAATTTTTATTTTTTTACTAATACACTAAAATTGGGTATTTTCTGAATCTTTTTGTTAAATTAGGTAAAAGAGGTTTTATTTTAGAAGAGTGGGTGGTTTTATACCTTTAGTCAATGAATTTCTTGTCACATATTCAAATTAAATTTCCAATTCTTTTAATCAATTCAACAATATTTATTCCTCTTGACACTGAAATATAACATGTTTTGTTTTTTTCGTCGGTGGATCGAATTTATGTTCTCTAACAAGATTCATCACTAGATATTTTTCTCATTTTTTTTAAGCGTCAATATCAGTTGGATTACTCATGATACGAGGTATCATTTTTTCTTTTAATGATACTATATATATTATTTTCAATTTCGCTCTAAACTTGTCATCAATGCTAATAACATTCCCCTAATGATAGTTATTATAATAACCATTTCAATTTAAAACGAGGAAAATTAAATATATCTTGTTTCCTATTATTCTAGATACTAATCAATTCCGTCAAAAGAAAAAAGTAGATAGATCACGATTTATTTATTTATTTATAATATTGGTCGTTATAACTGTTTCGCCAGTGACACACAACAAATCACGATTTTCATATTAATAGTAGAGAAAAAGTTAGACAACCCACTTATTTTCAGAAATCAAACTGCTTTGCAACTATTTGTATTTTTTTAATTTTTATTTTGAACTAGATTGGTTAATTAAGAGATTAAGAAGCAAGATTACGTTAATAACCCATTATTATAATATATAATAATTTAACTTAATTTACCTAATCTAACAACCTCAATAACTAACTTACCTGTTGTGCATGCTCCAGCAGAAGGTGGGAGTAGTGAGGGTTAGTTCTCCTAAACACAATCGACGCCGCCGCCATCGCCGCCGCCGTCTCCGCCGCCACCTCGGAGCCGGGGTTCGCCTCGTCGAGCTTGTAGGCGCGGCGGGAGGTCGTCATGTCCTCCGGCCGCTGCCAGCAGAGGTGATCGGTGTCGCCGTCACCCACCTGATCAATTCGCCGACACAATTAATTAAATTAATCGCTATATTAGTCATTAATCATCAACTCAAATCACATAATTAGCACACTAAGCACGAGATAATCGCGTGGCTTGCTTTAACACAAAGACATTTTTTTTCTGTTGTCCGAAACCGACACAAACACACACTAAGTTGGACTCGTTGTGGGTTTTGACTAGAAAACAAGAATTCAAAAATTTGGACCCACAAACAAAAATCTGGGGCGTCTGTTACTGCTCGAGAAATTGCTGCAAACACTCGTTTTTTTTCTTTTCTCCGGCGTGATTGGGGGGTTAAATTAAAGCACTAAACTTTTTTGTAAATTTTTTTGACTAAATATTTCAAGAAATAAATGAGAAGTGGGAAAATATTTATTGACCTGAGCCCATAAAACGTGAGGATGAGTGTGTGCTTTAATGAAGTAATCAGTGCCCCATTTGATGGCTTCAAGGGCGTGGCGGAGCTCACCGGCGCCGGCGATTTCTTCCCGGAATTCAATGACGCCCCACGACAGCATTGTGACGGTGAAGGCCATCGGCAGACCGAATTTCACATTGTCGCCGGCGTCGTAGTAGCCTCCCACTAAGTCCACCTATATATATATATATATATATTATCATCATAAAAAGCAGAAATTAATAATACAGATTAATTTGAAAATTCGGAGGCACGTACCCCTTGTTCGAGGCCGTCGGTGAGGCCGGAGTGGTGGCGCCACCGCAGGCGCTGGGAGTAGGGGAGGCGGCCGGAGCGCTGCGCCTCGAAGTAGAGGAGGCTCTTGGAGAGAGCATCTCCGTAATCAAAGAATTGATGGGATAAAGAAAGTGTGGGAAAGAGGCAAAGAATTAAAGCCAAGAATATTTGAATGCATTGCCACTGGCAATGCCTTTTCTCTCCCATTAATCAAATTCAAGAACCTCGTCTCTTCACCTGCCTCTCTCTCTCTCTCTCTCTCTCTCCTTTTTATTCTTTCCTAGCTCCTTGCTAGCGTCACAGTCTCCCTCTTTATATAGCATGCGAGGCACGTGACGCTCGAAATTCTTGCATGAGAGTATTATTAGAATTAGCTAGAATAGAAATATTTAACAATTGAGAACCTAAAGATAGATAGTCGCTTATTTTTTTTCGTGGGTCCCAAAATTATAATCTACTTTTCTTATATACGTGTAATAAAAATTCATTCTTCTTAATATACCCTTATTTAATATTCTTTAAAATTAAAATGTCTTGTCTTTAGAATCAATGAATAAAGGTATAATAGGAAAATTTTATTTAATTTTACTTTTCCAAACACATTAAATGATATTTTTTTAATATGTGTAAAAAGGGAAGGGGGACTACATTTCTGGGACGAAAAGAATAGCTAATCTAGAATCTGAAAAGATGAAAAATATTAATTTAGGATCTAAAAGATGAAAAATTATTGGTGTAGGTACAAAAATAATATATTTTGATTCTTTTAATTTAAAATTATCTTTGGATAAGAAATCATTATTAATTATCTTAATTATCTATTAAATATAATTAATAATTTATTAAAATAAAAAAGAACTCAATATATATGATTTTTGATATCGGGAGCGATAGTTTTCATCTATCACGTCCTGAATTGATTGATTGACGATAAATTTTTCCGATCCTAAATTGACATTTCTAATTTTATTATTATTTGAGTTTATTATAATTTAATTTATAAAGTTTTGTGAACGTTTTAATCGAATTGAATTGACCAAAGAGCTTAATAATAATTTTTTTTTTTTTTTAATTTTATCGTAGATTTAGCTTGGTCCACTGCTAGATCTGCGGATTTGAGAGAGTTCAAAACATTTACGTGCATAGTCTACCTTATTAAATGTCTCATTTCATATCATTTTATTTTATTTCATGTGCGTAAAGTGAATTTAAATAGTGGTTGAGTAAAAAAGGGAGAAAAAAAATAATCGGATTATTAGCGTTTTTGCTTTCAGAAATTGATGTCGCCTAATTTAAATATGACAAAGACTTGTGTTAGACCGTCTAACGGATCATAAATTATTAGACGGATTTTATAATCCGATCCAATTAATTTTATATCTGGTGATACTTCACTTCATATTGAATAACACTTCACTTTATAATTGGAGATACATCGCTTAATATCGGGTGACACTTTTTTGTTTTTTTTTCAATAATCCAATGTGATTGTTTTTTTTTTTTAGTTTTTATTCATGAACATTTATGAGCTTTGTAATAAATAATTCCCGTATATTAAAAATATAAATTTAATATTTAAGCCTTTATTATAGTTTTATTAAATATATAATTAATATTTAATCTGTTAATTTTTACTGCTTTATATCGGGTGACACTTCACTTCATAGTTGATACCTCATTTTTTTTTTTAGAACTGATAATACCTCGTTTCATATTTGGTGATATCTTACTTATTATCGGAAGACATTTCTTTTTTTTTCTTTTTTTTTTTGCTTCAATAAATCAATGTGATGATTTTTTTTTAGTTTTTATTCATGAACATTTATGAACTTTGTAATAAATAAGTTTCTTATATTAAAAATAAAAAATGAATATTAAAATTTTTATTATAGTTTTATTAAATATAGAATTAATGTCTAATTCATATTGGGTGATACTTCACTTCATAATTGGTGATACATTGTTTCATATCTGGTGATACCTTGTTTAATATCGGGTGACACTTCTTTGTTTTTTTTATATCTGGTGATACTTCACTTCATATCGAATGACACTTCACTTTATAATTGGTGATACCTCGTTTAATATCGGATGACACTTTTTTGTTTTTTTACTTCAATAATTCAATGTGATTGTATTTTTTTTTTTAGTTTTTATTCATGAACATTTATGAACTTTGTAATAAATAATTCTCATATATTAAAAATATAAATTTAATTAAGTCCTTATTATAGTTTTATAATTAATGTTTAATCTGTTAATTTATATTGTTTCATATCGAGTGATACTTCACTTCATAGTTGGTGATACCTCGCTTCATATTTGGTGATACTTGCTTATTATAGGGTGACACATTTACTGACGGGTCGGGTTAGGATCCGTCTAACGGAAGCAACCCGTTAGACCGTCTCACAGGAAACCGCTCCTTTAAATATTTGAAATGGAAGAGCTGTAAAATCCAATTAATGCCCTTTTTGCCCTTGTGAAGAAAAATAAAATAAAAATTAAACACAACTATATATAGAAAAGCATGCAGAACGTGAAATTACTGAGAATGTTGTTATTGCACTACTGTAGGTTGTCGATCACGTTCTCTCATCCACGATTTGCGTCTCATTTTCACACTTTACTATAGTAATGAAAAAAAAATTGAATTGGGAATTTAATCATAATATTATATATATATATATATATATATATATATATATGCGTACGGATGGGATCTGGTGAGAACTAGTCACCAGGTGGGAACTAAGAACCAATCTCATCCCTCCATTTCAAAATCTGGACGACCCAGATTAATCCAGATTTTCGGTGGCAATTTTGTAATTAAAATGAAAATCTTCAATTCGCGCATCTCATTAAGGGCAAAATCGGAACTGAACTCAGAAATTGCCCAGATTCAATTTTAGCATCCTACTTCACTCATTTTAGCCTCATGCATTCCTCATTTTAGCATGTGTTGATAAACAAAAATAGAACGATGATTTCATTGGAATGAAATGCAATACACCCTATTTGGGGATAGTGAACCCTAATGGGAATCTCATTATTACTAGTTGGGATCAGATGAGCCATAATCGGAACGTAATAAATCCTAATTGGGAACGGTGAACCCTAGTGGAAAATGTCACATCAATTTTAGCCTCCTACTTCGATCATTTTAGCATCATGCGATTCTCATTTTAGCCTCAGAACAAAAGGGAAGAATTATTAAATTCCTATATTACCCCTCCGTCCACAAAGTTGCCGAAAATTACAGGAATGCCACCGCCCATCCATTTAAATCTTATTTAATCTGGACCGTACAGATTGAGTCAAACAAGGACTATGATTGGTTCCTAGACGTTCCCATCTGGGGGAAGGGTTCTCATTTGATCCTCTCCATATATATATATATATATATATATATATATATAGGCGTATGTCAGTAATTAATTAGAGCTTTTCCATTTTTGGAGGGAAACA
This sequence comes from Perilla frutescens, assembly GCA_026008535.1. Lineage (NCBI taxonomy): Eukaryota > Viridiplantae > Streptophyta > Magnoliopsida > Lamiales > Lamiaceae > Perilla > Perilla frutescens. The sequence goes on from BRKX01000004.1 coordinate 69,715,789, forward strand.
TTAATTAAAGCCAAACATTGGTATTGACTATTGGTAGAAAGATCCATTTTAATTAATAGTGGGATACTTAAGGATTTCACGTTTATTTAAATTCTAATAAAAACTATATATTTGGATCATGAATTCATGATTAGATTTTAATATTATGTTTAGACCTTGGTATCTGAGTTGAATTTGTTATATTTTGCGTAGCAATTAATTATCACTTAAATATTCTGCTGGAATTATGATTTTTTTCTTCCATGTTGATCACTTAGATTAATTTTATCTGTGTGTGTGTGTATGTGTGTAATAGATTGTAGGATTTTGCAGGGGATCTGATCAGGAAATCCTCTATTACATTATTGGTACGACATTTTCGTGTTTCGCTATTAAATTTATAATTTTATAATTGTTTTTATAAATGTAAAATTATTTAATTTTAATTCGGGTTCAATCTCCGTCAATTATGGTATATAGTTATTTTTAAATAGTTAATTGTCATTTTTGAATTAATAGTGTGTCAACATGGTTGATTTTTTCATAATTAGAATTATATATTTTTTAAATTCAATATTTTTTGTTAATAAATATCGATGATGGTTCATTATGTTATAATTAAATTTTATTTTTACAAAAAATATTATAAAAGTATAAATTTTAATAGTGTAATACGGGTTTACGAGATGTCACACTACTAATGCAATAGACGATTTCATCCCGAATTTTCATATAAACGGTTTTGTTCTGGACCTTAAGCTAATTAAATGATTATGGTGGATTTATTTGACTATTATGCGCGAATGATTAATTACTCATTATTCATAAAGTTTACTGCTTAATTCTAAGTTGGGAATCCACTCAAAATCAATTAAGTGGAATCAATTAATTGATTGAGACCAAAATGTAAAGAAGTTTTATTCTACAAATTCGAGACAGAAAATTCACATTTTTCACACATTTGTCTTCATTTAATGCATTCAAACATTTATATTTAATTCATTTAATGTATTCACACAATAATATATTAAGTAATCTAATTAATTTTTTACTTTGTGTGCATTCATGTAAAATGACATTTATATAGAAACGGAGGGAGTATAAAAATATAATTTGAAGGGGAGAAGTAAGACAATTGAGAGTAGAGCAGGGGCAAAAGTGAAATTAATAGAGAATAAAAGGGCTAGTATGAGATTAATTAATTGCCTAAAAATGAATGACGAGCTCAAATAAATTCTGTAAGACTACTCGAATATGTTTATGAATTTTGAGGGCATAGTTAAAGATTCCTAACGATCATGCATTTTGAATTATTTTAGGAAAATTTACACTTTGATACATATATTTTTAATATTTTTTTAAAAATGATTCACTTTACTACTATTAGTAAAATAGTACCCACTTTTTATAGGGTGGTGATTGTTGATTAAAACCGTTGTCTTTCTTGTGTTGTTTTAACGCATTTTTGTAGTGGTGAAAAAGAGTGTCCATAGGCAGCAGCTAAGCAAGGCCCAAAAAAATGTCTAAAATTCATTACTTTCTAAAACATAATCATTGAATTATGCATGTTGAATTCAACATATTAATAATGAACCAAGAACTTAATTAATATTCTATCCGTTTTTATTTAAATGTCATTTTGGATGAATGTAAAAAAAATTAATAGATTAATTGAATTACCCAATACACATTTTTGTGAATAATTTAAATGAGTTAAATATATATAGATGTTTGAATACGTTCAATGATGGCAAATGTGAGAAAAAATGTGAATTTTTTTGTCTCGAATTTGTAGAATGACATTTTTTTAAACAAAATTAAAATGATAGAATGAGATACATAAATGGAGGGAGTATTGTTCAAGTTTCTTAATTAAACTGAGTATAAAATGAAAATCAGATTGTCGAAAATATCAGATTATCGTTGTTTCATATTTATTGGAATAATTATATTTTTAAGTTTGAATCCTTTGAAACTAACAATTTAGTGTTTTTTTTTAAATCTGAAGATTTTTTTGTTGATATTTCTAGTATTTGATATTTCAGTTTTTTTTTTGCCCATCTCGTACGGAGGAAATCATATGTGCAACACTCTATGCTACACAGTTAAAATTATTAATTTTTATTCAGTTTTTCATTAATTTCAATTGGTTATACTTTAATTTAATTTTACAGTTGTTAATTAGGGTTCACTTTTTTCCAATTACTTTTTCAATATTAAATTTCATGTTTTAATTAATAATTGATTATTTCATAAAAAATAATTACATACCCAAATGGGAAATGTGAACCTAATTAACAACTGCAAAATTAAACTAAAGAACAACCAATTGAAATCTAAGAAAAAAACGAATAAAAATCACTCATTTTAAATGTGTAGCATGAAGTATTGCACAGAATATAGCAGATAATTTCATCCGCATCTCGTACTAGGCTACTCTAAATTGTACTTTTGAGAATTACTTACTAATTAATTAGTGTCTAAACAACCTAATTTTGTATATTTAATATATGCTCCAAACATAGTAACAAAAAGTTCGAAATGGAAAATAATAACTGATAGTTTTAAAATTCAAACTATACCAACATCTGTAATTCCCTATTTTTAAAAAAAAAAATATTGGCACAATTTTTAAAAAAAGAATGTCTCTTTTTTTCTTTTTTCTTTTTCTTTTTTTGGGCACAACTGAACATATTTATTGTTTCAATTCGAATAATCAAATTGAAAATTGAACTGATTCAAAGAAGTTTGTAACATAAATGCGTTATTATTAATTTTGTACTATATATACTTGGACATGCTCACATGCATTATTAATTGCGCATTTAACGGAGAACTAAAAATACAAATTTTCTCAACAAATTAGTGGAGTATATCCTAACCAACAAAATAATATTAATATAATCATTATACCAAAGAAATAAACTTGAAATGTTAAAAAATAATAGGTTGAAAATCATTCTGTTTTATAGGTTGTCTAGCTCATAAAGGTATCTAAAAACGATCCAAATGATATTTTTGCTTAAAATATTGGGTCATTTATGCTAGACCTCGAAACGTTAAGAATTAAATTATAATTATTAAAATGTTGAGATATTTATGTAAGATATCTAAATATTGAGGATTAAACTATAATTAATTAATTATTAAAATGTTGAAACGTTATTGGAAATTAAATTATAGTTAAGCCGGCAAAATTAAATAAAATAACTTAATTGTCTGAAAACTTCATTCATAAAAAAGACAATTATTCTCAAACAATTTAAAGTTCAATCACTGATTTGCCATCAATGTTTGCGCATTAAAAAAATTAATTAAAAGAAGGGTAAAATTCATATAACTCCTATGTGTTTATCAGAATAGGGTTTAGTAAACAGTCTAAAAACCCTCCTATGATATGGTAAATTAATTAATTTTTAGATTAAAATGTATTTTTATGGATCTAGTATCTATTCTCTTATTATTCTTCTCTTCAAAATGTGATATTCGAAAGGTCTTTAAAATCTTCAGAGTAATTTGTCCTTTTGACCTTCTCGCACTTATTGTTTAAGCTTTGATAACATTAACCGGGGGGACAATGATCTTGATTCTAGATTAAACGATAAATTTGAGGTGATTCTAACGTAGAGTGTCTCGAACCTTGCTAGAACACCTTGGATATTGAAATCTGGGAACCCTGATTCTAGATTGAACGAGGGATTTGAAACGATTCAGGTGAAGAACGTGTTGCTTCCACAAAGAACGATTTGATTATCGCTGACTTTTGGTATGATTTTTAACTTATATGGAGACCTTATTTAAAGTTGTATTGAGAGAGAATATGGTGGATTAGTGCTGACGTGACAAGATGCTCTTAAATATTGATATATATCTCTTCAAATATATTTACTTGTTGCCAAAGAAAATTTTATCTTTATCATGTAATAATATCTTTATTAATTAAACATCTTTTCTAATTTTTGGATTTCAGAAGATTTCGAAAGTAAATAAATATATTATATATAATTCTTAATCAGCTCTTTCAAATTTATCTCGGTAGGGATAGTCTAGTGGTAGAGTGAGGTTGCTTGAAAATCAAAGGTCACATGTTCGAATATTCTCAATACCACAGGTCGGGCGTGTGAAAAAAAAACCTAGCTTTTTATTGATAGTGTTTGTTCAAATTATTATTTTTTATTTTATTATTTTTCTAAGAAAAAGGTAAATTTAAATGGGAAAATCATGTTAAAATTAATAGTGTTATATAATTATGACATTTGAGGAGAGAGTGATGAACTTACCGTAACAACATGAATTTTAGACTGTTTATTTATTAGGGATATTTTTTTATTTTTTAGAAAAATATAGAGGGTAACATGAATATTCCCAAAACATAATTGTCCTTATAATTATTGGAAAGTAGTTCTTGAAACTTATCTGGGTAAAGATGTCAAACGGGCCAATCTTATTGAGTTATAGGGTTTTTCGGTTCGGGCCATTTGGGGCTAAAAAATTTTTGGGCTAAAAATCCTTAGCCCTAATCCTAACACTTCGGTTTTCGGACTAGCCCATCGGACCGATATGTTTCCGACAAAAGTTAAATTCTTTTCTAGTCCCATGAAAAATACTCAAGAGTTATTAATACAACTCCAAAGCTCAATTCAAGTCGTATCATCGAAATAAATGAACTAAAAAATTGTGACTATATCCAAATCAAGCAAGAACGAATCCAAAAAGATAAATTCTCAAATAAAATATAAACATTCCCATTTGTTACATAACGAAATTGAAAACAACTCATCAGACTGCAAATTTCAAGCACATATTTATGGTTAATTTTCAAACCAATTTTACATCCTAGTATGCTGAACTAAAATCATTATTCTATTCATTTAATCCTTATCTTTGAACAAATAAATAAATAAATAGAAATCAGCAAACACAAAATTTTCAACTCCTTTGCAAAGAAGCATCAAAGTAACCGCTAAACCACAAATTCACAAAGTATACAAGCTCAATTATAGCTTAAAGCAATGATTGAAATAGGCGGCGGTCGCTTCATAGTTCTCTCCAGCATCTAGGGTTGAATTGAGATTGAGATTGAAGTAAATCTTTTTTTTAAAAGAAACCCAACCAGCCCACGGGCCGATCGGGCTAGACCGTTCGGGCAGCCAACCCATTCGGTTAAAATTCAATCCGGTCCTAAAAAAATGATCATAAGTCCATCAATTTCGCGCTAGATTGACATCCTTATACCCGGATGTTTACATGAATATGTTACACAGTCAAATATTTCGAATTACATAGGATGTGAAAAAAATACAATATTATTAATTGGATGTGAAAAAAACACAATAATATTCAATTACACTCTTCCACATTAGATTTAATTAAATGAATCGAGTATTTACATGGGAGAAAAATGATTCTCATGCCTAATATCCACGTAGATGACGTTTAGCTGTTTTTTTTTCTTTTTAGGGTGTGATCGTTATAACTTATTGGACTACCCAATTAACAAAAAAATCCTTTCATCTTTTTCTTATCAATTTCTAATTGAAGAAATAAGTGGAAAATAAAAACAAGTAAAAAATTATTAGGATGAAGTGTTAATTAATGAACAGCAGGATGCATTTGGATTGGGCCTACAAATAATATTCAACTCGAATTTTCAGCCACACGATTGAGTTTGATGTAGGGCCCAGCCCATTGCTGGTCAATGTCCCCTTCACTAGTAATGATGCAGTCCATGAAGATTACTTTAGATATTATTTTATTTTCTCTGTGAGTTTAATCTAAGGGCTCGTTTGGTAGACAGCATAAGATAACGTATGATACCTATTATTAGGATGTCTTTGATATATTAGGTATCAATATGATATTTGCTTAAATGTATTAAAATATTTATAAATTATATATAGATATAATCTATTGTTTGGTTGGAAGTATTAAATTTCTCATATAATTACAATTCCAAAAATACCCTCTTATATTAGGCAGGAGAGAATTTACTATTGGACATTAATTAATATGGAGTGGGGCAATTTAGTTCAATAATTATAATAATGATCTTCTGTATTACAAATCCCACCTAGGAGGTAGGATACAAAATCCTACTGAATCCTGCAGATCTTTATTAGAAATACTGGGCCCTTATTTAATAAAGGGCTTTGAGTTTTGAACCAAACAACTTATTAAGGTGTCGTAGATATCTATCACTCTCTTATCACCCCTAGCAAACGAGCCCTGACGGAATAAATAAAATCGAACCGAACTGAGCCGAATACAGTTAGTAAAATGAAATCGGTTCGATTTTTACAGTTTATCGGTACGATTACTCTACCTACGTAAAAATTCAGTTTTCAGTTTTCAATCGGTTATAATAATAATAATAATAATAATAATAATAATAATAATAATAATAATAATAATAATAATAATAATATCCAAAAGGAAATAACAACTCATGTTGTATTACTTGTATATATCACTCCCTTTTATATTATATAAAATACTATTCACTTATATTTTTCTAAAAAATTAAAAAAAATTATCTCTCCATATATTTGTAAGGTTAAATTTGAGAGAGAGGTTGTCAAAATATATAAAATAATAAACATTTCGACATAAAAGAAAAAACCTAAAACAACAAACAAAACGAAACGGATGGAGTATATGAGAAGAAAGGCTTGGTTGGGCGTGAATTGCGGATTGAGAAAATTATGTAATTAGATATAAGGTAAATTATCGTTTAATACCTACGTTTTTTTTTTTGCATTTTTTGAAAACGGATCAACTTTTTTCAAAATTAATCAAACAGTGCCAACTTTTTCGAGAATTTTATAAACTTCACATTTAATTAATTTTACGGCTCAAAAATCATACATATTGGATTGTATTTTAATATCATTATTTCCCCATCCGCACGTAGACAAATCCCTCCAATTAAAAAATATATTAAAATATAATCAATTACCTACAATTTTCAAGTCATAAAATAAATCTATCTTTAAATATATTATTTCCTTATCCTAATTTGTTTTTCTCCTTTTTTTCTTCTTCTGTTTTTCAAAATAACTCCAACTGAAATAAGTCTTGGACTTCAGCAGTAGGGGTGGCAAAATAAACCCGACCTGAATTTCGGGGTGGCTGGACCAAAAAAATTCAACCCGACGGGCAAGACTTTACAGCCGAAAACAGTTAAATATACACTGTGGCCCGCGGGCTCGGGTTTGCAGCCCGTTTTGCCACCTCTGAATTCAGCAGCATCATCTTAGACCTTCACATCGTAGGTTGTCACCTCACTTTATTCCCAAACCCATCAAGTTCGTGGAATTCTCCATCAAAATATAAGAACGTAACTCAAAATGCTGCTAAAATAGATAAATAAAATGGTCATATTTCTATAATTACTACTACATTTTTTTATTTCATCTTCAAATAGTGAGAAATTTCATATAGAGTTTACGTACAATCGTTGTACTCAAGAGTTTGCCATTATAATCTAGTTCAATTGGTATGTTCTCAACACAAGATTACAAGATCAATTCCCATAGAAAACAGTGTTAGAACCTAAATTTTTAGAATTAATTCCAAAAAGCTCGAATCAAAATATTCCAACGGATTTTTTTAACTTAGAACTGTGTAACGAATGACATCGCTCATATCTATAACCTTCAAGTAATGAATAATTTACCAACCAAATCCTTACCTTCGGCCAAACTCCCCAACAACAAAATATAACAATTCAATTCCCCTCAAGATAATAGGTGGAATTTCACAGATACACATTACTCGTGAGCAGGTGCTGGTAGCTGTCGAAATCGAAGAGAATAGCGTAAAAAGAGGAAATTCCTCTATACCCCATGGGCACTACGCGCACAATGCAGAGACGTGGCGCGATTTCTGGGGGCCATGGGTAGTATAGAATTTCCCGGAACTATACACATCCAATGAATTTATGCAAAACCAAACTCAATGAAGCAAGTGATAGTGAATAAACAACAGGAAAAGTTAGCATAAACGGGTTCATAATGAAGCCATAAGTTATAAAGAATTCAGAGCCAATTCCATATTACAGACCTCTAGATCTCTAACTAAGCAGAAGCACCACCAGTCTGGTGTAACATGGCATCTATCTCGTCACCATCCTCCATTTCGAGCTGCAAATTTGGGGGAGGAGAGGGAAGGAGAGAATAGAACGATGGTTCAATGTTGAGACTACTCGTATATATCAATAACATGTTGTGCCTGAGAATTGAATCAAGAAAATACCTCATCGGGAGTCTGCTCTGCCCTGAGGCGACGCCCATCAAAAAGAAATGCAATGGAGGTTATATCCACTGATTGCCGATCACAATAAGCATTCATTAGCTTCTTTAGCTGCGTGCTTCGTTTAATTCTGAAAAATACTTCATTTCCATCCTACACAAACAACCCCATATTCAAAAACTTTCCATGGCTGTAAATGTCCAAGACACGATAAAAACCCGCAATTTTGAACTAGAAAGGGATATTTTTAGTTTCAAATTTACAACTTACAAACAAGAAACTATCAATTTGTTAGCAATACAAATTATTCTAACTGCTCGAGCTTATACATATGCTTTGAAACACTGTTTCTAGTTTTCACTTATAAATTACATAAAATTTATATTATATATTGTACAAATGTAAACCAATTTATAAACTTTATCAAAGCAATTTCACCCCGTATATTCTAATTTCTCACGCAAGAATTGTGAATTGATAACAAAAATAAGAACACAATTGTTATGCATACAAGCTAAATCACAGTTACAATTATGAGAAATCACTCCGATTTTCAACTCAGTATTCTAACTACTCAAGTTTCATATATGCTTCGAAACACTGTTTCTCATTCTCACCTATGAATAACGTAAATTTTATATCATACATCATACACATGTAAGCCAATTTATAAACTTTATCAAAGCATTTTAGCCCCGTCAATTCTAATTTCTCACTCAAGAGTTATGAATTGATAACAAAAAACAAGAACAATTGTTAGGCATACAAACTAAACCACAGTTGCAATTATGAGAAATCACTCCGATTTTCAACTCACAATCTTCTAACTACTCAAGTTTCATATACGCTTCGAAACACTGTTTCTCGTTCTCAATTATGAATAACATAAAATTTATATCATATATCATACACATGTGAACCAATTTATACACTTTATCAAAGCAATTTCGCCCGTAAATTCTAATTTCTCACTCAATAGTTATGAATTGGTAACGAAAACAATTACAATCGTTAGACATACAAACTAAATCACAGTTACAATTATGAGAAATCCCTCCGATTTTCAACTCACAGTCATCTAACTACTCAAGTTCTACATATGCTTTGAAACACTGATTCTCGTTTTCACTTATAAATCACATAAAATTTATTATAATATATCATGCACATATGAACAAATTTATACACTTTATCAAAGCAATTTCTCCCCGCATATTCCAATTTCTCACAAATTGATAACAAAAACAACAAACATCTCAAAAAAAAGAATCTGATCACAAAATTAAGAAATTATCTACAGATCGCAACCTCAAAGTATGAACCCTAGGAGAAGAAAATAATAAATAAAAAAAAATTGATTGAACCGAAAGAAGATTGAAAACCTGGCCTTTGACTTTGAGGTTAATGTGTCCGGATTGATCGCCGCCAGGCTTCTTGTCTTCTTCTTGACCGGGAGTTGACATCTTCGCTCTGATGAGTCACAGGCGCCGCCGCTTCCTCTCCTCTCGTGTTGGTGTTGGTGTGTGTGTGTTTTTCTAGGTGTTCTATTTAATCTTTTATATTTTTTATTTTAAATAGAGGGATATTTGTCAGGCATTGTGGGGTACGACATCGACGTTTCACATGCGTTGATCCTCATCCAACGGCTGGAGTTCGTCTTATTGTAATTTCCTCTTGGGTTTTAAAATTAAAAAAAAAAAAATTGAAAAATTCGTGTTTATCCATGAGATTTCCTCTTATAATTTTTCAGTCTTTCACTATCAAATTTGAGTTTTTTTTTTTAAATACTTATAATCCCTCCGTTTATATTTAAGTATCATTTTAAATGAATGCACACAAATTAATAAATTAATTAACTTACCTAATATATCCTTGTGTGAATATATTAAATGAGTTAAATATATATGTTTGAATGTATTAAATGAGGGCAAATGTGAGCAAAATGTGAATTGTATGTCTCGAATTTGTAAAATGACATTTTTGTGAAACAAAATTAAAATACTAGAATGACACTTATTCAGAAACGGGGTACTTTACTTTTATTTTACAACAGTTAATTAAGATTGATTTGATCCATTTAGGATTTATAATTATTATTTCAATATATAATATTTAATTAATAGTTCATTATTAAAGTTAATTATTTTAAAATTATATTTTTTACTGTTTATAAATGTTGAGTTGTGTAAACTATATTATAATTACTTTTTATTTTTATGATAATAATTATTAAAATGATAAATTTATAAATGTTGACTCATGTTAATTATATTTTTACTTCTATCATTTTAATATATATATATATATATATATATATATATATATATATATCTCGAATGCTCAAATAAATAAATACGAGTTTCGTCAATCGGAGATTGTGTGAAGCATGGCAAACATAGTGGCTAAGGAAATATTGTAAATATTACGAAAATTGTTTGTTTTTTTTTTGTTTTTTTTTTACTCACACACCCGAGCTGTGATATTGAGGTAATTCGAACCTGTGACTTTTGGTTTCCAAACAGTCTCACTCCACCACTAGGCAATCCCCACGGGAACTACTAAAATTGTTAGTTTGTAATTGATAATCCCAAATGATGCCAATCTTCACGTTAATGTTTTGGCTTGTCTAATTAAAATGACGAGTTTATTGCTTTGACTCCTAAAATAATAATTTGCAATATAAAATACTAAAATTTATTTATTCGGAAATATTCAAACGGTGAAGGTCTCTATAAAAAAATAGGACATCTTAAATTCGAGATTCAAAAGTGATAATGGGGAAAAAGAATGGAGAATTTGATTCCCTCAATCGGTGCATTCTCCGGTCATTGCTAAATTGGTTTTGGATATTATCATTTGAGTTAATCAGAGGGCATAATATCATGACTGTAAATGAGTCGAGTGGAATATGCTCTTGTTTGTTTGAAATGTTATATCTAATTTTAAATTGTATGTTTGCGCTTGATTAATTACTCATTAATTTGAACTAGAACGAACTTCAGTCAAGCCAAACACAAATCGACCTTGAATAATTTGATATGGTTATATGTGAATCGAGTATCGAGTTATTTGATTTAATTTTCAGTCCTATATGATAGACCCAATTTTAGGACTGGGATGGGCCAACGAACTTCAGTTGAATCTGTGACGCCCGGGGCCGAAGTATGGAGTGATCGCCGGTGCAAGGCACGGATAAAGAGCGGCTCCTATAAGACTTCCAAGCGAAGGGGCATATGAATGAACCGAATCCATCCGAAAGAGAGGGATTCTGAGGCTATACAGGAATGAGACTGTATAGTTGAGGAGAGCTTAAAGGATTTGATTGGTGCTACTCATACTAACAAGGTGCATCTTCTTTTCTGGCGCTCGTTCCACCAGAACTCCAAAGTTAAGCGTGCTTGACCTGGAGGAATGAGTGAGGACAAAGCACGCTGGAAAGACTTGTGTTAGTTTCTCAGGGAGCGTGTGAGTGAGGACAAAGCACGCTGGAAAGACTTGTGTTGGTTTGTGAGGACAGCCGTCAGTCCGGTAGTCGGATCGTTACAGAATCACATACGAATCGAGCTCGAATAATTTGATATAGTTATATAAGAATCGAGTATCAAATTATTTAATTTAATTTTCAGTCTTACATGATTGGCCCAATTTTAGGATTGAGATGGCCAGATGGGCTAATGATTAGTAAGCCAGCAAAAACAGGCGGCTTGGTCCAGCACAATTTTTTAGTATATTAGGCTTGTAATTCACTCTTGCCAGTTGCCATACATGAAGAAAAATCATTTTGAAACTTTGTTGTTAATTTGTAAACAATCATTATTTACTTATTCACCTTATCATTAGTAAATAGAAAAGAAAAAGGTAGAAGCATGTACTCCCCGTTCCATAATTATAATTTTTTATTATTATTTACTTATATAAAAATTATAGTTTGCTTTCTTTAATAGGTGTGCATTAAATTTTTATGTTTTCTTAATATAACATTATTTGATATTCTTTGAAATTAACAATTCTTCTTTTGGTTTAATATAATTTTACATTATTATTTAGGATTTATACCACCCAATTAGGGGTTATAATTATTTTTTAATATTTACTTTTCATTTTTTAGTTAATATAATTGATTTTTGGGATTGATTATTCCAAACGTAGGGTATATAATTTATATAAAAAAAATTATTAGCAATAAATATTAATTATGATTAGTTATAATATACCAAATTTTATTTTAAAAAAAATATTATTAACAATATACAATTTTAATGTTGGCACATGATTAACACACATAAAGTGGATAGAGAATCTCTACTTCTCTTTGAAAGTCTCATCTATTTCCAATCCTATTTATAAGTAAATTCCGAGAAAATGCAACTAATCTCACTAAAAATCGAGCATCTCTTTGTAGTTAGAGTTGGTATTCCATGCAACAGTCTTAAATAAGACTATTTAAGGTGGGCGCGTGGGTTTCACGCTCCTGTCATTTTTTTTTCTAGGCCTTTTTTTACTTTTTTTTTATTTTTTTATCCGATTTTTTCTTTGTTCATTTTGTTTTGTTCCCCAAAAATATATACCCTAAAATAATATTAGTGAAGGGAGAAAAGTTTATCTAGACAATTTAATTCTAAAATTGGGGTAGTTGGGCAAGTTTTAATGGTGTAGGAGTTATATGGGCAATTTGTACTATGTTTGAATTTTTGACCAACAAAATCTGAATATTCCTTTTACTTTTTCTGAAAAGTATCTTACAATTTGTACTTTCCATAAGAGATATGCATGGAACAGAATCTTTCTCTATTCAAACTCGATTTTCGTTTGAAAAAAAAAAAGATTGTGGAATCAACTCCATTAATATTGGTATTCAATTATTGTAACTACCCCTCTATTCTCTCTATTTCTCACATATCTTCCTTTCTCGCCTCCTTGTTCTGTGAAACGAAAAAAAAAACTCCATATTCTTCGCCGGCGCCGGACTGGACTTGAAGACAATGGAGGGACGACGTGAAGATGTAGTTCGACCTTCTGAAGCCGAAGCGGGAGAGGTTAGTCGAATAGATCGTTATGGTCTTTCGTTATGCTAATTTTGTTAGATCGTTATGGCCTTTTTTAATGAATCGTTATGATTTTTTAATTAATCGTTATGCGAATTTGAGTAGATCGTTATGGCCTTTCGTTATGCTATTTATAACATATCGTTTTGCTAATTTTATTAAATCGTTATGGCTTTTTTAGTTAATCGTTATTGTTTTTTTAATTAATAGTTAAGCAAATTTTATTCATTCGTTATGCTAAATTTATGAAATCGTTATGGCCTATTTTTAATAAAGAAATCGTTATGGCGTTTTGTTAAAAAATGCATAACGATTTACATAAATATAAAACTATACTTGAACGAAAGCTAAAGATTTTTCATAACGATATCTTAGTTCAAGACGTGAAAAGAGCTGAACGATAAAACCCAGATCGATTATAACGATAGTTAGTTTATGCCATAACGAAAGTGAATTTATATGTAACGAAAAGTTCATAATTGTTATGCTTTTGATTTTCGTTAATGGTAAAAATTAAATTTTCGTGAATGTTATCGTTATGCTTTTAATTTTCGTTATGCAAAACTTTCGTTATTTTTAAAATTATGTTTTTCGTTCATGGTAAATTTTTATTTTATTCTCATTATGCTAAAATTTAAACTTTCGTGTTATGTGAAATTTAAATTTCGTTATTGTTAAAATCTAATTATCGTTATTGCTAAATTTAAATTTCGATATGTTAAAGTTAAAACTTTCGTTATTAGTAAAATTATATTTTCGTTAATGCTAAATTTTTATTGTTATGTGAAATTTAAACTTTCGTTAATGTGAAAATTAAACTTTCGTTATGTGAAATTTAAACTTTCGTTAATGTGAAAATTAAACTTTCGTTATGTGAAATTTAAACTTTCGTTATGTGAAATTTAAACTTTCGTTAATGTTATTGTTATGTGAAATTTAAATTTTGTTATTGTTATTAGATTTTCGTTGATGTTAAATTTTTATTTTCGTTATGTTGAAGCTTTAATTTTCGTTAATTTTATGGTTATGTTAAATTGAAATTTTCGTTATAGTTAAATATAAATGTTCGTTATATTTTAAATTAACTTTCGTTATGTTAAATAGATTGAATGATAACTTTAATTTAATTAGAATTGATATAGTCATGCTCAACCAAACCATATTGTACGGTTTTTTTTAAATAATAATATTAGTCTAAATAATACTATTAGTAAAAAATAAAAAAATTAATAATAATAGTAATAATAATATTAGTCTAATTAATACTATTAGTAAAAAATAAAAATAACAAAAACATCTAATATAAACAATAATACTTTTGATAATAATAATAATAATAATAATAATAATAATAATAATAATATTCATGTAAGTAATCATAGTAGTAAAAAATAAAAATATAAAAAACAATTAATATAAATAATTATACTTTTTTAATTTAATAATAATAATAATAATAATAATAATAATAAGAACAACAACAACAACAACAACAACAACAACAGCAACAACAACAACCACCACTAATCTAATAGTAACAATAATATTTGCTAATTAATAATATTAGTAAAAAATAAAAATAGCAAAAATAATTAATATAATTAATAATTTAATAACAGTCTAATTTTCTATTGTGAAATTTAGATCGAGTGGATTAGACGCCCCCTCCAGATGTTCAAGCCGACTGTGAATATGTACGTGAAGATGGAGTTAGTAGACAAGATTAGGGAGGTGTTACAGCATTTCGGCGGTGAGAATACGATCCAGACGTTCAGATCTGGATGCTTAGTACACTTCATGGACTTTAGGGGGGTAACATAGCCAGGAAGGCGCTGCATGCATTGATTTGTCGCGAAGTGCGTGTCCAGGATCCTGCACGCGAGGGTAGAGAGTGTCGGTTCCATGTGAGTGGCACGACACTACACTTTGGGCCCTCAGAGTTCGCATTGGTGTCGGGCTTGCGGTTCGGGCTGTCCAGTTTCGATCCGAATGCGGCTCATGTGATTCCGGCCAGGGGCATCTATCACCAGCTATTTGAAGGGAAGAAGACGACAATTGCACAGATGTATGAGAAGTTCACGGCGATGCGTCTGGCCAATCACCCTCCAGATTACGTGAAGATTGCGAACATCCTGATCATGTACCGGATGTTATTTTGCCAGGACCCTGGACGTACGATCAAAAATTTATACAATAACGAAAATTTATTATTAACATAACGAAATTTTTATTTAACAATAACGAAAGTTAATTTCTAAACATAAAGAAACTTTAAATTTAACAATAACGAAAATTAAATTTCAATAATAACGAAACTTTAAATTAAACAATAACGAAAGTTTAGTTTTAAAAATAACGAAACTTTAAATTAATAATATCTTCACAAAATTTAAATACAACAATTAACCATAATGAATTTTTTTTTAACATAAGGAATACTCAAATTAAACAATAACGAAAGTTTAGTTTTAACAATAACGAAAATTTAAATTACACAATAACGAAAATGACATTTTAAGAATAAGGAAAATTTAAATTCCACCATAACGAAATGTCATTTTCGTTATGATAATTCTAAACCATTAACTATAACCATAACGATAATTCTACTTATCGAAATGACATTTTCGTTATGGTTAGTACAATATCGAAATGACCATTAACTATAACCATAACGTAAATTTTCGTTATGTTTAACCATTAACTATTAACTAACCCTAACGATAACCATTAACACAAATTAAATTTCAACATTAACTAACCATAACGAAAAAATTTATTTAACCATAACGACAATTCAATTGGACAATAACGAAAATTAAATTAAAACTAGGGTTATACTTTAACAATAATTGAAACTAACCATAACGACAGGAAAATTAAAACTATCATTATATTTTATCGTTATGCCTTTGTTATAGCCTAATTGCAGGAACATAATTTTGGCTAAATAAAACCTAAAACAATTTTCTAAGTAAGGAACGTATCAAGACTTGAAACGTACTTTTCAATTTTGGAGAATTTTTCCACGAAATTTCACCGATGATGATGTTTTATTGATGACGATGATCTTCTCGCTTGCACGATCAAACATTCATTTTTTATGTGAATTCAGAGATTTTCTTCACCAAACTCTCGAACTATTTCTTCTATTTGGGTGTGGGTTGAATTGATGCATCGGTGTAGTGTAAATATAGGAGAATGACACCAACCTCTCTTACACAAAATTAAATGCATTAAATTTCATTTAATTTGGGCCAACTAATACCTACCTATGCAAATACAAATATTTATGCATTTTACATGTCTCATGTTGACCACACAGAAATGACAGAATAATGCATTAATGCATAACGTTATAAATGTTTCGTCATAAGTTTTCATTATATATTGATAAATTTTCATTATATGTTTTTATACATGTATCGTTTAATATTTTTGTTATACATAAAATCATATATAATGAACTATCGTTTAATGTTTTCGTTAATATTAATTTCGTTATTATTATTATTATTATTATACTTTCGTTATTATCAATATATAATGATATATTACTTTCGTTATTATCAATATATAATGATATATTACTTTCGTTATTTCGTCATTCTTATCGTTATTACTTTCGTTATTCTTATTATCATTATTTCGTTATTCTTATTATTATTACTTTCGTTATTATCAATAATTATATTTCGTTATTCTTATTATTATTACTTTCGTTATTCTTATCATTACTATTAATTTCTATCGTTATTCTTATTATTATTATTTTCGTTATTCTTATTATTACTATCGTTATTATTATTATTATTATTATTATTATTATTATTATTATTATTATTATTATTATTATTACTTTCGTTATTCTTATTATTATTATTATCATTACTATTAATTTCGTTATCCTTATCGTTATTCATTATTATTAATTTTAAAAATAAATTGTCTACAAAAAACTGGTAGGGATCGATCATGTATTTATTTTTATATGTTAGGGTTTGTATATGTTAGGGTTTTTAAACTTTAGGGTTTTAGGGTGCATTTAATGTTTAGTGTTGAAAAAAACATAAAAAGTACATTTCCCCAATCATTGGGTGTGGGGCCAAGTGTGTCATAACTCCAAATTGCCCATGAAACTACTACACCCTTATATGTTGCCTTTTTTTCCCTTTTTTACTTTTTTTTTTTGTCTATATTTATAGATTTACACTATTAGTGAATCCTAAAATTAAAATAAATTAACTTAATTTGTTTGAAATGAGTATGAATTTATATCCTAAAATAGAATTAATAAACCCTAAAAAATACAAAATAAACCCCTAAAAACACCCTCCCCTCCCGTCCCGGTGGGGATGGCCTAGTGGTGGAGTGAGGTTGCTTGGAGACCAAAGGTCACGGGTTCGAATCTCCTCAATACCACAGGTCGGGTGTGTGAGTTAAAATTAAAAAAAAAAAACACACCCCCCTCCCCCATCCTAAAAAAAAAACCCTAAAAGCACACAAAATAAACCCCTAAAAACACCTCCCAAAAAACTCTAAAAAACACAAAATATACCCTAAAAAAACCCCCTAAAAAACTATGAACCCTAAAAAAAATCCCTAAAAAACATGAATCCTTTAAAAAACTATGAACCTAAAAAATCCTAAACTACTAAGCTCTAAACATTAATTCGAATGGAAAAAATCATAATTTGAACTAAATAAACGAGTATAAAAGAACTAGCAGATCCTTTACTTTTTAATAATACAGATAATACTTTTCGAATTTTTAGTGATACTTTTTAGTGAGACTGTTGATACTGATTTTACCGTTTTTCTATTTTTTTGTGGGTTGACTTGATTCGTCTTAAATAGCACTATTTAATACCGCTGTATGAAATTGTTTGGCTTGTAGTTAATATAGCAAGCTACAAACCAACTTCTAAATCAGTCATAATGTGATGCCATGCATGTTTAATACTATATATGGTCTATGGGTTGTGAATGAAGTATCTTTATATTATTGACTTTCTTAACAAAACAAATAATGTTGATTTTGTGTGTTTTAGGGTTTTTTTAGGGGTGCTTTTAGGGGTTTATTTTGTATTTTTTGGGGGGTGTCTTTAGTGTTTTTTATTATGTTTTTTAGAGTTTTTTTTTTTTGGGGGGGGGGGGGGATTTAAGATTTTATTCTGTGTTTTTTAGGATTTTTTGGGGGTATTTTTAGGGTTTTATTTTGTGTTTTTTAAGAATTTATTAATTTCATTTTAGGGTGTAAATATATATTTATTTCAAATAAATTATATCAATTCGATTTAATTTTAGATTTCACTAATTTTATTTTATGGTTTAAATTTTGTTGGGAAAAATTAAAAAAAATAAAAATAAAAAAAGTTACAAAAATCACCAGAAAAAAGAAAAAGAAAAAAAAAGACGGGCGCATAACTCCCACGCTCCGCGCGCGTGGGTGCGTTAGTCTGATATTTGGTGCACAAAAGGACTCTTGTACGTGAGAGCTTCTCTTCTTTTTTTGTTTTGAGGATTATTTTTTGTAGAATATAAGGTTATATACACATGTATTAAATATTAATGACCGTCCCTTCAGTATTGTTGACCATCCAGATTAATCATATAACATGTATAAGATTGGTTAATTCCTAATTTACACATTATAAAATTATTTTAATTACATATTAACCATCTCCTATTTGTATCACGTACACGACTAATATAATATTATACACACATGGCATATATATGACGAGTCGAAGTTTATATTAAGGTCCAAACGACGATGTGGATTAAGGACAAATTATATATATTTATTGCAGAATATATACGACCCGACTAAAATCAATTTTAAGTGAAATAACTCATATAAATGTACGTGCGTGCATATTTGCAACATAAAATCTTATTATTTCTAAGTTGAATATCTTCGCCACTTTTAGGTCAAATCGTTTGTATATATTATCTAGTGCAATTTTTGGACTACTACTGTATAGTAAGAATTGAAATTTATTCACATATAATAACGGCAGATGCGGGATCCTCTATTCCCAATTTGATGTTTCAATTTATATTAATCCACGATTAAATTTATAAATTTTTCTTCCATTTTTTTCGTCAAATTTAATTTATTATGTTTTAACTTAATTTTATGATTGATTTTTAGAGTGCACCCCATCCAATTAGGGTTTATATTTAAACTTAATATTCAAAAAAATAATAATTATTATAGTTAATTATAAAGGTGACTAGGTTGATTATGTGATAATTAATTTTTATTTTTGTAATATCTATTATGAAACTTGTAAATTTAATCATAGAATATGGGTTGGAACACCAAATTTAAAATAGGGGATGAGATCCCCCCAGATATAGTACTCTCAAATATAGTAGTTGCATATTTGCCACCATTACAAACAAATATATGTGCGCGCGCGCGTTTCCATAGTTTCACACATATACATTTGAATTCAAGAATGCAGTTAGGTTGCCCATATAGTTAGCTAGTTTGATGCACATTAATCCTAGGAAAGAAACTGGAAATTGCCGACATCCGTTATTTCACAAAATTCAATCTTGCGATGTGGAAATTATATATATGCTGACCCATTTGAAATTAAATAGGTGGGTGATGATTTATTTCCATTTCTTATATGCTAAGTTATATCCAAATAATTGTGATTTGCACTGTTGTGTTTATTTCTTATTATGAATTGA
The DNA here is from genome assembly GCA_026008535.1 of Perilla frutescens. Lineage (NCBI taxonomy): Eukaryota > Viridiplantae > Streptophyta > Magnoliopsida > Lamiales > Lamiaceae > Perilla > Perilla frutescens. The sequence continues at coordinate 69,735,771 of BRKX01000004.1, forward strand.
ACAAATCTTATGATTACATTAGAAAAAGAAAAATCTTGTGTGTGTGTGTGTGTGAATTTTCTTAGATTTTTAAATTAATGGAATTAAAAGTTTAATTAGGGGTTATGGGCAGACATAATCTTTCTATTCCAATATAGTATCTTATTTAAATAGAAAATTACATCAAGGAGGGATTATATATATATATATATATATATGTTATTTAATTGTGGCCCATTTATTGAAGCCCAAACAGTTGTGGACCGGCCTAACTCACACATGCAACTCAGTTACACTGAAGCCCAACTGCCTCTAACTAATTCTGTTTAACCCTAATTAACTCTAACCGTGCGCCGACCTATTTATATGGTGCTCGGTTACTGTTACCCACACTTCTCATTCTACTGTGTGTTCCAGAGAGTTCTTGTGAGAGAGAGCGATTCCGATCGATCTTAGGTAAACTGAGTGTTTTCCTTCTTCTTCTTCCTCTGTGTGAGATTCTCTCCCTCTCTACCCTCTTCTGTTCTAGAGTAGATTTCACCGCCTGTGTGGATCTACTGTGTTGTCCCTTTCTGGGTTGAGTTGAGGGCTAGGGTTCGGGGTTCCTTGAGGAGGCTGTGTGAGCCTTGTAGCCGTGGTCTCTCTGTGAAGATCTCCAGATCTTGGTTGCCTGTTTAAGCCTTGCTGAGCTGTGGATCCTGTTCTAACATTGAGGTTCTGAGCCATCTGTTTCTACACTCTTCCATGGCTGAATCATCCGGTGTATACAGGAGAAAGACGCTCGGAGGTGGCGGAGTTGATACCCAACAATGGTATCAGAGCCACTAACCGCCGCCTCCGCCGGGTGACAGTCCGTCTTCACGTTTTCCAACGCGGTGGTAAGTCGGAGTACCCTCTCCTAGGGCTCCGCTCTGGTAAAGCGGATGTAACCTCTTGTTTTTCTAATTCTAGTGCCGTGAGGGGCTATAGGCTTGGTATCTGGTACTTGACAACGTGTTTTTACCTTGGTGCGCTCTAGATCTATCTGCGTTCGCGTTATTAGGGTTTCAGTTCCTGGATTTCTATTGATTTCTTTCCGCTGCTTCCTTCTTATCTCTGTCGCGTTCTTGTTTAGATTCTTGTAAGTGTGTTAAGTTTCTTTAAGGATCTGTAAGATCCTTGTGTTGAAGTTCTTGTAAACTTACGGGATTTGTGAAATCCCTGAGACTTTCAGACCTGGTGTTGAGTAAATCCTTGTGCCCTCCGCTAAGTGAGTGTTGCAAACTAGGTAATCCTCTCACTAGTAAGGGTTGGAAGTCTCACAGGCTGTGTGCGTGTGTTTTGGTGTGCATCTTGTTTCTGAGTTTCCCCAAAATCCATTTTATGTGTCTTCCCTTTGCTCTGTGGGTGTTTTGCTGTTCTGGTGGAATAATGGCCACTAATTCCTTTGGTATTGTTCCTTTTAATGGCAAGAATGATTTTAGCATTTGGAAACAAAAGATGAAATGTGTGTTAATTCATCAAAAAGTTGCTAAAGCCATTGATCAATCTTATGCTACTACTGAAACTGCAGAAAAAACGGCTGAAATGGATGAAATTGCATGTTCTAGTATTATCTTGAGCTTATCTGACTCTGTGATTAGAAAAGTAGGTGATACTGAGCATGCTAAAGATCTGTGGGATAAACTTGAAAATTTGTACACTGAAACCTCCTTTACTAGCCGCATGTATCTGTTGGAAAAGCTTTTTAAATACAAACTGGATTTGTCTAAAGATATAGATGAAAATATAGATGATTTTACTAAGCTTGTCCAAGATATTAAAAGGGCTGGTGATACTACAATTGATAATTACACAAGCATTGCCTTAATGAATGCTATCCCTGACTCCTACTCTGATGTAAAATCTGCTATAAAATATGGTAGGGATAGTGCATCAGTTGATGTGATAATCAGTGCATTAAAATCTAAAGAACTGGATTTGCTTGAACATGGGGGTAGTAATTCTCAGGAAAAGACAATGAATGTAAGAGGGAGGATAAAATTCAGGTCCTCTGAAAATTCTGAAAATGGTGGTAAGAAAAAGAAGGGTAAAAGCAGTTCTAAGTCTAGAAAGGGCTCTAGAAAATGTTATAATTGCTATGAACCTGGTCATTATGCAAAAGAATGTCCTAAGCCAAAGAAGAACAACAAGAATAAGAATAGCAATGAGAATGAAATGGCTAATGTAGCTACAAGAGACAAACTTGGTGATTGTTTCATGGTTGCTGATTCAAATTCTTTGTGTATTAGTTCTGCAAACTCTGTGTCTGATTCTATGAGTGAATCTGAATGGCTTTTAGACTCTGGCTGCACTTACCATATCTCACCATTTAAGAATATGTTTTCTTCTTTTATACAAGTTGAAAATGGTTTTGTGTCAATGGCAAATGAAAAGAAATGCAGAGTTGTTGGAATTGGAAATGTTTGCTTAAAATTTGATAATGGCTCTTCTATTACTCTGAGGAATGTAAGATATGTGCCTGAATTATGCTATAACTTGCTATCTTGTGCTGCTTTAGAAGAAAATGGGCTTGAGGGCAGGTGGGGAAATGGTCAAATGAAAATTTTGAAAGGTTCCTTGGTTATTTTCAAAGCAGAAAAGAAAAATAACATGTATATCTGTAAAACTTTACCCTCTGAGCCTATGACACCCTCTGTAAATGTTCTAAAGCATGATAAAACTGTGTTATGGCATAATAGACTTGGACATATGAGTAATAAAGGGCTTGAAATTCTGAAAAAGTCTGGTGTGTTTGGTTCTGATGTGATATCTAGCATGCCTTTCTGTGATGCTTGTGTTTTAGGCAAACAACATAAAGTTCAATTTCCTAACTCTGCATCTCATATATCTAAGAGTCAACAAATCCTTGAGTATTTACATGTTGATGTCTGGGGCCCTTCTAAAGTTCCTACTCATGGTGGGAACAGATTCTTCTTGTCTATTATTGATGATTACTCTAGGAAAGTTTGGGTTTTCTTAATGAAACATAAATCTGAGGTTATTGATAAGTTTAAAATGTGGAAAACTCAGATTGAAAACCAAACTGGCAAGAAAATTAAGACCCTAAGAACAGACAATGGCCTTGAATTCTGTAATTCTCAAGTTGATGATTTATGTGTTAAATCTGGTATAAAAAGACACAAAACTGTTCCTTACAACCCTCAACAAAATGGGGTTGCTGAAAGGATAAATAGAACCTTATTAGATAGGGTTAGGAGCATGTATGCCCTCTCTGGTATGTCTAATAAATTTTGGGTGAAGCTGTATGTACTGCTTCCTACTTGATTAATAGGTCTCCATCTGTTCCATTAAATGGTAAATGTCCTGAATCTGTGTTTAATGGAAAACCTATTGATCTGTGAAACTTAAGGGTCTTTGGTTGTGTTGCTTTCATGTATGTGAAAAATGATAAGCTTGAACCTGGGTCCCAAAAGTGTGTTATTCTAGGATACCCTGAGGGAGTTAAAGGGTATAGGCTATGGGTAAGGGAGGTTCCTGGTTTTAAAACTACTATAAGCAGAGATGTGGTGTTTAATGAATCATGCTTCCCTTGTTTGACTGAAACCCAGCCTACAATTACTATGAATGATCATGCCCCCACTGTTCCTTTTGAGGTGGAGCCATTGCATGTTTCTGTACCTGTTCAGCCTGTTACTATGCACAATGATGATGTTAATTCTGAGCATATGTCTGAACCTGAAACTGAGCATGAATCTGAGTCTGAAACTGAATCTGATGAGCATGCTAATCACAACAGTGAGCCTGAAAACCTTAATGATTATCTGTTCGCTAGAGACAGAGTGAGAAGAACCATTAATAAGCCTGCAAGATATGCTGACACTGAGTGTAATTTACTTGACTTGGCTTTTATTGTGTTTGAGTCTCTAGATAGCAATGAACCTAAAACTTTTAAAGAAGCTCTTAATTCCAAAGATGCTAGTAAGTGGCTAATTGCTATGCAAACTGAGATGAAATCATTACATGTTAATAAAACATGGGAGTTGGTTCCAAAACCATCTCATGCTTCTGTTGTTGATTGCAAGTGGTTGTTTAAAATCAAAAGTGAATTTAATAATGTCAGATACAAGGCTAGATTAGTTGCTAAAAGGTTTACTCAAAAGGAGGGGTAGATTATACTGAAGTTTTTACTCCTGTTGTCAAGTTCACTACTGTTAGAATAATGCTGGCTTTAGTTGCTCATTTTAATTGGGAATTAAAGCAAATGGATGTGACTACTGCTTTCTTACATGGTGATCTTGATGTTCCTATTTACATGCATCAACCTGAGGGCTTTATAGATTGTGATAAACCTGACTATGTGTGCTTGTTAAGGAAATCCTTATATGGTTTAAAACAATCCCCAAGGCAATGGAACTTGAAATTTGATCAGTGTATGAGGTCTTTAAAGTTTCATAGAAGTAAGTTTGATCATTGCTTGTACTTTAAAGAAACCTCTACAGTTCCTATGTTCCTTCTGATATATGTTGATGACATGTTGTTAATCAGTCCTTGTCTCAAATCTTTGAAGCATGTTCAATCTTGTCTATGTGAAAATTTTGAAATGAAAGATTTGGGAGATGCTAAGAAAATACTTGGCATGAACATAATTAGAGACAGAAAGAACAATACTCTTGTGCTAAATCAAACTTCATATGTTGAAAAGATTTTGAGTAAGTTCTCTATGTCAAAAGCTAAGGGTGTCAATGTTCCTTTAGCTGCTCACTTTGTGTTAAGTAAAGATCAGTCTCCAAAGACTGTTTCTGAGATGAATATCATGGAAAAGATACCCTACTGTAATGCAATTGGATCTGTAATGTATCTTATGGTAAGCACCAGACCTGACATTGCTTATTCTGAAGTTGTTTGAGCAGGTACATGTCTAATCCTGGTGTAACTCACTGGGAAGCATTGAAATGGTTGTTAAGATATCTTCAGTCCTCTTTGCATGTGGGTTTAAAATTTACTAAATGTGTCAAGGGTGTTCAGTTGTGTGGCTATGTAGATTCTAACTATGCTAATGACAGAGATAATAGGAGGTCTACAACCTCTTATGTTTTTACTTTGTGTGGGTCTTGCATAAGCTGGAAATCCCAGCTGCAACATATTGTTGCACTTTCTACCACTGAGGCAGAGTATGTTGTTATTACTGAAGCCTTCAAGGAAGCCCTGTGGTTGAAAGGTGTTTTATCTGAAATTGATTTTCTTCAAAAGAATGCTGTTGTGTTTTCAGATAGTCAATCAGCCATTCAATTGTGTAAAAATCCTGTTTTTCATGATAGAACCAAGCATATAGATGTTAGGTTTCATTTTATTAGAGAAGTTGTTGAAAGTAAAAATGTTTTACTTGAAAAGATTCCATCTGAAGTTAATCCTGCAGACATGGGTACAAAATCTTTGCCTCTTGAAAAACATACTAATTGTATGAAGATTTTGAATTTTGACCCAGGTTAAGCTTTTGATGCTTTCTGTTTTAAGTCTTTGAGATTGATTTTATGTGTTGATTTTGTTCTCAAAGACTGCAGCCTGGTAGTTTCATCGGTTTGTCCCTTGGTTATTACCTTGTTGTTCCCTATGATCTATGTGATCAGATTCAGACTGTGTTTGAAACTATCTCACTTATAGTTTTGTTGTGTGATCTCTATAGGTGAGATGGATGGCAATGATGAACTCTACAAGTGATAGATCCTGCTCAAGTAATGTCAAATAGACCAAGGTGGAGATTGTTATTTAATTGTGGCCCATTTGTTGAAGCCCAAACAGTTGTGGACCGGCCCAACTCACACATGCAGCTCAGTTACACCGAAGCCCAACTGCCTCTAACTAATTCTGTTTAACCCTAATTAACCCTAACCATGCGCTGACCTATTTATATGGTGCTCGGTTATTGTTACCCACACTTCTCATTCTACTGTGTGTTCCAGAGAGTTCTTGTGAGAGAGAGAGAGCGATTCCGATCGATCTTAGGTAAACTGAGTGTTTTCCTTCTTCTTCTTCCTCTGTGTGAGATTCTCTCCCTCTCTACCCTCTTCTGTTCTAGAGTAGATTTCACCGCCTGTGTGGATCTACTGTGTTGTCCCTTTCTGGGTTGAGTTGAGGGCTAGGGTTCGGGGTTCCTTGAGGAGGCTGTGTGAGCTTTGTAGCCGTGGTCTCTCTGTGAAGATCTCCAGATCTTGGTTGCCTGTTTGAGCCTTGCTGAGCTGTGGATCCTGTTCTAACATTGAGGTTTTGAGCCATCTGTTTCTACACTCTTCCATGGTTGAATCATCCGGTGTATACAGGAGAAAGACGCTCGGAGGTGGCGGAGTTGATACCCAACAATATATAGACACTCTTCCATGGCTGAATCATCCGGTGTATACAGGAGAAAGACGCTCGGAGGTGGCGGAGTTGATACCCAACAATATATATATCATTGAAGGTTTTACCGGGGTTTTTGTTTTAGGTTTAACCATCATATAATTATTTAAATATGTCTTTTAAAAGGTCTGATTAGTTATGATCTATTTGGTAAATATGTCAAGCCTAGATACGCTTAATGTATGCTAGGTTGTAAATTCCTCTCAGATAATCTGATATATTTTCATTCTTATTGATAAATAAATTCCGAGAAAAAAATGCAACCAATCTCCTTTCCACGATCAAATTTATAAATTTTTCTTTTATTTTTTTCATCAATTTTAATTTATTTTTTTAGTATTTAATTTTTAAAGAAATGATTATTATAATTGATTATTTTAAAAATATAATTTATAATTTTTAAAATTTCAATCTTCTATTGATAGATGTGATAAGGTTGATTATGTTATAATTAATTTTTATTTTTACAATATCGATTATTAAATTGTGAATTTGATCGTGAAATACGGGTTGGAACACTCAAATAGAGGATCTGATCCCCTAAAAATCGAGCATCTCTTTTTAGTTAATATAACAAGCTACAAACTAACTTCTAACTCGGTCATAATGTGATATGCCATGCATGATTGTTACTATATATGGTCTATGGGTTGTGAATGAAGTATCTTTATATTATTGACTTTCTTAACAAAGCAAATAATGTTGATGACTTTGTGTTGTTACATCAAGAGTGAGTAGTGAGGTGGGATTTATATAAGGGGTGAAGAAGAAGAAGAAGAAGAAGAAGAAGAAGAATTGAAGAATTGAAGAATTGAAGAATTGAAGAAGAATTGAAGCAAGTTGGGCATGCACTTATGTAAGTGAAGGCGCATGCAATCCTAAACGAATTGCTTTTGAAACATGAGATCAAGATTGAGAGAGAAGGGCGGCCACGTTTGGGAGTTGTGGGCGTTGTGACCACTCACTCACTCACTCACTCAAGGAATAACATAAGTTATAAAGAATTCAGAGCCAATTCCATATTACAGATCTCTAGATCTCTAGTTAGAAGCACCACCAGTCAGGTGTAACATGGCATATATCACGTCACCATCCTCCATTTCGAGCTGCAAATTGGGGGAGGGGAGAAGAGAACGATGGTTCAATGTTGAGACTACTCATACATATCAATAATATGTTGCGCGTGAGAATTGAATCAAGAAAATACCTCACCGGGAGTCTGCCATTCCCTGAGGCGTGGCCCATCAGAAAGAAATGTAAAGGAGTCCATCTCCATTGATCGCCGATCACAATAAGCATTCATTAGTTTCTTTAGCTGCGTGCTTCGTTTAATTCTGAAAAATACTTCATTTCCACCATACTACACAAACAACCCCAACTTCAACAATAATTCGTAACTCGAGTTCAACAAAGCACAGAATGGCCAATTCATGGTTGTAAATGTTCAAGACAGTTAAAATACGCAATTTTGAACTAGAAAGGGAGATTTTCAGTTTCAAAATTACCTTGTACAGAAAAATAAGAAACCCCACGCCACAAACACCCCAAATACAACAAGAAGCTATCAATTTGTTAGCAATACAAATTAAATTACAGTATTCTAACTGCTCAAGTTTATACATATGCTTTGAAACACTGTTTCTCATTTCACTTATAAATTACATAAAATTTATATCATATATTGTACAAACGTAAACAAATTTATAGACTTTATCAAAGCAATTTCGCCCTGTAAATTCTACTTTCTCACTCAGGAGTTGCAAAAAAAAAAAAGAACAAAAACAAGTGTTGGGCATACAAACTAAATCACAGTTACAATTATGAGAAACCACTCCGATTTTCAACTCACAGTCTTCTAACTACTCGAGTTTTACATATGCTTTGAAACACTGTTTATCATTTTCACTTATAAATCACATAAAATTTATATCGTATATTCTAATTTTCTCACTCAAAAGAGTTATGAATTGATAACAAAAACAAGAACAATGGTTAGGCATACAGACTAAATCACAGTTGCAATTATGAGAAATCACTCAGATTTTCAACTCACAGTCTTCTAACTACTCAAGTTTTAGATATGCTTTGAAACACTGCTTCTCGTTTTCATTTATGAATCACACAAAATTTATATCATATATCATACACATATGAACCAATTTATACACTTTATCAAAGCAATTTTGCCCCATATATTCTAATTTCTCACGAATCGATAACAAAAACAACAAAATATCTCAAAAAAAAAAAGAATCTGAGCACAAAATTAAGAAATTATATACAGATCGCAGCCTCAAAGTATGAACCCTAGGGCAAGAAAATAAAAAATTAATGATTGAATCGAAAGAAGATTGAAAACCTGGTCTTTGACTTTGAGAATAATGCTTTCGGATTGATCGCCGCCAGTCTTCTTGTCTTCTTCTTGACCGGGAGTTGACATCTTCGCTCCGATGAGTCACAGACGCCGCCGCTTCCTCTCCTCCGTGTGTGTGTGGGTTTCTAGGTGTTCTATTTAATGTTTTATATTTTTTATTTTAAATAGAGGGATATTTGTCACATTGCGGGGTACGACATCGACGTTTCACATGCGTTGATCCTCATCCAACGGCTGGAGTTCGTCTTATTGTAATTTCCTTGGGTTTTAAAATTAAAAAAAAAATTGAAAAATTCGTGTTTATCCATGAGATTAGGGTATGAGATTTCCACTTATAATTTTGCTCTTTCACTATCAAATTTGAGCTTTTTATTTCTTTTTTTTTTTTATTTCTTATACTTTACTTTTATTTTACAATTGTTATTTAAGATTGATTTGATCCATTCAGGATTTATAATTATTATTTCAATATATAATATTTAATTAATAATTTATTATTAAAGTTAATTATTTAAAAATTATTATTTTTTTGTTATAAATGTTGAGTTGTGTAAATTATATTATAATTACTTTTTAATTTTATGATAATAATTCTAAAAATAATAAATTTATAAATGTTTACTTGTGTTAATTATATTTTTACTTCTATCATTTTTAAAATATATATATCTCGAATGCTCAAATAAATAAATACGAGCTTCGTCAATCGGAGATCATGTGAAGCAGGACAAACATAGTGGTTAAGGATATATTTTATTACTAAAATTGTTAGTTTCTAATTTATAATCCCAAATGATGTCATTCTTCATGTTAATGTTTTGGCTTGTCTAAATTAAAATGACGAGTTTACTGCTTCGACTCCTAAAATAATAATTTGGTTTTTGTCTATTATGTCATGAGTTATGTGTATCAATTAATTGATTGTCAATAGTGATTTGATGCAATAGTAAAATACTAAAAAAAATTATACATTCTAAAAATCCAAATGGTGAAGATCCCTATATATATATATATATATATAATATAATAAATTGATAAAAATAATGACATTGAATCTTAATTTAAATAAAACGATATTATTATTATTAAATAAACAACGATATTATAAATATAAGAAACTAAAAGAAAAAAAAATCAAAAATCATATTACTCCCTTGTGTTTTTCTGGAAAAAAAAAAATCACGTGTTAAATAAATAGTCTTAAACTCCCATCTGTTATATATAATTCATCAAAAAACCCCATTTTGGAGAAAGTGAATACACTTGTTAAAAAAGAGTATATGATTCTTATTTTTATAAGTTTTGTATTATTTTTTAACTATAATCAATTTTTTAAAATAATAGTTTGATCAAATACTATAATTTTTAAATAATATAAAATAATATTATATGTAAAAAAAATACGAAATTTGGGAAATTATCAAAATAGCTTAAAAATAGTAGTATAATCAAATAATATAATTTTCAAATAGTATAAATATTTTTATATATAACAAAAATTGTAAAAATAAAATAAAATAAAATAAATCCTACAATCTTTCTTATAAAGTGTAATTTACTTTCTCCAAAGGTTTTTTTTTTATTGGATTATACATAACATATGAGATTTTAGACTATTTATTAAACACGATGAGTTTTTTTTTTCATGAAAAATACAGGAGAGTAATATGAACTTAACCATAAATAACACGTGCCCGTTTTATCTTTTCATCCGACTTCCACTCTATCTTTCTTAGAAAGTGTAATTCACTTTCTCCAAATGTATTTTTTTGATGGATTATACATAACAGTTAGATTTTAGACTATTTATTAAATACGATGATTTTTTTTAATTTTTCAGAAAAATATAAGAAAGTAATATGAAATTAACCCTGAATAACACGTGCCCGTTTTATCTTTTCATCCGACTTCCACTCAACAAGGCATCATTACATTCTCACAATTATTTTTTCTAGGAACATTTTCTCAAAAAAAAAAAAGGCATTATTACAACTTATAAGAATGGGAAGATCAAAGATATCATAAATCATTATACCCACCCAGCCGAAAATATTGAAAAATATTGTAATTTGCAACAAAATCATAAATCACTACCTAAAATTTCAATTGGTAGTCGTCCACAAATAAAATGTCCAAATGTGAAATGGCTATGGCCGTTATATATATAGTTACCAGCTTAGCATTTAGAGTTAATAAATGTTCACATATATATTAATAAATGCATCTCAAATGAGACAAATGATGTCGAAATTTTATTATCATCTCAAAACAATCGTTTGAGATGGTACCAAAAAAAATAAAATAAAATTAATGTTTAGAAAGTTTTTTCTTTTTGTTCTCAACTGCAATCAACTGCTTCTGTTTTATCTTTATGAATGTGGAGAAGTTTAATTTGATGACTTTATGCGACAAATGAAGAGTAGATAAACAATAAAAGTAAACCCTCTTTCCCTCTTCCCCAAACTTATGAGTTATGAGAAATGTAAATTAAAATTGGTTATTTAATCTTTTGATGATTAAATAAACCAATAAACTATTTAAGAATCGATATCTCATCTGTTTAATCTTGTAAGATATGTAAGGTTAGTTATGATTTTTTTATGGTAGAATATAATATTATATACATACGTATGCCATATTAATAACCGTCCTTTCAATATTGTTGATCATTCAGATTAATCATATAACATGTATATGTATAAGATCGGTTCCTAATTTACACATTATGAATTGTTTAATTACATATTAACCATCTCCTATTTGTATAGACACACCACTAACATAATATTATCCAGTGCAATTTGTGGACTACTACTGTATAGTAAGGATCAAAATTTATTCACATATAATAGCGGATGTGAGATTCTCTATTCTCAATTAGGTGTTCCAATATGTATTTCGCGATCAAATTTATAAATTTATCTTTCATTTTCTTCGTCAATTTTAATTTATTATGCTTTAGTTTAATTTTATGATTAGTTTTTAGGGTTCACCCCACCCAATTAGAGTTTATAATTATTGTTTAATACTTAATTTTCAAAGCAATGATTATTATAGTTGATTATTTTTAAAATATGATTTATAATTTTTTAAATTTCAATCTTTTGTTGATAAATGTGACTATGTTGATTATGTTATAATTAATTTTTATTTTTGTAAAATCTAGTATGAAACTTGTAAATTCAATCGTGGAATATGTGTTGGAACACCAAATTTAAAATAGGGGATCTCATCCCCATATATAGCGGATGAAATCATCTGCTACACTTGGTGCTATACAATTCAATTTATTAATTTTTCTTTGTTTTTTAATTCAATTTCAATTTATTGTGTTTTAGTTTAATTTTACACTTATTATTTAAAGTTTTTCCTATCCAATTAGGGTATATAATTATTTTTTTACAAAATAATTAATTATTAATTAGAAAATATATATTATATTTATATCTAAAAACAAGATAGTCACTAAAGATAGTAAGACTAATTTTTCCCGCCCAAAATAACTTCCCTAATCCAAAAATTATATAATATATTTTGCTTAACTAAATTAATTCATATAAAATATTATAAATACTAATATAATTGCAAATCAATAATTCATTCCATAAATAAATTAAATAACAGACATATATATGGACTAAATATTGGTAGATAACAAAATCTTTGTATAAAACCTACAAGATCTCTATAATCAGTTATTCACACTAATAATCAATCGAACAAAGATTTTTTTTTCTATAAATCTATCAAACAATCCATTATATATATATATATATATATATATATATATATATATCGAGAGTTAACTATTCCTTCTACAAAATGGAGTATATCATTACACTAATCATTACAAAGATTTTATATATTATAATGTTAATGTTAATTACAAAGATTACAGAGAGTGCATATATATTTTATGAACTTTTAATTATATATGTTAATGTGTCGATCACATTTAATTACATAGATTTTATATATACTCTTATGTTAATTATAGAAACTTTAATTATAGTATATAATCATGTTAATTAATTATAACATGTTATATAAAATCACAAAATTTGAACATTAAATATGAGATTTAACTTAACAGTTCGACTCTATTATTGGTTCAATATAAATAGTCGTTCCACAAGATTATTCTGTCATAATTAAATGTTCTATTGCAAAAAATAGCAGTTTGATTTATTTATATTTTATAGTTTTTTACGTGCTTTCTTTTATCAATGGTGGCTAAATGGTGTCAAGGGTTTTTCTTATTGTTGGGTTTGTTGATTTTTATATATATATGGTCATTTTTTGTTATGTTTATTTTAGAGAACAATTCTTTATTATTGTTGTTATAAAGTACAATCTACGCAAAGAAAAATATAATGAAGTAATGAATACATATTTTTCATGACAGGATATAAAATGAAGAAAAATTGCAATTGATTTGTCTTGCCTCAATCATTATCAAGGACCTGCTTTTCACTAAGGAATCAATTTCGTTGTTTTTAATTTGCCTTCTATTATAAAAAGGTTGGTACATATTTATTATCATAAAAAGAGCATATTATCTCCATTATTTAAACATATATATATATATACATACATATATTGCTTTATTTTTCTGGAATATTGAATATAATTAGATCATTCATGTTTTATAATTTTATAATAATTTTCTTCCACTAAATTTTTGTTCAACAATGTTGTTGACAAGTTTAGAAAATTTATTGAATCATTTTGAAACTCTATCAAATATTTTTTGAAGGTGCCTTTGTAGAGAAGTGATTGGATTTGCACATTATGAGAAAAGAGAGCATATATTGTTGTAGGATAGAGAAAAGTCGGAAAACAATGATGTAGAAGTTAAACAACTCTCTTCAGAAGCTTCTATGCTACTAGGTTTTAATTTTATCTAGGGTTTTGATTATTTACTTTTACCAATTCTCATCATAAATAGAATAAATAAATTAGTGATCGAGTTTCATGTGTTTTTCCCATTATCTCAAAAAAAAAAAGTGTTTTTTCCCTCCATTACAATATTGTTTGAATGTTTTGCTTTATTTCTTTCATACTTGTATTATAAAATATTTTTGTATATTTTCATAAATTTTTTGTTTTTTATTTCATTTAGAGAGTTTCAATATAATTTGATAAGGTTTTGAATTGTTGTTCGTGAATTAGTACTAGGCATAGTACTAATTGCAAAAGTGTGTTTTGTCGAAATCGATTCGTGTATGCGATTTATATGTGTTTATTTAATTATGATGTACGTCTATAAAATGAATAAATGAGTTGTTTGATATTTGATTATGTATATGATTTCATCTTGTTTGACTAATGATTGTGGCAATTTAACTAAGTTATGCAATCATTATATGTCCAATTCAGCGCCCAAAATTCTTCAAAATTTCTAAATTACATATGTTTCATTTCTCCCTTAATGTAGAATTGTGAATTCAAGATCTGATCGATTATCTATTAATTTAATATATGAAAAATAAAAATTATCAATCAAGATTTGAAAGATAAAAAACTATCAAGTTAGAATTCTAAAGATGATGTATTTTTATACTTTTTATTTTTAAATTGATTGTATATTAACTTTTAATGAAAATACATTTTTTTAATTATCTACTACATTTAATAAAACAATCTATCTATACTATAATATAGATATTAAGTTTTTCTCCCATATGCACTTTTTATCAATATAAATATAATATTTATTAATAAATTTATATTTATATTACACAGCTAGTTAATTATATATCCATTCAACAATCGAATTTCAATATTAAAAAATACATTTTTTTATTTTGCAAAACTACTATTTCTCATCCAAATTTATTTTGTTCACGTGATGAAAAAAATTAATTCAAAAATTTTGTAGCCTTTAATTTGTTGATCTATCCACAAAAGCTCAAATTAATTTTTCAAATCTTCATACATCCACCTTAATTGTGGACTGAAAAATTAGGACGTGTGTTATTGCTTTAAAAGAGTGAATAACCTTAAATAACAACCTCGAATTAATTCTCTAAATTTTGTTCAATTTTCATACATCCCACATTGATTGTAAATTGAAGAATTGATATGTAAGTTGTTGTATAAAATAATGGAAAACATCGATCAAATATTTTATTTGGTCATATTTTGAACCGAAAAAATCAAAAAAATTTACACCCATACACAAATAATTTGTAATTCAATCTACATAATTCATATATTTATATAATAAATTCACAATTGAATATAATTAATTTTATTATTGTATATAAATATTTTTTTTTATAATATTCACGGTGCGAATTTCCTGTGCAACGCACAAGTAGAATACTAGTAAAATTTAATATTGAAAATTCAATTATATACCCTAATTTGGTAAGATGAACCCTAAATAATAAGTGTAAAATTAAACTAAAGCAAAATAGATTGAAATTGAATTAAAAAGTCGAAGAAAAATTAATAAATTGAATCATGTAGCACCAAATATTGCACAAAGTATAGCAAATGATTTCATTCGCATATATAGTGCTCTCAAATATAGTAGTTGCGTATTTGTCATTATTACAAACATATATATATATATATATATATATATATGCGTTTCCATAGTTTCACACATATATGCATTGAATTCAAGAATGCAGTTAGGTTGCCCATATAGTTAGCTAGTTTGATGCACATTAATCCTAGGAAAGAAGCTGGAAATTGCCGACATCCATTATTTCACAAAATTCAATCTTGCGATGTGGAAATTATATATATATGCCGACCTATTTGAAATTAAATAGTTGGGTGATGATTTATTTCCATTTATTGTATGCTAAGATATATCCAAGTAATTGTGATTAATTTGCACCCTTACGAATTGAACAAATCTTATAAATACTTTAGAAAAAAGAAAAAACAAACACACACATATAGAGGATGTAAGTGAGTCGAGCCTACTCGTGAGCTATTCGGGATCGACTCGATGAAAGCTCGAATTGACTCGAGGTTTGTCGAGTCGAGCTCGAGTTCGAGCTACTCGAGTATTTATCGAGCTCGAGCTCGAGTTCCATAATAGTGAGCTCGACAGGCCCGCGAGTCTTATCGAGCTTTAGTGCAATTATAAATTTACCCTTAATAATTTAATTATTTACATATATATTATTAATAATTAAATTATATTTATTCAAAATTAAATATATATAATTTTTTATTTAATATTTATACAAAATCGAGTCGAGCTCGAGCTTGTCGAGTTTGCTATAATTAAAGCTCGCCCGAGCTTGAGTCGAGTCGAGCTTTGAGTTTTTCTTATCGAGCTTGAGCTCGATAGGACTATTACTCGACTCGATTACACCCCCACACACACACACACGCATATAGATGGTTTTTTTAGATTTTTAAAGTAATGGAATTAAAAGTTTAATTAGGGGTTATGGGTAGACATAATCTTTCTATTCCAATTTCCAATATAGTATCTGTAACGACCCGGCTACCGGACCAACACGAGTCTTTCCAGCTACCGAACCAACACGAGTCTTTCCAGCGTGTTTCGTCCTCATTCACACGCTCCCTGACAAACCAACACTTTGTGTTATTTCCCAAGGGGTCACTCGTCTCATCACTGCCCCAAGTCAAGCACGCTTAACTTTGGAGTCTTGATGGAACGAGCGACATAAAAGAAAATGCACCTTGTGGTATGAGTTTCACCAATCAAATCTTTTAAGCTCTCATCGACTATATAGTCTTATTCATATATAGCCTCAGAATCCCTCTCTTTCAGGTAGATTCGGTTCATTCATGTGCCCCTTCGTTTGGAAGTTTTATAGGAGCCGCTCTTTGTCTGTGTCTTGCACCGGCGATCACTACACGTTTCGTTCCCGAGCTTCAGAGTATCTTATTTAAATAGCAAATTACATCAAGTAGATTATATATATATGGAGCTACAAACCAACTTCTAAATCGGCCATATAATGTGATGCCATGCATGTTTAATGCTACGTATATATGGTCTATGGGTTGTGAATGAAGTATCTTTATATTATTGACTTTCTTAACAAACGAATAAAGTTGATGACTTTGTATTGTTACATCAAGAGGGCATCTGACAACATTTATTTTTAAAAAGAGCTAATATAGAAATGATTAGGATATTTTCAGAAAATAAGTTGATGAAGTGTTTAGATTGGGTTAATTAAATGTATTTTAGAAATAAGAATACCATTTCCACTAAAAAATTGTCAATTATGGACCTGAAAAATGATAATCTATTAATGAAAAATTGATAGATTAAAACTATCTGTTCAGAAACATAAAAGATGAAATTTTTTAATAATAATAATAATAATAAATCATTTATATTCAAAACTATTTCCATTTTTTCAAATATATTTCAAGTGACATTTTTATCAATCAAATACTCAAACTATTAAAATATTGATTAAATATATTCCCGAAAATATTTTTCGGCCTAAGTTTACACAATATTTTGACTAAATACTCGGATATTCTTCTTGTGTTATAGCCAAATCTATCATATATATAACACAATATCTTTATTTTAATTTTTAAAGCCTTTTTAGACCTGATTTTGGCTGGAAATTTCATTCGATGATAGATTTGATTAGTTAGTTAACAATTTATGCATTTAATTTATAAAAATATTAGTTTGAAAGATATTTGATAAAATGAAAATAATTTGAGACATAAACAATGGTTTATCCTAATAATAATAATAATACATAGGCCGCGAATCTAAGGCCCGTTGCAACAACAAGCATTCCGTACCATGACCCCACCATCTGTCATGATAATTACAGATAAACAGGCTTATAAACTGGCGTTTCTAACGTTCCAATTTCTCATCTTAAAACATACATACAATTATATATATATATATATATATCTGTGTGTGATTTGGTTCAAACGAAGATGAGTGCTTCGTGTATGAACTAATGAACACGAGAACGATGCTTATTTATTATAATTTCAGTGATTTTCTAACTTTATTTTGATGTTATTTTTTATTTTTATTTTTAATTATTTTCTTATTATATTTTAGTGTTAAATGTTTTAGCACCAAAATACAATAAAAAAACACAAAAATTATACTAAAAAAGCTCGTTCTCACATTGCCGCACCAAACACGTTCTCTATTATAATCAAGACCTATATATATATATATATATATATATATATATTGCATATTTCACATTTTCATCTCCTATTTTTGCTGCTTCATCATTCCTGAATTGACTACTAATTAATTATTGAAATCTTTGTCTCCTTGTTCTTTACTGTTTTTTATTTGTTTTTCTACCCATGTTATCATTGCAGTGTACCATGCCATCATTGGATAAATAACGTTTGATTCCAATTTTTCATTTCCGATTTATTGAGTTGAGTGACGATTTTAATTAATTTGTGATATAAAAAGATTCACTAAGTTTATTAAATAAATATCGTAATTGAATAGTAGTTATTATGACTAATATTAATCGTTACCAAATTCTTCTCAAGAAGTTGAAATCCATTGAACTCTTATTTAATTTGAGTAATTTATAATCAACGTGTAATTATTGTTGATACGATCACGTCAACTTAATGCAAATTATATTAAAAAACTTCTTTTACTCCATATTTCAAATCCTAATTTATTTTGTTATTTAACTAGGAAATTAGTCGTCTTAAGCTACTGCATGCCACATCACACTTTTACGTGATTATTATGATTTATTTTCTGATTAAGATTCATGCAATGGACCTTCAAGTTAAGATTCGAATCTAAATTCAAATCGTAATCTCTCTTACGATTTTATCGTAATTCCTCTTACGATCTTAATTTTGTCTCGCACGAAAATTCACATTCTATAAATTTAGAAGGCTTTTAAGATTGTATGTTATGCAATGAAGAATCAAATAGAATTGACAGACAAGGTTGGTCACCAAAATCAAAGCCTACACTACTAATAGTCAATAGATTTGTTCAATAAGTTGAGATAATTCTCACATTGCAAGAAGAAAAAAATTCATGCATTATACCAATTTTTATGTTAGTGCAACGGCCCAACTCCTCCACTTATCACAATTAATTAATTAATTAATTAATTAATTAATACTCCTATCTCGTAAGTCTACAAATTTAAAAATAAAAGTAAAAAAAAATAATTATGCTATTCACTCATTATTTTTTCATTTTCTTTCTTTTTTTTTTTGTCCCCATAATTATACGTTGAACTCAACAGTGATTAAGGGCAAAAAAATATTACTTATGCTCATTTAATTGCGCTCCTGCCTAATTAAGTAGCCAGACATATAAAGGTAAACTGCATCATAAGATGGTAAAAAAGTAATATTTTATCATCGGAAAGATTTAAGCATTAACTAATTGATCATTATTTGGTCGCATGTTAATGAAACATTTAAAATTTGGAAAAAAAAATCTGCAACGTTCACAAGGTAGTAAAAAACGTTGAATCAAACAAAAAAAAGGATTAAGCATTAAGGTAACAATATTTATTATTGTTGATATTATTAATTACCTTAATAATTACAGTAAAATTATACCTAATTACATTCATAATTTACATGTAGGCCCCCACTACCCCCTCTCTTCTTCCCACTAACCCCACTCACGATCACACAATCTATAATCTCTCTCTCTCTCTCTCTCTCTCTCTCTCTCTCTCTCTCTCTCATCTATATAAACACAATCCAATTCTTCTATTTTTCAACGAAATATCTCACATAACTATCTAAACATGAATTTCCCAACTAATTTTCTCTGCTCATTTCTTCTCATTCTTTCCTCCGCCGCCGTCCAACCCGCTCTCTCCGACTCCGGCACAGTCGGAATAAACTACGGCCGCATCGCCGACAACCTCCCGTCGCCAGCCCAAGTCGTACAACTCCTCAAAGCGCAGGGTATCACCAGAGTCAAGCTCTACGACACCGACTCCGCCGTCCTGACCGCCCTCTCCGGCTCCGGCATCGCCGTGACCGTGGCCCTCCCCAACGAGCAGCTCTCCTCCGCCGCCGCCAACACCTCGTTCACGGACGCGTGGGTCCAGTCCAACATCCTCGCTCACTACCCCAGCACATTGATCGACGCCATCGCCGTCGGCAATGAGGTCTTCGTCGACCCCAACAACACGACGGCGTTCCTCGTTCCCGCCATGAAGAACGTCCACGCCTCCCTCGACAAGCACAACGTCTCCTCCCTCATCAAAATCTCGTCGCCGGTCGCCCTCAGCGCCCTCCAAACCTCCTACCCCTCCTCCGCCGGCGCATTCAAGCCGGAGCTGCTCGAGCCGGTGATCAAACCGATGCTCAGTTTTCTCAAACAGACCGACTCTTTTCTGATGGTGAACGCTTACCCCTTCTTCGCCTACATCGCCAACACCGACACCATCTCGTTAGACTACGCGTTGTTCCGCAACAACTCCGGCAACAAAGACTCCAACAACGGCCTCCTCTACAAGAGCTTATTCGAGGCCCAACTCGACGCCGTTTACGCCGCAATGTCCGCCGCCGGTTTCGACGACGTCGAAATCGCGGTGTCGGAAACCGGGTGGCCGTCGAAGGGCGACGAGAATGAGGTCGGCGCAACCGCGGAAAACGCCGCCGCGTACAACGGCAACTTAGTCCGCCGCGTCCTGACCGGCGGCGGGACTCCTCTCCGGCCAAACGCGCCTCTCAACGTCTATTTATTCGCCCTTTTCAACGAAGACCTGAAGCCCGGCGCCACCTCCGAGCGTAACTACGGCCTTTTCTTCCCCAACCAGCAGAAGGTTTACGATATCCCGCTGACCGCGGAGTCTCTCAAAACTGCGCCGAAGCTGAACGACAGCAAGGCGGAGGTGGTGGTGGAGGCGCAGCCTCCGGCCGCGGCGGGGCAGACCTGGTGCGTTGCGAATGACAAGGCCGGCGAGAAGAAGTTGCAGACGGCGTTGGATTATGCTTGCGGAGAGGGAGGAGCGGACTGCCGTCCGATTCAGCATGGGGCCACGTGTTACAATCCGAACACGGTGGCCGCGCACGCATCGTACGCATTCAACAGCTATTATCAGAAGAACTCGCGGCGGAGCGGAGCCTGTGATTTCGGTGGCGCCGCCTACGTCGTCACCCACTCTCCTAGTAAGTTATTGCGACGTTTTAACTGCTGCAACTAATGATTTTGGTGTTTTTTGTTTTAGCGTTATTACAAGTTAAGTTATTATTATAATTTATAACATTGGCAATGATATTGAAATTTTATTTATTTATTGCAGAATTTGGAAGCTGCGAATTTCCCACCGGTTACTAAAATGCTACATTTTTGGGAGATATCTTTGAACAAGTTGTGGAATTTGACGTATGGATTTGGTCACGTAGTGTCTCTTGGCAGTTGAATTCTGGACTTATTCATTTATTTGTTATCATAGATCAATGGAGTAATGAATTTAGATTAGTACATATATATGAATTCCCTATATGTGTTCTTTATTTTATCTTGTATACATTTTATTCTATCAATATATGTTTCTCATTAATCAAATGTGGCGTTACAGATTTAGATTAGTACGTACATATATGCCCCCTAATTATATTCTTAATTTTTTTCATCATGTGTATACATTTTATTCCACGCTTCTCACTAATAAAAATGAGATATATATATATATATATAGTATCATTTTAAAATAGAAAACCTAAAATTGAAACAGACAGAGACTACTAGACAGATTGGCAGTTGTAGCTAAATATGACTTATCACTTCAATTATTTACCTACATCTAATTCTGTAACGTTTTCTTGGAGTGAAGGAAAGCATCACTCTCATTAGTCATTGTTGACTCTCTCTCTCTCTCTCTCTCTCTCTCTCTCTCTCTCTCTCTCTCTCTCTCTCTCATCTTTTGTTGGCTCAGTTTGTTTCACTCATACGTCATTTATTCATGCAAACTTTGAAAATAAGAAACTGATGTATTTCTTTTCCTCCATTTTCTCGTTTATAGTTGTTGGTGCAACGAAAACCAACATAGTGTATAAGAATTATTTTAATAAATAATAATCTCTTCTAACTAAGAACTAGTGAACATTTGCTGTATAATATTCAATTGGTACTGTAATAGCCTAAAGTAGATCGGCCCATCATGGTTACTCGACCTTGGCCCAACTAAAAGGGAATTCAATTCGGAACCCATAAGGACGTCAGTTGAGTGTTGGAGCTCGTTTGATCGTGAATTTATCCGTTCTCGTGTTATTCGTTTGTCTACGCAGATTGTAGGTGTCCTGCTAATTCTCAACTAATTGCAAAGGGAGCATCTACAGGAGCTAATTAGCTTTATTTTATTTTTAAATGGATATCGAGTTTTGTTAAAAATAACTATCGGTGGATATACGAGAGACACGTTTTATTATTATTATTAAAAATGTTGATATATTTTATTTTTAGATCACGCCTTCTCCATTTTTGTTAATTTGATGATATAAATTTACAATTGAGCCAGCTGTGATATATAAGTAAAATAACTATAAATTTAGTATCCATTTTGGTAGAAATGTTCAAAATTTAACTGTTCAAAATTCATTTAAAAATGTTTCAATTCATTTTGAACTACCCGCGTATGTCTACTATGTATATGCATGAATAAATTAGCACTTCTAATTTAAATAGATTATCTAAGTCTAACTAATGCATACATCGAACATATTATAACGGCACAATCATTTCTGCATACATAAATATACAGTCTACGTATATGCAGTACCAATTGTTAAAAGAATATTGTTTAATAAAAACTGTTATATTAATTGTAATCCAATGAAATAATATTTTGTAATTAAATATAAATTACCTAAAAATGTACCGATTACTCATATTTAAATGATCATAATTGCATGAATTGTGTTTGCTCTTTGATTGTCATATGCCAATTGACCTCGTGTTTTCGAAGTAGGTTTTCTCAAGTGATTTTGCAGGGAATGTGAGCTTAACCGATACAAGTTGGGCACAAATAAGTCAACTAGGTCAAATGGGTCGAGAAATGATCGAGAAGAAGAGCCTCGAGAGGCCGAGGCGCAACCAAGCATGCGATCTGAGCTATTCATTCGTACCATGTTTATTTTTGTTCATAGTATGACCAGACCACGCGACCGGATCAACCCTACTTTTGTCCCACTATATGTGCGCGCGCAAATTGAAGGGGTCAAGGGGCATCTCCGCCCCTCCCCCCCCACCCCCACCCCCCAATTATTTTTAAATAGGGTTATTTAGTCAAAAATTATTTTTGTCGCCCTAACTGTTTTTTATTTAAGGTTCTTGTTATTATTGGGTTTGATATATTTTAAAAAAAATATATGATATTAGTATGTATAAAACTAGGCTTGGTTATTTGGGCCTCACTCAAATATATAAATAAATATTTGATCAAAATTAAATACAAATAAATCAAAATAAATTAAACAAATTCTCTCCAATCAAAATAAATTATGATTGGATTAACAATTCGACTTTTATGAATTAGATTATATATTTATTAAATTGGTATCAACTTTAAATTAACACTACAAAAAAATGGTCTTTAGAGACAAGATTATTAGCGACGACAAATGTCGTCACTAAAACTAGATTTTTAGTAACGACATGTTGTTTCTAATCATCACATATCATCTCTAATAAAATTTTTGTGATGACATTGTTGTCGCTTAAAAATATTTCATAAACAGAGCGTCCCTAAAAGTTTATCCTAAATAAATTAAAAATTATTTTAAGTGACAACACTGTCGTCACAAAAAATGTCATTAGAAATGACATAATTATTAAAGATGGCATGTCATTACTTAAGTCTATTATTAGTAACGACATTTGTCGTCGCTAATAATATTGTCGCTAAAGACCGTTTTTTTGGTAGTGTAATTATGAATTATGACTGAATTGCATTATTTATTTTTTTCATTTTTTATTTGAAATTATTGATGTATGTTTGTTATTCACGTAATTTATTTTATAAATTATATATTGTGAAGTTACGGTTTTATTAATTCGCCACTTGAATTATAATTTCTCCATCAAATAATTAGTATGTTATTATAACAAATTTTATTGTTGGTCATAACCAATTAAATTTCAATTAAGGAATTAATTTAGAAAATAATTCAATTCAAATTTTATTTTATACATATTATTATTTTCAGTTATTTATTTGAATAAAACAACATTATTTTGTATTTAGTTTGGGGAACGGAAATAAAGATGGATGAGTAAAATGATCCTAAAATTGTATCACTTCATTAGAGAAACAATAAACAAATGAAAATGGTGTCCTTTCATAAACACACATACGAGAAAAAGTAATTAAATGAATAAATAAGACGTACGAACAATTGCCTCTATCCCCCCACCCAAGAACCATCACTACATACATGTGTGTGTGTGTGACGGAGCCAGGAATGTTGCTCAGGGGGCTCAATTCATAATATAAAATGTCATAAGTAGAACGATAACAAATATTTTTTTTAATTAATAAAATTCTAATATTTTTAAAATTGCATCACAATGTTTGAATCTTCAATGAACCCTACAATTTATAACTGATAAGAAATAAATATATTAAAGAAAATGGGAGTAACTACCAATATATATTTCATAAGTTGAAAGATTTGTTTTAGTATTGTTTGAATTGAATTTGGGATATGGAGGTTGGACTCTAGGTTGTACGGCGTGGGATTGCTGATTAGAAGTAGAATAATACTTTTTTTTATTTTAAAGTATTAAATTAAAATACTACTATAATATTTTCTAGAAAAAAAAACTACTATAATACTTTTTTTTTGTTAAAATTCAAAGGGGGGCCAATGTCTCCACTGGGCCCTATGTGGCTCCGTCTTGTATATATGTGTGTATATATATGTACCAACCTATTTTCGACCACATCCACATTTAAAATGGGCCTGATCTTTTCATTTTTGGGCCTGTAGTCTCTATTGCAATTCATTAATTTATTTTAAATCAGGTGTAGTGTGCCTGAACCTAAAATTACTATTGAAGCAACCCAAACAGCAATAGTTTATCTAAGCGTTGAGCTGGGTTTTTTTTTCTTACTCACAAAACTGACTCGATAATATTGAAAAAATTCGAACTCGTAATTTTTAATTTTCAAATAATCTCATTCTATTATTAGGCCATCCTTATTTGGGACTTTGTGTTGAACTATTCTAGCCCAACACACGTCAGCACCGGCGGATACAAGGGGGGCAGAGGGGGAAGCTGCCCCCAAACTTTTTTTCAAATTTTTTTACATATAGTTTTAATTTCTGCGATTTTTTTTACATATGGTTGATAAATAAAATTGAGAGAAGTTCATATTTTGCCTCCTCCAATTAATTTATTTTTTTACTAAAGTATAAAATTGTGTTGAGCTTGATGCATATTTTTATATTGGAATACATATTGTTTATTTTATTCTAATTTATTTTTAATTTATACTCCGTATTAATTGTGATTAAATGTCAATTATTTTTAATTAAACTATTTTCGATTTTTATGTAGAATATAGAGATGTTTTAAAATAAAATCATACCAGTATCTTTCCCATTTACTTTTAATGAAGTTAATATTTGTTAGATATTAAACTAGGGGTTGATTATGAATTTTAAGAATTATAATAGAATCGAAAAATAGGATCGAATTTCGAATCTAAGTTCTGATTCTTGAATGTTACATATTAGTTTACATTATTAAAATTAAAAAAAAAAGTTAAAAGTGTGGACTGTTGTCAACTATTGGAATAACAAATATATACAGTGCATTAGTGAAATAATATTATGTCTCAACCGTGTAAAATAAACCTGAAAGTCGATCGCTCCGTCATATATTAATGTCGCCCTAAAAAAATTCTAACTCTATCATATAACAATTTCACGGGATAAAATCCTCTAGTCCATTTTTCATGTCCCACTATTATGTCCCACTATGAAATTTAATATTTTAAAAATGTTTATTACAAAAATAAATTTTATTATAGTATTACAAATCATAATCAACATTTATTGCTAAAAATTAAATTTTTTAAAAATTATATACCCTACTTTTGGAATAATCAACCATATCAATCAATTATATAAACTAAAAAATAAGAAATAAATATTAAAAAATATAAACCTTTATTGGGTGGAATGAACCCTAAATAATAATTATAAAATTAAACTAAGTCATAACAAATTGAAATTGAAGAAAAAAATTGATGAAAATCGAATAAAAATCAAAATGGGACACCAAATAAAATAGAGAAAAGTGGGATATAGGATTTCATTTGCAATTTCACCTCCTCTAAAAAAAAAAATTCCGGATCGGCCACTGCACCTCAGAAAATGAAAGAAATAGAGAAGGAAAGGGAGAAAATTGGATTATTTAATTTGTTAGGAGAAGAAAATTGGATGTTGAGATTGGTGTAAGTGTGAATGGAGCAAGAAATCAAATCGCGCCACCAAAACCGGAAAATAATAATAATAAATTAGTCTTCCCTTTCAAAATAATAATAATAATAATAATAATAAGACCGGTCAAAAATGGAGAGAAAAAATTCATGGATTGGCGCCGTCCCTGGCATCACCGGCTGACAGCTGTCAGTCATATTGACTAAATGAGCGGTGAGTGAGTGGGGTCAGCTCAGAGAAAAATGTACCGGCTGTGCCGGTTGTGGATGAAACCTCGATTAGATTGATTTCCACGGCTGACAAATTTCTGACGTGCACATGGAGGATTCCACGCGCTCACTAAATCACGAAGATATGGATCTTTTTCAAACGGGTCGGGTTCCACGGTTACCGGGTCGGTTCTATGCAGTTAAATATTTTATATTTCGAGGGGCATTCAGCATTCTCATTTCTTTTATGACATTTGTGTCCTTTTTTTTTTTAATTTACAATGATTTTCAATGAAAACTTCACGAATTATCCACTAGATTTAAGGGATAATTGTTATAAAATACACGGATTTTAATTTTTCACGTGATTTAAAAACGTACTTCTGATGACATAAATTTAATAATTTTTACAGTTACAGTTAACATTTTCAACGGATTGAAATTTGTTAGTCTTCACGTGATTGAAATCAATTGAATCGATGTATTTATGGCCAATCGAAAAAATGATGCACTTACAGCGTGAGGTTTCAATCGGTTGATAACGTGAATATTGTTGTAATTGCAAAAGTTTTAAAGTTCATGTTATTGGAAGTATGTTTTGTACGTTGTGTGAAAAATCAAAAACATTGCAAAATTCGTGAATTTTAAGATGATTGATACATGTTTTATTAAAAATAATCAAAATATATGATTTTTAGGTCGTACTCACTCCGTTTTGATTCCTGTTTTAGTTTTTTTTTTTTTTATCAAAATTTTTGTTGTTTATATATTTTTATATTCTCTCCTCTAATTTTAATCATATCCCAAATCCTAAAATTATATGAAAAGATAAAATGTTTTCTTATTTTTAGAAAAATATGAGTATATAAGTTTTTATATTATATATAAAAAAAACGAAAACAACAATTATAACGAAATGGGAGTAGTTTCTATCATTGTATATTATTTTTTAATTGTAGAAATTAAACGAGTAATCTCGAACCTGGGAATTCTTCTTTTTGTAGATGATTTTTTCTTGCAAGTGTTCCTTTTTTTTTAACATCTTAAAGGGTGGGGCGTTTGGCACCATGTTTTAATTGGGTACCAAATTAAAATTCTCAAATTTGTCTGGATTCCGACAAAAAAATCAAGTGTAATTTAATTATGAAACAAGTAATGGATTAACATAAGACTGCTAAGTATTTTCTATCCCACTTTCTCTATTTTATTTAGTATCTCTTTTTCATTTTTATTAGATTTTAATTCATTTTTTTCTTTAATTTTGTGTTTAGTTTTTTTATCTATAATTAATAATTAATTTCATGGACTAATATATTCATCTTTTATATATAAAATAAAATCTTATTCACTTATATTTTCCTAAAAATAAGACAACATTTTCTCTCTCCATATATTTATAGGATTTTGGATAGGGTTAAAATTGGAGGAGAGAGTGTGAAAATATATAAAACAATAAACATTTTGATAAAAAAAAAACTAAAACAACAATCAAAACGAAACGAATGGTGTAATTGATTATTTAATTAATATGGCTGATTATTTCAAAATTAGGGTATATAATTTTTAAAAATTTCAATTTTTGGCAATAAATATTTATTATGATTGGTTATACTATACCAAATTTTATTTTTATAATAAATACTTTTAAAGTATTAATTTTAATAGTAGAACGCAATAATGAAAAATGAAATGTGGACCCGAGGATTTTATACCATAAATAATACTCCCTGTTAAAATATCATTTTGGATGAATGGACACAAATTAATAAACTAATTAACTTACCTAATATACCTTTGTGTGAATACATTAACTAAGATATATATATATATATATATATATATATATATATATATATATTTGAATGTATTAAATGAGGGCAAATGTTTGAAAAATGTGAATTTTTTGTAGGGGTGAACAAAAAGTACCGAAAATTGAGTACCGAACTGAACCGAATTAGTTCGGTTTTTTCGGCTGGGTTCTTATTTCTAGCAAAAATTCGATTTTCGGTTTCGGTTCGTTCCAGAGGGAAAATACTCGAACCGAATCAAAAAACTGAATATATATATATATATTAGCAATAAAAATACTCAACTTTGTTGTACTTTATAGTTTATTCGGCTTTACTTTGTTGGAATTTACACATTTTTTGACTTTATACAGTTGTTTATTGGTATTTTTTGAACGTGAACCTTAATAATTAGTTAATTCATACTTGTACATATTTAATTATATCGAATGAAGAGAATTTAAAGTAAAAAAAATAAATCAGAAAATTTAAGAAAAAAATCGGTTAAAAAAGAACTCGGACCGAAATATCCGATCAGAAATTCAGTTCAATTCGGTTCTATTTTTAATAAATTTGGTTTTCTTTGGTTTTAACATTTTTTGGACTGAGCTGAACCGGAAAATCGAATGTTGGCCCCTAATTTTTTGTTATGATAATTTTTATGAAATAAAAGTAAAATGCAAGAATGATCGTTAGTGATTAACATGATAATTGACGTCACGTAATAATGAAAATTAAAATAAAAAACATAGTGATTAAGATGAGACAGCTGTAAAGAAATTAATTTGTGTGTTTGGCAGAAATTCTGGTGGTTCAATATTCGTAAATTAAAACAGTAGACGGCGCGAAATTCCACAAACTATTATTTTTGTTAGTGGATTCGGGTTTTTTTGTCGCACCCGAAAACAATTTCGACCCGATTGAATAATTATCTCGACTAATTCCAATTTAAATCATTTCAGTAGGATTATGAAATACATTTGACGATTTTTATTGATTAATTAAATACTTTAGCATACCATAATTAATAATTAATCATTATTAATTATGATGACAAATTGTCCATTATGAATATATTACAAATGAGAATCTGTAGTCACCACCTTATGTGTCCCACTTGGTGTCCATTATCAATTTTATTAGTTTTAATTTTTTGTTACCTTCAATTTTAACTTCTTGTGGTTTTATTTATTTAATGTTTATAATTATTTTTTTGTATTTAAATTTTATTTTTAGTTAATAATTAATTATAGTGGGTTAATTATTTCATAATTATGATGTATAATGTTTAGATTTTTAACTATTAGCAAACAATGAATATCAATTAAGGTTTCATTATGTTATACTAGTTTATATTTTATAATGAACATTATGAAAATAATGAATTTGAAAATAAAACACAAGAATCGTACATGAAAAATGAATTAGAGGATCTCATTATTAGGAGATTTTTCTCGAAGAAAATAGGATTAATGATTCGGTCTTGGGCGGGTGGCGAGATTCAAAATCTTGACCTCGCCATTCTCAAAAATAAATGATTCAAGGTGAAGTTTCATAAAGAGTACTCTTATCACGTAAGGAAAGAAGATATCGATCTTATCCCGTGAGAATACGTGAGAGAATTATACGTAATCCACTATCACGATCAAATTCACTATTTTGCCACGTGTATATATAAAGAGAGATGTACATATATAGGGATGTTGGATGAAAATCATATAATTTTCAATTTAGGCTTTAGTTTTTTGTTTTTCTTTATTTGTTAGTGTAGCTCTTGAACCTTATGCCCACATGTTGTGGGGTTTATGTTTTATGCATTTGGAGCCAATGTAACTTATTTATTTCATAAAATCGATTCCAATTATATGATTTATTTTATTATTTCTTATGTCTAAATTGAAATAAATATGTATTTTTTAGGATTCCAATTAATCACATGGTTAACATTCATTGTGAATGGTCACAATGTGTTACTGTGGAATGATATAAATATTTTTTAGTTATATGAGAGATTGCAATTTATTGAATAGGCGACACGTGTATTCACACATTAGAGAATAACGATATATACGTGTTCACACATCACACATTCAATAATATAATGCGTTGATTACCTTGAAGAATAGCATGGAAATTTCATTTGAGGAAAAAAAAAATCACTACATACATTCGTCGAGGAATGAAACGATGATAAGAATAAAATGACATTTTATATGTACACTAATTAAAGAATGAACTTAAATATCACTTTATTTGTTATCTTATAAATCGAGTAACATTTTTGTATGATCAAATTTATTTGTAACCAAATAAAGTGTAGTGGCTAAATTATCATTATGTCGTACAATTTTCCTTGCAAGTCTAATCTATAATTTTATTTTGTAACTATTATCTATTAAATTTTATAAAAAATAGTTAACTTCAAATAATAATAACAGAAGATTATTTAAGTAATATGACAATGAATTAGAACTTAATAATGAACAAAATTTTGTATTACAAAATTAGCTTACAATTAGGGCTGTAAATAAACCGAATCGAGCCGAACACCATGATGCTCGAGTTCGGCTCGTTAAGGAATATTTAAACTCGAGCTCAATTCGAGCTTTTTCCCTCTTGTTCAAGCTCGGTTCGATAAATATTTTTCATGTTCGAATTCGGTTCGAGCTTGGTTCGTGAAATGTTCAAAAATTTACTAAACGAGCCTGAGCTCGAATGCTAAAAAAAGCTCATTTAATCTATATATTCGAGCTCGAGCTTGAAAAAAATAGCTTATCTTATTTACTCGTTTGAAAATATTTATAATATTTTATGAACATGTTCGATTAAGCTTGAGTTCGAACATGTTCGCGAGCTGGCCGAGCCGAATACTACTCTGTTCGAGCTCGGCTCGATAATTTTATCGAGCTCGATTCGAGGTTCGAGCTCGGCTTGTTTAGAAAATGAACGAACTTCGAACAAGTTTTTTTCGAACCGAATTCCAAATAGCTCGCGAGCGGCTCTATTCATTTACACCCCTACTTACAATGAAATCAAAATAAATACCGAACTTTTAACAGATAAAAGTAATGGATACATTTTGGGATTTTTTAATTATATTTTTAGAAAATTATAGTTTATTTTTATTGTACTTTGAACGTGGATGCAAAATTTAGTTCTATGATAATAGTTTTGAATTCAAGTATACATATAATAGTTGCATAACTTAGTAATGTATTAACCAAATAATTATTTTAAATATTTTATTGACGTATTCTAGATTTATTTTGGTTCTGCTTTTATTTTTCTACAAAATATAAAAATCCCAAAAATTGATTTTAATCACTAAAAATGACAAAATAATATCATAACATACAACTACACGTCAAATTATGGATAAATTACTTTATATACCACCAATTATCAAAGATTTAACAAAAACATCAAGAAATATGACTTATTACACCATATATTCCAAACTCTTGATAAACTGTAGAAGCGAGAAATCAAAACGGCATCGGAATTCCATCTAGAATAATGATTTCTAATTTCTAACCGAGTGATAAGAATGTACAAAAACGAATAACCAAGAGCTTTGTCGTAAAATTAAATCGCGTCCACAAGACCATACTCGAAAACTCGAAAATCGCAGAGATCACGACACACAAATATTTAATTAAATGATAAAAACTGAAAGCAGATGCAAATGTACCACGCCACCCTTTGCTGCGTTTTCACGTAAATAATGAATCACGGAAAAGGACATAACCAGACTGCATTTCTGACCAGAAAAATCACCACCATTAATGAAAAAAAGGAAATTCAATACAAGACTGCCAGGGGCAATCCTGCCATTTCACTCCCGATATAATCTGATAAAAGCGAGCAAGCAAGCGCAAATCTATGGACTCAATTCAGTCGGTTTGTGGGGGCGTGTGACATGGTAGAGAAATCGAGAAAGCAATTCATTTAATTTCATTTCAATTCCCCCCTAAAATTAAATAAAATCATCACACAACTATTGAAAAAACAATATTCAATTTAAATTAAATTAATCCCAAAATAACGCCCCCCACCCCCGTTCCTTTTCATTTTCACACCCAAAAACCAAGAGGAATGCAAGTGTAGAGAGAGAGAGAGAGAAAGATCATCACAAATCTCATCTATTCATTTCTCACTGCTGCTTCTCTGGCGTTGTTGTTTTTCCTGTACATATGTTTTCTTCTTAGCCTAATTTTTCAATTTTTTTTACCTTAATTATTTCTCACCGTCAAATCAAGGGATAGATTTGTGTTTTTTCCCCCCTTATCTCATCTTTTGATTTTGGGCGATGCGGCGCGGCAGAGCGGCGGCGGCGAGGCAGGCGGAGGCGATTCACGGCGGAGGGGTCAACGGATCTGGCGTTTCTAAGGAGGTCAGATTCCGCGGCGTCAGAAAGAGGCCGTGGGGGCGATTCGCGGCGGAGATCAGAGACCCGTGGAAGAAGACGCGTGTTTGGCTCGGCACGTTTGACTCGGCGGAGGACGCCGCCCGCGCCTACGACGCCGCCGCCCGCTCGCTCCGCGGACCCAAGGCCAAGACGAACTTCCCGGTCCCCGCGAACGGCGGCGTTCCCCCCGATTTCAACCCTCGAATCCCTAATCAGCCACAGATCAATAACAACCCTAACGATGCGTTCATGGACTCCAGATTTTACTCTCAGGAGCACCATATAATCGCGCAGCAGAGACCGACCTCGAGCGGCATGAGCAGCACCGTCGAGTCGTTTAGTGGGCCCCGCCAGCAACTGCCCCTCCCGCCGCCGCCCCAGCAGCAGAGGAGGTACCCGCGCTCGCCGCCGGTGGTTCCCGATGACTGTCGCAGCGATTGTGATTCTTCCTCGTCCGTGGTTGATGATACCGAGTGTGACATCGCCTCTTCCTCTTGTAAAAAACTCCTGCCTTTTGATCTTAACATGCCGCCGGTCGCCGACGCCGATGTG
The DNA here is from genome assembly GCA_026008535.1 of Perilla frutescens. Lineage (NCBI taxonomy): Eukaryota > Viridiplantae > Streptophyta > Magnoliopsida > Lamiales > Lamiaceae > Perilla > Perilla frutescens. Next base: position 69,768,855 of record BRKX01000004.1, read on the forward strand.
GACGAGCTAGCTTGCACGGCTCTCCGGCTCTGACGAGATGATGATGATGATTTTATCATTCGGAAGAAACCATTACCCAGATTTCTTTTTCTTTTTGGGGGCTTCTTTGCCCCCCTTTTTTTTCTTTAGCGGAAAAAAAAATGAAAAAAAAGAGAGAAAAAAAAATGAGAGAAGAATGCTCATAGATAAGGATGAATGACTGAACGTTATTAAAACTAAGAGTCTTGTCTTCTATGAGTGTCTGTTGTTTGAAGAGAATTTACTTATTTTAAATTTATAAACTCGACTGTTATCGATAATCAAGGTTGTTCTGATTCCTACATGATCATGTTCTTGTTCGTGTTCGTGTAGTTTTTGATCTTTTCTTGATGTTCTTTGAGATGATAAGTTTAGTGTAAATCTAGCTAGAGAATCAGTTTTGTACTGGTTGCTGATAACTATGTTCTTTTAAATAGGTACCTCATTTTCACTATTGCATTCTGTTTTCATTCTGCCACCCTTAGATTTTCGGGTGCTTTTAGATTAGATTCATGTCTAGAAACTTGGGTAAACGATTATTATGGTGGTTTTTGCTATGATTCTGTGCTGCTATCATGCATAAGATGAAATCTCTGCATTATGCTATTGTTTTTTTTTTGCTCTGGGTCTATGTTCTCCTTGCCTCGGATACGTATGGGATTGTTTATTTCTTAGTTGCTTCTAAGTAGATTGCTCGTCTTTCGTGTATCTGTGATGACCAAGAGATGTGCTTAGAGCTTGTAGTTTATTGGGTTATCATATATGCCATGCCATTACAACTTCTTCTCTCTTTGGTTTAATATGTGTGTTTTGTTTCGATACTCTGTTATATACAATCGCCGGTTGATTGTGCTTTTGCCATATGCTGACACCAAGGAATTCAATCTTGAATCTGAATGTGCTTACTTCACTGGACTGCTGTGAGATGGTTTTTTGCTCATGTCCTACTTTTATTTTTAACTGGTTGTGAAGCCGTTTTATGTCATTGTTGCTGCCCTGTTTGATTTCCATTAGGTCTTCTTTGTTGTGTTTTTGTAGTGCTCTTCACTAATTGTGAATAAAAAGGTGGAAGAATTGGTTTGATACAGGTAACTCGAGCTCAAACTGCTTTAGTTGAGCTGCTTTGAGCTTAAGCTCGAATTGAACAGCTTTGAGTAACAGGTGAGTCGAGCTCAAACTGCTCTAGTTGAGTTGAGGTTGAGCTCGAGCTCGAATCGAACAGCTTAGATGTATGTCTAAGTTGTTGAATTGAAGCAGAGCTAGGCTTTGGATCTTTGATCAAGTGGAAAAAGGTGTTCGTGTTTTAGGCTCATCTTGTTCTTGTCATTTACAATAATATCATGTAAAAACCATGTTGTGAATTACTTCATTTTAATGCATATAATTGCGGTAGCAGCATGAGATTCCTGAAATAGATTGCCTATCCTATCATGTTAGTCATGAACTTGTTTTGTTTTGCTTCCATATCTGCCCTTTTCTCTCTCTCTCTCTCTCTCTCTCTCTCTCTCTCTCTCTCACACACACACACACATGAGATTCCTGAAATAGTTTGCCTAGCCTGCTGTAATGTTAAGAGTTATTAACATGTTTTGTTTTGCTTCCATGTCTGCCCTTCTCTCTCTCTCTCTCTCTCTCTCTCTCTCTCTCCAGTCCCAATTTAGTTTACACTAAGTAGATGATTTTCTGAATTATTTTCATTTGGTTAAACCTTATCAAGTCAATTTTGGCATCACGTTTCATCATCGTTTACTTTTCCAAAGCATTTATTTGTTGTGGGTTGATGGTACTCTCCGTGTTGAATTTTGGTCAAATAATTTGTTCAGCAGCAACTGCGCAGTATCATTGGTGTTAATCACGATTAATTGTTGCTTTAAGTCAGGTTTTTATGATTGTTTATTTGAAATTTGATTCTAGTGCCTGTTTTGGAGGTCACACAATCCACGAATAAATTTATGTATAATTATCTCTTCAAACTGTGCACAATTGTCAACTTATGTATAAATTTATCAAATGTGGGTTCAACTTTGGCCCCCCTAGACACAATTATCATATACTCGTGCCATAACGTTGAATTTGGACGATCATTAATCCCTCTCTCTCTCTCTCTCTCTCTCTCTCTCTCTCTCTCTCTCTCTCTCTCTCTCTCTCTCTCTCTTAGATATAAGATGTGATTACTAGCTGCGGGTTAGTACTTGCCTATTTAAGGGAGTTAGGACTTGATTGGAAACTTTACTACTTGAATCCTCCTAAATTCGATTACTGAAACCTGCTCACAAATCACGATCTAAACCTACATATTTCAATTTATTTTATATCTATTCGTTTATTTTATAAAAGGGGGAAAAAGATGAACAAATGGAGTATTTGGCTTGGTACACTTGATTTTTTTTTATTATATTGTACAGAGCGTGCTGATTCGAAGTGTAAACTAACTTGGGTTAATATTTTGACAAATCGATAGAGAATGTCAAGTAGTTATTAACAAGGATGTTATGTCGTCATAACTACGTGCTCTACCCTCGTGGATTCGGGGCGTTATATCAACTCCATCCAATTAGATTATGTTTGTAGTAGTGTAAAATTGAATTTTCTATTTCTAGGGGGACAAGGGTGAATTAGTCTTATATTATATTTCATTGTATTAATTTGGCTTATATTATATGCTCATGACACATCCCTAATATTCTATATTCCTTTGGTACGAGTCTTGTTTTGTTTTTTACACTAGATTGCTAATTTGTTTATAAAGGCACAATATTTTGATTTTTTAACCAAAAAAAATTACTAGTTCTCTCATTATTTTTATGCTTTTGCGAGTTTTTTTTTTTTTTTAACTTATTGTTTGATGGATATTGTATATTTTCACAAAGTCTTAATTATAGCGACTTTTTTAAAACAACTATTATGTTTTTATGCATTGTTGGCTTGTTGCTATGTTGTTAGTGAGGTCTGAAAAATCTCATGAGTTTTTATTAGCATATTTAGATTTTAATTGTTAAACTTCTTTTAAAATAATGATTAATGGGGCTATATTGGAGTTAGAACATAAAAATCTTACAAATATTATTTGTAATTTATTTTAGTAAGGGAACATGGAGTGAAAAAATGGTATATATAAAAAAAAAATTCCCATCTTGGAGTCTTTATACTAAATATTATTTCGATCAGACGTGAATAAACTTGTTGGTTTTGAAAGATTTATAAATTTCAGTATACCCCATGAGACCTAACCTACCTTTATTGATTTTCAAATAAATAAATAAATAAATAAAATGCCACTGTCCACTTTATCGTGTTCCAGAAAATGTAAAAGAATTGTGTTGCACACGATTTCATCTGATTTTTACAATAACATATGTTGAGCGAATAATTATTAAATTACATGTGAATACTAAATGTGTAAGTAATAATTATGCTCATAACTATAATTGTAAATAAGTAGAGTCGAGCTGAACATGTACTTGTTTAAATTTATTGGAAATTATATCGAGTTCTACTCCATTCGTTTTGAATAAGTGTTATTACATATTAATAAATATATTAATTAGATAATCAAATTAACTTGTATACCCTTATGTGAATACATTAAATGAGGGCAAATATGAGCAAAATGTGAAATTTTTACCTCGATTGTGTAGAATGACACTTTTTGTGAAATAAAATTAAAGTGTTAGAATAACAATTATTGTGAAATTATGTTTGCGCTTATTTGATTATATATCATGTCCAGCTCAAATGAGATTTAATTAAGCTAAACACGAGTTGAGTTCAAATAATTTTATATTTTTGTACCTATTTATTTCATTTTCACTTATAGGGTTCAAGCTTCAAACCTTAACATACTTAAAATTATGTTAAGTGTATTTGATGTTTTTATACAATTAAGTCTGATAAACTTTCAATGAACGATTACAAATTGAGTATCGAAAATATTACAATAATAACTTGGCCTTTTAGTTTGTAGCAAAATAAACACATAAAAAAAATTCGACTATTAGGAAACTGACATTGCACAGTAAAATATTCGACACTCCAAAATTGAATTAATATGTACACGTTGAAAGAATATTGCGATATTATAATTTCAATGATAAAAAAAATAAAAATTAGGGGTGTCAAATTTATTACAAATTAAAAAGTTGGGCTATTATTACAACATTTTAAAAGTCGTATTTAAATTGCAAATTCGTTCAAAAGTGGTGATTTTTTTAGCAATTAACCCTATATTTTTTTTAAAGCAAATGATCGATCTATTTATATAATTTAAATTTTAATATAAGTTTTTTTAAAATTATTATGCCGATAAATTATGTTAATTTTAAGAAAATGTAGATAACTATTTTTGGATTTTATAAAAATTATGTACTAGTTATACAAATAAATACATTAATAAAAATAAAAAAATTAAACACTATAACAAAGAGATAATCACACGCAAAAAAAAAAAGACCAAATAAATAAAATAAGATAATATAAAAGGCCTCCTAATTCCTAACCTAAGCATTCTTCACCCAATCAATTTCTCACAAGCTATCAACCTAATGCAACACATTCGTTGACACAGTCTATATTAAATTATATCTTATAATATTGTGATTAATTGAAAACTATTCAGATGTAGCCCTTAAAATAAACTACTTAAAACTTATTTATTCGGGATATATATTATGAAATTTGAAAATTCGAATTATTTAATGAGAAAAAAATTGAAAGATTAACACTTGGACATGTCATGCCACATCAGTAACTATTTAAAAGAAATGACAAAATACATTCTTAGATCTCAGTTTTTTCGTTTTATTATATCATTGTACTATCATATTTAATCTTATCAAGTCCTTATTTAACGGATTTAATGACTCCTTTAACTTTTCTGTTATAAAAAACATATTATTCTTTTTAAATAAAATCCAAATCATATCCTACTTGAAACCTTGATATAATTAATATTGTCATGCTTCTGCAAATAAACATGTAACATATTTAAATCAAAAATATATATTTTTTTCTTCAATTTCATCTCTTTACCAGCGAATCCATTTGATGGCTCTCAGTGGAACTAATGACCAAAAAAAATGAAAAAATTTAAAAATAAATCAACCAACTTCTTATACGAGAAAGGCTTCAACCCAAATTAATTGTATCTACTAAAAAGAAAAAAAAACTGTAGATATATCGCCTTTTACCGAAAGAAAATCACTTGAAATTTCCCATTATACTCTATATATTACAATCTGTGTTACATTTTTAAATTATATGCTTTTTTATATATATATTTTTTTTCAATCATATTTTTTTGTGATTTACTTTAGTTTTAAGATTTTTTTAGGGTTCAACCCACCCAGTTAGAGTTTATAATAATTTTTTAGTATTTAATTTTTAATTTTCAATAAACAATTCATTATTATGGTTGATTAATTCAAAATTAAATATTTTAACTTTTTTTAATTTATTTTTTATTAATAAATGTTGATTGTGATTATTCATGTTAGAATTTATTTCTATTTTATAATGATTATTATTAAATATGAAGTGAAACACTTGAAAGTGCGGTGAAAATCTCCAAAAACCAACTAACATGAGATTACGATTTAGTCCCCACTTCTTAATTAAAACAACACACACTGACACGAACAAAATCAAAATCAAAAACATTTTATAACTCATACAGCTTTATTCAGACACACAGAGATTGAGGCATTCAGCACAGACCCACAAATATTAGGGGATTCAAATTCATTTGTGTTACTTTTTTTTTTTTTTTCAAAAAAAGAGCAAAAAATAGATCTGTTGGCATCGATTTGTGGTGATGGGCGATGAGAGAGAGGCCGTTGAACAAGAACAAGGGGTTCTCGCGAAGCGTGTCGCACGCGCGGGACGAACTCCACAGCTTTCGCACGTGGCTGAGATGGCTCTGCGTCGATCAATCCAATGCATGGACTGTCTGCCTCTCCTGGTTCGTCTTCCTGCTCTTCGCGATTCTCGTTCCCGCCGTTTCCCATTTCGTGCTGTCGAGCTCCGACTGCGACAGCCGCCACAGCCGTCCCTACGACGCGGTGGCGCAGCACTCATCTTCGTTGGCCATTTTACATTCTGTCCGAAGTTCTTGAGGGCGACAACCGCCTCTGAAGGGAAGATGCATAGGTTGTATTCTGGGAGTCTTCTATCGTAATTTTCTGGAGTTTGCCTACTTTGGATGGCGTTGAATCTAGTGATTAGTGGGTAGGGATCCGCTCCGTATCTTTCGCTTTTGCCGTTATTTCTTTGTTCCCTTCTTGAATTTTCATTCTTGGGTTGGTGTCTAGATGAGTTCCATTTGCCTTCTTCTCATTTGATTTGAGCTCATGCTTTGGTTAGAATGTTCTCCATGATTTTGCAGGGTACTTCGTTGAGGAAATTGCATTTTCGGTCCCACAGGACATCCTTTCGTTTGGAAATGGTCCCAATACTCTCACTTTTGACCCCAAATGTAAAAAATCATGCAGAAGTGATCCCATACGACTATATTTTGCACTTTTAGTCCCATACGACTATATTTTGCACTTTTAGTCCTAAAATTTTAATGAATCCGTTAGACACTAACATAAAGTCTTCACGTAAGGCGCATGTGATTTTCTCAATTTCTTAACTAATGACGTTGAACCCTAATTGAAGAAATCGCCAAATCAAACCCACCCTTCTATATCACGACTTCCAGAATTGGAAAAACTTGCCCATAATTCTGCTTCCAAATCTGCAAAAGTCTCCAAAAAAAGGGTGAAAATTGCTCATGGTTCTAGTCCTAAATATGCTTTGTCGTCGTGCACAGTTTCCTCAGATGAAGAGGCTGAATTATCGCATTCGTCCTCCTCATCTTTCCCCGCCGACGACCACCTCCGACAGATCTAGTTGCGGTCATTGATGGGGGCCACTGTTACGATCCTCATGATTACCAATTCATCTTTGATATCTTTTATGGAGAACGAATGCGATAATTCAGCCTCTTCATCTGAGGAAATTGTGCACGACGACGAAGCATATTTAGGACTGGAACCATGGGCAAATTTCGCCCTTTTTTTTGGAAACTTTTGCAGATTTGGGAGCAGAATTATGGGCAAGTTTTTCCAATTCTTGAAGTCGTGATATAGAAGAGTGGGTTTGATTTGGCGATTTCTTGAATTAGGGTTCAACGTCATTAGTTAAGAAATTGAGAAAATCACATACGCCTTACGTGAAGACTTTCTGTTAGTGATTTTAGGACGAAAAGTGCAAAATATAGTCGTATGGGACTAAAAGTGCAAAATATAGTCGTATGGGATCACTTCTGCATATTTTTTTACATTTGGGGTCAAAAGTGAGAGTATTGGGACCATTTCCAAACGAGATGATGTCCTGTGGGACCAAAAATACAATTTCCTCGTACTTCGTTAGTTCTTTGTAGAGATTTGAATATCTTTTGAGGCCTTTCCTGAAGGTTGAGGTTGCCGTGTCAATATTGCAATTCGGGATCGATACATTTTCTTTGTTAAATTGGACTACGTAGCTTTGAAAGATTTCTCAGATCTTTGGATGACTATGTAAAGGTCGTCTGCATGTTTCTCGATCTTGCAGCTGCTGGCAAACTGCTCGACAAAGATGTTGTTAAGATGTGCGAACGATGAGATTGAGGAATATTGGAAAATAGGATTTAATAAAGTAAGTGTGACTCATTTTATCTGATTTTTCGTGACCGGGATATTTAATTTTGGAGGAATTAAATACCGTACGATTGCTCTATGTCGTGAGTAGATAATCGTACTATTTTTATTTGCTCAAATTCGATTTTCGGTGAGTGAGAAATAAATGGTTAAAGTTGGTCACACGATTGGGCATTTCTGGTGTGTGGGATAATGTGTTTAAGACACATTAAAGAATCCCACATTGATTTTTTAATTAAGTTAAGAAGTGTATTTAAGTGTATTAACACTTAAGTGAAGTAATTGAGTGCACAAGGATGTGGGCCATGAGCCTACACGCGCGCGCCCGCCCGAGCCCGTGCCCGTCTCGTCCTCGTCCTCGGACTTGGATCTTGACAATTGGACTTTGGGCGTACGTGGGCTTCCGGGGCTTGCTCCAAGGACCATTCCCCATGGCCAAGCCGAGAAGCCGGAAAAGTTCTCCGGGTTGGACTTTAAGAGGTGGCAGCAGAAGATGCTCTTCTACCTAACCACGCTCGGAGTTGCTGGATACCTCAAGGAGGAGGCTCCTGTGGTCGAAGAAAATGAGCCGGACGTCAACAAACGAACGACGTACGATCAATGGATCAATGGCTCAATGGATCAATGGCGATTTTCTTTGTAAAAATTATGTTCTTAATGGCTTAGTAGATAGTTTATATTCTGTATACGGAAATGTAACTAGTGCTAAGGAACTGTGGGAAGCTCTAGAAAAGAAGTACAAAACTGAGGATGCCGGAACTAAGAAGTTCATGGTGGCAAAGTTCCTCGACTATAAAATGGTGGACACCCGGTCAGTAATGGACCAAGTGCAAGAGCTTCAGCTCATTGTGCACGACATTCATGCTGAAGGGATGGTCCTTCCCGACTCTTTCACCGTTGCTGCGGTGATTGAGAAGTTGCCACCGTGTTGTAAGGACTTCAAGAGCTATCTCAAACACAAACGAAAGGAGATGACTCTTGAAGATCTTGTGGTTAAGCTTCGAATTGAAGCCGATAACCGAAAGGCGGATCCGAGACCATGAGTCCCGATCGAGGCCAAGGCTAATTTGATGGAACGTGGTGGACCATCAAATAGCAACAAAAGGAAGCGCCCGGGTCAAGTTGACAAAGGGAAGAAGCCAATGACAAAGTTCAACGGCAATTGCTTCAATTGTGACAAGCCGGGGCACATGTCCAAACACTGCACGGCTCCAAAGAAGAAACGTACTAACTATGGTGTGCATTTGGCGGAACATAACAACAAAGGCAAAGGCAAGGCCCGTCAAGATGATTGGGATGATGATGATTTGGCTGCCGTTGTGTTCGAGGCCAATCACATGGACAACCCGAGAGAGTGGTTCGTCGACACCGGGGCTACTTGTCACGTTTGCTCAGATAAGAGCTCGTTTGCTACCTACAAAGCTGTTGAAGGTAGAAAGTTGCACATGGGGAACCAAGCCTCGTCTGAAGTGGTTGGTGTGGGCAACGTGGTTTTGAAGCTGACTTCAGGCCAAGAGCTGACTTTGAAGGATGTGCTGCATGTTCCGGACATCCGCAAGAATCTGGTTTCAGGCTCGCTCTTAGTCAATCATGGTTTTAGACTAGTGTTTGAGTCTGAAAAGTTTATTTTGAGCAAGTACGGAAGGTTCCTTGGTCGGGGCTATCTCGCCAATGGACTTTTCAAAATGAATGTAATGGCGATGTGCCGTGTGGCAAAAGAAAATGCTAATAAAATTGCTTCTTCTGTTTACTTGCTTGTTGAGTGCTCGGATTTATGGCATTGTAGATTAGGACACGTTAATCTAAATGCTATAAAACGTTTAGTAAATTTAGATTTGCTAAAAGTGAACCAATTTAATACACAAAACAAATGTGAAGTTTGTGTTGAAGCTAAATTGGCTAAGTTACCATTTCAATCGGTTGAACGGAGCACTAAACCTCTAGAGTTAATTCACACAGACGTGTGTGATTTAAAGTTTGTGCAAACTAGAGGCGGTAAAAAGTACTTTATTACTTTTATTGACGATTGCACAAAATATTGTTATCTTTATCTTTTAAGAAGTAAAGATGAGGCGATTGAAGCTTTTAAGAACTTCAAAAATGAAGCCGAAAATCAACTAAGCAGTCGAATTAAAGCAATTCGAAGTGATAGAGGTGGAGAGTATGTTGCCCCGTTTGAAGAGTTATGCGCAGATGCGGGTATAATTCATCAAACTACGGCACCGTATTCACCACAGTCTAATGGTGTTGCTGAACGCAAAAACCGAACTCTTAAGGAGATGATGAATACTTTGTTGATAAGTTCGGGATTACCACAGAACTTGTGGGGGGAAGCTGTGTTGACAGCCAACTATATCCTGAACAAAATTCCACTTAAGGGTAAGGATGTGACGCCTTACGAGTTGTGGAAAGGACGCACGCCGTCTTATAAATACCTCAAAGTGTGGGGGTGTTTGGCTAAGGTTAAAGTGCCACTTCCTAAACAAGTTAGAATCGGCCCTAAAACGGTTGATTGTATCTTTGTTGGGTATGCACTTAACAGTAGTGCATATCGTTTTCTTATTCATAAATCGGAGATTCCCGAGTTGACTGAAGGAACGATGATAGAGTCGAGGAATGCTATATTCTTCGAGAATGTCTATCCTTGTAAGAATAAGGATAGGACAGAAGGTAGTTCTGAGAAATGAACCTCTGAAGCTACTACTAGTTCTGATCATGTGGATGAAGAACCGAGACGTAGCAAGCGAGCTAGGACGGCTAAGACCTTTGGTCCGGATTTCATCACCTATATGCTAGATGATGAGCCAAAGTCTTTGAAAGAAGCTATATCTAGTCCAGATGTTGCGTTCTGGAAAGAAGCTATCAACAGTGAAATTGATTCCATCATGCAAAATCACACTTGGGAGTTGACAAATCTCCCAAGTGGGTGTAAGCCGTTAGGATGCAAATGGATCCTAAAACGAAAATATAAGGCAGATGGTTCTGTTGACAAGTATAAAGCTCGTTTGGTTGCCAAAGGCTTTAGACAAAAAATGGGGTATGATTTCTTCGATACCTACTCACCAGTAACAAGGATTACATCTATTCGGGTGCTTTTAGCGATTGCTGCTTTGCACAATCTTGAAATTCATCAGATGGATGTAAAAACTGCGTTTCTGAATGGTGAGTTGGAGGATGAAATATACATGGAACAACCTGAAGGGTTTGTTGCACCAGGGCAAGAACGAAAGGTGTGTAAGCTTGTTAGATCGTTGTACGGTCTGAAACAAGCACCTATTCAGTGGCACCTGAAGTTTGATAACGTGATGTTATCAAATGGTTTCAAAATCAATGAGTGTGATAAATGCGTGTATATAAAGAGCAGTTCTAATGGCGATGTCATAGTCTATCTTTATGTAGACGACATGTTAATCATGGGCAGTGGACACCAAGTGATTGTTGAAACGAAACAAATGTTGAAACGAAATTTCGACATGAAAGATATGGGCTTAGCCTATGTGATTCTAGGGATCAAGATAGTACAGACAAGTGGTGGAATTGTCTTAACACAATCTCATTACATAGAGAAAGTGTTTAAGAAATTCAACGCTTTTGATAGTCCGCCGGCTAAGACCCCGTTGGAACTCAATGTACACTTGAGCAAAAATCGAGGAGAACCGGTAGCTCAAGAAGAGTATGTAAGGGTCATTGGGAGTTTGATGTACATAACTAACTGCACTAGACCTGATCTTGCATGTTCTGTGAACAAGTTGAGTCGGTACACGAGCAATCCAAGCAAAGAACATTGGAAAGATCTAGTACGAGTTCTAAGATACTTGAAGTATACTTTGAACTTCGGGCTGCAGTATACAAGGTTTCCTCCTGTACTTGAAGGGTACAGTGATGCGAATTGGATATCAGACACAAAAGACTCATTTTCGACTAGTGGATTTGTTTTCACTATCGGAGGTGGAGCAGTGTCGTGGAAATCCACGAAACAGACTTGTATAGCCCGTTCTACCATGGAATCTGAGTTTATCGCTTTGGATAAAGCGTGTGAAGAAGCAGAATGGCTTCGCAACTTTCTAGAAGACATTCCATGCTGGAAAAAACCAGTGTCGTCAGTGATGATTCACTGTGATAGTCAGACGGCTATCGGAAGGGCACACAATGCTATGTACAATGGTAAGTCTCGACACATACGTCGGAGGCATAATACTGTGAGGCATATGATCTCAAGTGGGATTATCTCAGTTGACTATGTGAAGTCAATAGATAATCTGGCGGATCCGCTAACCAAAGGGTTAAACCGAGATCAAATGGCTAAGTTGCTAGAGGGAATGGGTTTGAAATCCACACTCTAAGAGTGCTTGTAGTGGTAACCCAACCATGATGACTGGAGATCCCAAGAACTTGGTTCAATGGGAAAACTAAGCTACAAACATTCGATTTGGTAGCACTTGGAAAATTATAAGTGTACATTTCCCTGTGAGCAAACCAAGTGCACACCTGTCAATGTGGTGATGATAAATCCTATGACTTTTAATGATTCCTAAACCTAATAAGGTTGAGTATGGCAGGATACTCAGAAGAGGAGATTACCTATATAAGTGAGAAGTGAGGCCGCTTCTAAAGAGATACTTATGAACTCAAAGAGGTTGTCCATGGCCTGAAAAGGACACAAATGTGAGAACAGATAATGTTTGATATACAACTGTTTTCAATACTATTGTCTCGGTATACATTAAGGATGTATAGTTCAAGGCATCATGTCCACTAAACAACCGGTATACTCGATAGTGTTGAAATATGGAAGGTTCAAAGTCACAAGCTACCTATCCTGGTGCAGTTGTGTTTCTAAGAGAACTGGGCTGCTTGTCTGCATACATGCATGCACTATTTCCACTCATGTGGGGGATTGTTGGAAAATAGGATTTAATAAAGTGAGTGTGACTCATTTTATCCGATTTTTCGTGACCGGGATATTTAATTTTGGAGGAATTAAATACCGTACGATTGCTCTATGTCGTGAGTAGATAATCGTAGTATTTTTATTTTCTCAAATCCGATTTTCGGTGAGTGAGAAATAAATGGTTAAAGTTGGTCACACGATTGGGCATTTATGGTGTGTGGGATAATGTGTTTAAGACACATTAAAGAATCCCACATTGATTTCTTAATCAAGTTAAGAAGTGTATTTAAGTGTATTAACACTTAAGTGAAGTAATTGAGTGCACAAGGATGTGGGCCATGAGCCTACACGCGCGCGCCCGCCCGTGCCCGTGCCCGGTGCCCGTGCTCGGCTCGGCTCGTCTCGTCTCGTCTCGTACTCGGACTTGGATCTTGGCAATTGGACTTTGGGTGGACTTTGGGCGTACGTGGGCTTCTGGGGCTTAGCCGTATCAGTTTTATGGTACATAAACGATCGGGTGTAACTCCCATGAGTTAAGAGCCTTCAAGTGAGTAACTGCCACTGGAGCTGGTGGAGCCTTCAGGTAACTGTCATCTGGAGCTGGTGGAGTTAGTGGGCTGGACAGTAACCGAAAGTAACTCCTGTCGGCTATAAATAGGACATCCTGCATGGATCCAAATGCCACATTCTGCATAAACGATCACACATCATATTGTTGCATACGAATCCTTTCGAGTCAAAGCTCCCAGTTCTCGACATTGTCTAGTTCGCCGGAACCTTGCCGGATTTTTGGTGCTACTGCCAGAAGGACGAAGCCGTTTCATCTTTGAAAGACAACCGCCGAACCGTGAGCACTAGCCGGGGCGTATTTGTCTTGCGGAGAGAGGTCCCCTCGACTCGGCTTGCCGGAATCTGCACATCGGTTCCTATCTTCTTGCTTTGTTTAGGCTTGTGAATCACTAAAGGGTTGGGTCGACGAGGCTCTATCTGAATCCTATGCACATGCTGGCTTCTCTAGCATTCCGTGGTACTGCAGCAGTGAACATCCTTTGTTTATATTGGAACGATGTGATTGTTAGGGTCAGATGTGCCATCGACCAATTTCATGTTTGGAAAAGTGAACTTTGGGGGCATCTCGACGAGACTGGTTTCGTCTGTGAAAGGGCGATTTCATGAAGCTTATTGGTGTTGTCTTTCTGATTGGGGCGAAAACTTTGGGGATTTGTGTCAACATGTCTTCCAGTTGTCGTAGCTTGAGCTCAACCTCGGTTCTGGGGTTAAGGTCGGGGTTCTCAAACCTAGGTGGGGGCCCTAACGAAGAGTCATCTTGTTCTTTATCCTTTCGTGCGGCTCCGTTACTTGTACATGCGGCAAATTGATTAGTGAAATCATATCTTGAATTCAGATGTACACGTTCTTGAAGGTCATTCGACATTTGAGTTCAAGTCAGTGGGTGAGATTGCGTTCGAATAGATCTGCTGGAATAGTAGATTGGTTGAGTGATGGCCTCGACTTTCACCTTCAAGGCTGAATTTTCCATTTGAATAGCCGCTAGTTCTACCGTGATGGTGTTGAGTTATCTCTGGATCGAGCGTAGGAGTTGAGTGATGTCGTCGTCCCCTTCCAATGAGGGTGTGATGAACATTCCGTCGTTGTGGCTATCACTGGCATTAGTCAATGCCTTGTGGTTATCGATCGGAGCCCCACGATGGGTGCTAAATTGTAGAACTCGAGATTCCGCAATTAACAATCTCAGGATCCGGGTTCTGGTGATCTACAAAGCAAAAACAGTCATGAAGCCGAAGGATTGTCGGAGGATTGACGATTGATCGGTCTCCGACGCTCAAATCAGAAATCAATCCAAGAATCGATAAATATTAGATAAATTAACGAGAATAAAAAGGTATCGTTTGGATTTGTGGTGTTCTTTTCAAATACGAGTTCGGCCAGATTCGTGTCGTGAGCTCAGCTTAAGCGTTTTTCTTGTGCGTCTCCAAAAAAGTGTTTGCCCAGGGGTTAGCCTCCCCGATTATATAGAACCTCTCAACCTCTTCCCGATTTCCCAGGAGCATCTCTGTTTTCTTTGGGGGATTTGACCCGGTCCTTCCCTTATCAATAGTAAGGTTTTGTCCCGATCTTTTTCTTAGGAATTAGGTCTGTTTATCGATGAGTTCAGAACTTCCGACCTCACGACCTCGGATGCATTTTCAACATACGAACTGGTTTGTAGCCTTTATTGGGCCTTAATTGTTTTTGGGCCTTTTACAGAAAAGAGCCTCTACAATAATTATGGTTAAAAAATTGTAAATTTGATTGTGAAACACGAAAAAGTACTATATGAAATTTGAACGTTTTCCGAAAAATAAAATAAAATAAAATTCTACAACAGAAAGTGTTGTACTTTTCCTCACATTCCCTAAAAAACACGTGGCATGAGAATACCACTCCCCCCGTTTCACAAAAAAATATGATTCTAACATTTTAATTTTGTTTCACAAAAAGTGTCATTCTACACAATTGAGATAAAAGTTTTACATTTTTCTCATATTTGACCACATTTAATGCATTCAAACAACCATATTTAACTCATTTAATGTATTCACATAAGGGTTGTATAAAGTAATTAATTTGATTATCTAATTAATATCATTATTAATATGTGTGCAATCATCCAGAACGATAATTATTCAGAAATGGAAGGGGTATTTATTTATCGGGTTAATTGTCTAAAAATACATAATCTTTGGGGTGATTTTGTTTTTTCACACGTTTTTAAAAATGTAGTTTTAATAACATGAACTTAACAATTGTTTGATTTTTCACATGATTTTCAAATTCGGACATTTTATTCCGATCAAAATCGATCAAAAATTCATGTAATTTAAGACAATTTGATATCCACATACATTTACACGTGAAAATCCCTGACAACCATGTGTCTTCAGTTGACCGAAATTCAAAAATTATGTGAAAATCGAAACAAATTAAATAGTAAGTTTATGCTATTAAAATTATGTTTTTTTAAAATGTATGAAAAATAAAAAAAATATCCCAAAATTTAGATATTTTAATGTAATTAACCCTTATTTGTCTAGTTAAAGAATAATGGAGATGCTTTACTTACTCAAGTAAAAAAGCATCATTAATATTCCAATGCAACCTCTGCAGGTATGTACCAATCCTATAAGGCCTCATTTGGTTTAGTTAATGAAATAGAAAATATTGATAGAATAAAGTAGGATTGCACTGTTCATATAAAAATAATCATATTTTGGATTGATTGATTGAGATTTTAATAGTTTACTATAGATTGCTAATATTTTGTTTGGAATGAAGAATTATGAGTAAAATGTAGCTGAATATAAAAATTGCCCTCCACATAAATATTCATTATTAATTTTAAGGTAGCAATTATTTTTACTCAAAAAACTTGACACTATAATTATGGACGACCAACTAAATTACAATTATGAATTTATAGTAGAATTTATGGTGGATTATTATTCTTATTTTCAGTGTCTTTAGTATTTTATTTAAAAGTAATTTCAATGAAAATTAGTTCTTGCATAATATGCACTTATGTAAATATTCCCAAAATTGAGGGTAGACATATTTAAATATTATTTAATTGAGAATAATTTTCGGTGAGTTATTATTATTATTGTTGTTGTTGTTGTTGTTGTCGTCGTCGTCGTCGTCGTCATCATCGTCTTTAGTATTTTATTTAATAGTAATTTTAAGAAAAAATAGTTTATACATAATATGCACTTGTGAAGATATTTCCAAAATTGAGGATATAGAAATTAAAATATTACTTAAAGAGGATAATTTAGTAATTTTGAATTTAATCAAATGTCAGATGAATTTAATTACCCCAATTTTAGCAAATGAAATCCTCTATTCCGCTTTTCTCTATCCCATTTGGTGTCCCATTTTAATTTTTATTTGATTTTCATCAATTTTTCTTCTCTAATTTCAATTTGTTATGGCTTAGAGTTTAATTTAATGATTATTATCAGGGTTCATTCCACCTAATTAGGGTTTATATTTATTTCTTATTTTTTAGTTAATATAATTGATTAATATGGTTAATTATTCCAAAAGTACGGTGTATAATTTTTAATTTTTTTTAATTTTTAGCAATAAATGTTGATTATAATTTTTAATATTATAATAAATTTATTTTTGTAATAAATATTTTTAGAGTATTAAATTTTATAGTGGAACACAATAGTAAAACATGAAAAGTGAGCCAGAGGATTTTGTCCCCAATTTTAGAATAATGAGTTATCCCTCAAATAAATAATAAAAATCCAGATTCGTCATTAATACCAAACTTGATGGAATAATTTTATCAATCAAACCTAAACTACCCTAATTCTTCTAACCAAACATGCCTGCGCAATTGAAACGTAAGGTATAATAATATATTTTGGAGTTAGGAACTTGCCCATGATGACATACAAGGAATATATTATTATTATTTCTTTTATTTTCCTTGCTTCCCACTCCAGTAATCAGCATACATACATACTGACTTATATATATATATATAATAGAAAATAGATTCTTGCACAATTAAAGTCTATATCACATCTGCCTTAATTTCTTCTGCTGGCTCATCATTTTTCTCCACCGGAAAAAAAAAAGATATATATATATATATTTCTGATCTTCTTCATGTCGAGTAGTGATCCAAAACCAGTCGAGCAGATGGAAAAGGAACAGGATATTTCCAAACCAAACACCAAAAACATCCAATCCTCGATTTCTCCCCGAACCGAACAAGAACAAGCGGCGAAGAAACCTCCATCTCGGAAGAAATGGTGGAATGTGGTGAGGTTAAAACGGCTAATAACAAAAGGCCGTAAATCAGACGGCGACAGTCCCCGGCCTGCCGGAATCGAGAATCAAGGTGATCAGAAGTTGACTGATATAATAGATTCAGATATCCGTGAGATCTCTAAGACGGCGGATGCAGTCGAGTTACAGTACTGCAGCAAGAAGATCAAGAACCACCTTGAGACACTGGAGGAGGCTAAAAAAGAAATTGTCAAGACGAGAAATCCCAAGGAGAGAGATGAAAAGCTGAGTGAGTTGAGAATGGATTTGATGAAGTTGAAGCTGGCGATTCCTCACAAGTACAGAGCCGGAGCAGAGAAGAAAGACCCTCTTGAAAATCAGGAATTCAAAAGCTCGAACATCGAGGGGGCCGCCGGAGAGATCATGTCTCAGCTGCACCTGCACAACACACAAGTTTTCGAGGCAAGCATGGACTTGAAAGATTTCGTGGATCGTTTCAACAAGCTGGAGACTGATCAGTTGAAGCTGTGCTTACTGTGCTTCTCTATATTCCCCGCCGGCGCCGTCATCAAGAAGAGGCTCATGGTGCAGTGGTGGGTGGTGGAAGGCTATGCACCGACTGAGGTTGTTGCGGGTGACAACTTTCAACTGCTAATAGAGAAGGGGTTCATCGAGGCCGTGAACGACGGCAGAAGCCCCCTCTCCGTGGGGAGCTGCCGGATTCATCCCTTCAACCGGTCGGCGTTGGTGGCGCTGGCCGAGAAAGCCAAGCTGTTCAACTTCGGAGGCGGCGGGGAGCAGACGCAGAATTTCTCCGGCTGCTTCCAAGCCTGCTTGACGGGGGAGGGCTTGATTTCGTATCATGACTTCGAGAAGGCAAATGAATCTAAATCAGACACGAAGAGAGTGATCGAGGATGTTATTCAAGAACTGGAGAAACTCCATCTGGTGATGAACGTGGACGAGCACATTCTTGAATTCATAGATGAATGGTTCTCGAAGATGAAGAATCTGAACTATCTCTACCTGGGGCGGTGGAAGGCGTCGGCGTCTCACCACATCGAAGTGGAGGACGCCAAATTCTTGGAGAAGCTGGAGAGCATGAAGTACTTGAAGTTGCTGAGCTTTCAAGGAGTGTCGAACGTGATCTCACTGCCGGATTCGATCTTGAAGCTGACGAAGCTTCTGGTGTTGGATCTTCGAGCTTGCTACAATCTGGAGAGCATCCCAGAGAAGATGGGGTCGATGCTGAAGGGGCTGACGCAGTTGGACATGTCGGAATGCTACCTGCTGTCGCACATGCCAAGAACCATCTCACAGCTCAGCCAACTCAGAGTGCTCAAGGGCTTCTTCGTTGGCACGAACCCCAACGAAAACGAGGGTTGCAGCCTCCAAGATTTGAAGAACTTGAAATCTCTCCAGAAACTCTGCATCCAAACCAACTTGACGAGATTTCCTGAGGAGGATCATGTGGAAGCTTTGGGGGAGCTGCACAGTCTCACCAAGCTAACCATTACTTGGGGAGTTAGTAGTGATGAATCCAAGCATGCAAAGGGAAACAACAGTGGAACGGCTAAACTTCCTGAAAGCCTGGAGAAGCTGGACCTCAAGTGTTTCCGGTTGTCGGAGACGCCGGATTGGCTGAAGCCTGAGAATTTGAAGAAGTTGAAGAAGCTGTACATCAGAGGTGGGAGGTTGTGTGATCTGGGGCAGTATGAGATTAATGATGATGAGAAGAAATGTTGGGAGGTGGAGGAGCTGCGGCTCAAGTATTTGGGGGAAATAGATATGGAATGGAGCAGGCTTCAGCAGTTATTTCCTAGTCTCAGATATCTGCAGAAGGTCAGCTGCCCATACCTCAGTTTGTTCCCTTGTGATGCAAACGGAGTCTGGATCAAACCTGCAGAGGATGCAGATGCAGATGCAGATGAAGATGAAGATGATCACTAACATGCATGCATGCTTCCATTTTAATTTAATTTAATTTATTGTCTGTGTGTCTTAGTATATTATATTAATTGTCTATGTTTGCATGCATAATTATGTTAATTTCTTTTATTAATGTTTGTGTCCATCCTGTATGTAATTCAAGTGTATGTATTATATTTACATACATGTAAGCATGTATTATGAATATGTTTTAGTACTCCGCCTACAATAATTCTTTAGTACTTGCACCCTTTCTATGTTACCTTTCCTTTCTCGTTTTGTTTTTTTACCTTTTTACACTAGATTGCTAATGTGTTTATATAAAGGCGCAATATTTTGATTTTTAACCAAAACAATGTATTTGATCTCAACATTTTTTTTTGCTTTTTTGAGGATTTTTTTTAAAAAATGATTGTTTGGTGCATATTGTATATTTTCAATCTTGATTATTATTATTATTATTATTATTATTATTATTATTATTATTATTATTATTATTATTATGAATTTTGTATTAGTTATAGAATTTGGAATTATAAATTATAGTATTTTAATACTCTTATTCTAATTATGAATTTTTCATAGTATCTTTTAAATTTATCTGGAGGCGGGACAACTAAAATATGAATGATTTAATTGAGATTATCATAACAACAAGACTAAAAATACTATGTTTATAAATAATAATTTTGAAAAATGGGTCATTACAAATGTAACACCCTGAAAAATATAGTATTTAGATTTTTATATAGCAAGAAATTTCATGAGATTATAACCCAAATTATTTTGGGCCATTTAATTATGGGCTTAGACATGGCATAATAGTAGGACAAGTCTCGATCTTAGTTGAGCATCTAAGTTAAATTTAGAATTCATATTATAAAATTGGATATTAATGGGATCATTTTGGTACCAAGATCATCCAAATTGGACACCATTTAACATTCTCACAAATTTATTTCATTGGACAATTTGAACCCAAAAATATATTCCAATCCAAGCCCAAAACAAATGAAAAAGAATGTAAAAGAATTGTGTTTCACATGATTTCATCTCATCTCTACTATAACATATGTTGAGATAAGAATTATTAAATCACATATGAATACTAAATGTGTAAGTAATAATTATGCTCATAACTATAATTGTAAATAAGTCGAGTCGAGCTAACATATACTTATTTAAATTTATTTGGAATTATATTGAGTTCTATAAATTATATTTGTGCTTATTTGATTATATATCGTTTCCAGCTCAAATGAGATTTAATTGAGTTGAATACGAGTTGAGTTCAAGTAATTTTATATTTTTTGAACTTGTTTATTGAAATTTTATATTTTTGAACTTAATAGTCATAGACATAATACATAACAATAAAATAAAAATAAAAAATTAAACACTATAATAAAGAGATAATCATACTAAAAAAAAGTTAAACGTAAAAGGGATTCCATTTCACGGTTACACCTTAGGTAAATGATTACATAAGCAAATGAAGAAGCATAAAAAATGACCAAATAAATAAAATAAAATTCCTAACCTAAAAAATCCTCATCCAATCAATTTCTCACAAGCAATCAACCTAATGCAACAAATTCGTTGACACAAACTATATTAAATTATATCTTATAGTCTGAAAACTATATAATATTATGACTAATTGACAACTATTCAGATGTAGCCCGTAAAATAAAATACTAAAACTTATTTAATTTGTATAAAAATTATAAACTTTGGAAATTCGAATTATTTAATCAGAACAAAAAAATTGAAAGTGTGACACTTGGACATGTCATGTGGAGAATCGAAATGGGCAGGTTGGCCACTTGCTTGATTGAAATGTGGAATATTATATTATGCGCCGCATCCATAAATTTAATTTGTATATTTCAATTTTTATTCTTATTTTTACAAATATAACTCGAAATAGCTACTCAGAGGTAGGGGTGTAAATGAGTCGAGTTGAGCCCCGAACATATGTATGTTCAAACTTGTTTGAAATGATATCGAGCTTTAGAATTTATGTTTGAGCTTGTTTGTTTATCTATCGAGTCGGGCTTAAACGAGCTTTAATCGAGCCGAACACGAGTCAAGCTCGAGTAATTTGGTATTTTTACACATGTTTGCACATTTTTACTTATCGAACTCGAGTTCAAACCAAACTATAAATTTTATCGAATATAAAATTATGTTCAAGCCTGTTTGATATGCTTATCGAACGAGCTTTTAACGAACGCACACGAGTCGAGTATCAAGCTATTTGGTTTGATTTTCAGCCCTACTCGGAGGTGTGCAGTGAGTAAAGAGAAAATTACACATTATGTTCTAAAATATTAAAATTTCAATACAAATGTCTTTTAAATATGATTAATTATGTCATATGTCCCAAATTATTAAGTTTTTAATAAAACATCATGAATTATGACTAATTAAACACTGTGTTCCAAACAACTGAGAAAGTGATAAATATATCTAGATTTTAAGTTGCTAAAATTTGGCTTATTAAAACAAATATGTTAATGTGTGAATCATTCAGGACATATGGTGTAATTAATCACTATTTATGATATTTGTCAAAGTTGTAATAAGAAAAGAAGATACTAATCCATGTAAAACAGTTTATGTATAAAAAAATGAGTCTCAAGAATTACAAAATATTAATATTTTTTTTGTAATTACAACACCGATTTTACTTTGGGGCCATTCGACAACGACACCAATTAAAAAAAAGTTTAATTATACATTTTCTATTTCAAAAAGTATACTCTACTCCATTGACGACCACATAAATCACGCAACATTAATAATTATTTAAAAAATTAATAAGTAAAACACATTCTTAGATCTCCATTTTTTCGTTTTATTATATCCCTGTACTATTATATTTGATCTTATCAAGTCCTTATTTAACGGATTTAATGAATTTGTTAACTTTTCCGTTATAAAAAATATATAATTTTTTTTAATTAAAATTGAAATCATATCCTAATTGAAACCTTCATAAGAATCAACCAACTTCTTATAGAGAAAGGCTCCAACCCAAATTAACTGTAGGTCCTATTGAATTTAAATAAACAATGCAATATGTGACATGTTATTTAAATAACGGGAAAGTTAATGATTCATTAAATCCGTTAAATAAGAACTTGATGAAATAAAATTAGAGAGGTCTTCAGTGAAATCGTCTGACAGATTTCTTATTTTAAACGGATTTCTATTTGATTAATTTGATGGTTTTTTTCCTTTCTTTCTAGTGGTCTTCCTCCTCTCTCATCCCTCTTCCCGTTTCCTTTTTCCTTCTTTTTGTTTTTTTACAAATATATATATATATATTTTAAAATTAATTATTTTTTTTATCCGGCATCGGGCATCCCGAGTATTGCACTCGTCCGATACTACTGCGTGTGTTCGTGCACTGTACTCGATAATTAATTTTTGTGAAATAAACATATTTTTTTAAAATAGAATTAACGAACTTTAAAATTAAATTGAATTAATTTAATTTTTTTTATTAGACATCTGACGTAGTACACTAGTGTCCTCGTCCGATCCTAACACGTGAACTCATTCGCTGCGCTATATAATTAATTTTTTTGAAAGTAAATATAATCTTTAGAAATTTCCAAAATAAACACACACAAACAAAAACAAAAACATTATAAGTTATAACTCATACAGCTCAGTTTCCATCAACATACCATTTATAGAGAGAGAATAGAGAGAGAAAGTAAGGTGCAGCTTTAATCAGAAATACACAGATTAGCATTCAGCAGTACATACCCACAATTCCACAAATATTAGCGGATTCAAATTCCTTTGTTGTACAAAAGAAAGGAAGAAAAAGGAGCAAAAATAGATCTGTCGGCATCGATTTGTGGTGATGGACGATGAGAGAGAAAGGCTGTTGAACAAGAACAAGGGGTTCTCGCGAAGCGTGTCGCACGCGCGGGACGAACTCCACAGCTTTCGCACGTGGCTGAGATGGCTCTGCGTCGATCAATCCAATGCATGGACTGTCTGCCTCTCCTGGTTCGTCTTCCTGCTCTTCGCGATTCTCGTTCCCGCCGTTTCCCATTTCGTGCTGTCGTGCTCCGACTGCGACAGCCGCCACAGCCGCCCCTACGACGCGGTGGCGCAGCTCTCACTCAGCGGCGTCGCCGCCATATCCTTCATCTGTTTGTCTACCTTCGTCCGGAGATATGGGCTGAGGAGGTTCTTGTTCTTCGATAAACTCCGGAATGAGAGCGAGACCGTCAGGCAGGGCTACACGGAGCAGTTAAACGTACGTTTTTTTTTTATGATTTTTGTGAAATGGGGAAAATTAAAATCAACGAAAGAGAAATTAATTATTGGAAGATTTCAACTTGTTGAGTAGGATTTGGATATTTTGAACTAAATTTAATGGGGTTTCAGTTGTGATTATGATTTATAAAATAACTTTTGATTGTCATACTATTTGATGATCAATTTCTCAATAATTATGAATTGATCAAAATTATCAATAATTATAATGCTAGTGCTAAAGACCTCTGTTTGGCCGTTGGCTTACTTAATATCTGCAGATCATATCAGGTAGTAGGATGTAAACGAGTCGAGTCGAGCTGGATACACACTTGTTCAAGTTTGTTTGAAATGATACCGTCTTTAAAATTTATGTTTGAGTCTGTTCGATCACCCACAAGAGTCGTGCTAGAGTAGTTTTATATTTTTGTACTTATTTTGTTTGATTTGTTTATCGAACCGAGTTCAAATGAGTTTTTAACAAGGGATCACTAATCGAGCATCGACTTATTTAGTTTGATTTTTTGCTCTGTTCGGTGATATTTGATGGTGTTTGGATTCGGGTTTAGGTACTGTTGGACGGTCCGACACAAGATTTCCCATTGTGCTAAACTATCGATATATGATAATGCAAAAGAGTTAAAAAGTTAATGAAGGCTGGCTCACTTGTTTTGAATCCTTCATGATCGATGGCTAGATTTTCATCTAAGTAATATGATGAAGGGTGCACTAATTTAACTGTTTGAGACCTTTTCTGTATGTGCAACAAACATATATTAAGTCTTCTTATTTCTGAGCCACCTTTATTTTTGTGCATGCAGAGATCACTGAAGATATTATTCATTTTTGTGCTGCCATGTTTTGCTGCTGAAACTGTTTACAAGATATGGTGGTACAGCTCCGGAGGATCAAAGATCCCGTTTCTAGGAAATGTTGTTGTTAGCAACACTGTTGCTTGCATATTGGATCTATGCTCATGGTTCTACAGAACAGTTGTGTTTTTTCTAGTTTGTGTTCTCTTCCGTCTACTTTGCAGTCTCCAGATTCTTCGAATGCAAGATTTTGCCTTGGTTTTCCAAGGCAATTCCGACGTTGAATCAGTGTTGAAAGAGCACCTCAGGATCAGAAGGCAGCTAAGGATTATAAGCCATAGGTACAGATCATTTATATTATGGGGGTTGATATCCATCACTGCCAGCCAATTCGCCTCCCTTCTCATGGCTACACGCCCGAATGCTAATCTCGATATATTCAACAGTGGAGAACTCGCGGTATGTATTTGATTTGCATCCGCCATTCTCCTATTATTGTCACAAACATTACTTCATTCAATGGTGTTACTTATATCAGCTAACAAATTCTGTGTTTGATGAATAGGTTTGCTCTGTTAGCCTCCTAGCTGGGCTGCTGATCTTGTTAAGGAGTGCAGCCAGAATCACACACAAGGCGCAAGGCGTGACATGCCTCGCAGCCAAGTGGCACGTCTGTGCCACAGTCGACTCTTTTGACACAGTAGAAGGCGAGACTCCAGTTGCAAAGGCAGCTGAGGAACAAGCATTCTCTGAGAACTGCAGTGTGTCATCTGATTGTGATGATGTTGGTGACGAAGAAGATGAACTCGACAATACGAGATTTATTCCATCTTACGCATACAGCACAATCTCATTTCAAAAGAGACAAGCCTTGGGTGAGTTAGGCAACCTATCATCTCTCATACAAACAGCTTCATATTGTCGTCTATACTTAATCTTATCGAGCTTTTGCTGCTTTGCAGTGACATACTTCGAGAACAATCGAGCTGGAATAACAGTGTATGGATTCATGCTGGATAGAAGCTCTCTTCACACCATATTTGGGATAGAGTTATCTCTGGTGCTCTGGCTGCTTGGGAAGACGATAGGCATATCTTGAACGAGCAACGAGAATAGGATTCGGGCTAATTGTGAGTTTTTGGTGTGTTTTTGATCTGCAAAATACAACATTGAGCCCCAGATGGTTGCTGAGTTGATCAGTTTTGTACAGGACAGTGCTGAAAAGGTGGAGATGTGATCAATTTATTCATTCATTTTTTCATCATCCCCTGCTACCATTGCATTCCTTCTGTATCATCCTTTCTCTCTCTTGATCAAGAATGTGTTTGCTAAGGGGCATGTATAACAGTCATGATTTGTGAGGTGTGGTTTATGATGATTGGAAAAAATAAATGCACTATTTTGTTAAATTTAATTACTTTGAACATAACTGAGTATATTTTTACAGATATATACATGGCATCAAAACCATAAAATTGTACACTTGTGTATAAAGTGTAGTAAAAATATTTTCAATTTCAAAATTATGAAATAAAATTGAGAAGGAAACCATTCTTCATGGATACGTAGATGTTCTTCACTTTATAACACAAACATCAATTCATACAACTTCCTGTCAACATTGAAATATTATTATTTACTATAAAGCTTAATTGACTCAACCCACCTTAAAATTGTGGTTAATTTCTATAATATATGTAGACGTACCACTCCCTTTCGTATGTATCACGACATATCAATAATTTTTCTTAAAAAATAAAATACTCTATTGATATGTCGTGATCTCTGTAGTAGAAATATGATTGAAAAATAACCAAATACCTCAATAATTGACTCGTATTCCTTCATTAAAAGCTCATTTGAGTTCGATCAGGGTTGCAGAAGGCGCTAAGCACTAAGCGAGCAGTTAGAGCCTTAGCGGAACATAGGCGGATTTTAATTTTAATTTATTTATTTATTTTTAACATATCAATTTTACAATTTTCATTCATGAGTTCATAAAACATAACATTCAAACAAAATATTCAAAGTTAAAATAATTCAAAAATCGAAATAAATAAGCATTCAAAGTTAAAATCATCCAAAAGTTAAAAAAAAAAAATCAGAGTTAATTTTTCAAGAACCAACAACTAACGCACTAGCATGTTTTTGTTTTTTTGCCCTCTTTTCATACTCTGCATTTTGTATTAGGTGATTAGGGTTTTTTTTTCCACTCACAATTAAAATTTAAAATTGGAAAAAAGGGGAAAACAATTAAAATTTAAAAAAAAAAAATTCATGCTCCGTCCAGGGCCGCCTAGCAACGTCCGCCTAGCACTTTTCAGCAAGGTCTTTGGCCGCCTGGCGCCTGTGGCCGCCTTTTACAACCATGAGCTCGATTCGATGAGCATATCAAACAAACTTGAACATAATTTTGTGTTTGATAAAATTTAAAGTTCAATTCGAACTCGATAGGTAAAAATTGAGCAAATGTGTGTAAAAATATTAAACTATTCGAACCCGACTCAATAAATAATCAAACAAACTCAAACATAAAATTTAAAGTTCGATATCATTTCAAATAAACTCGACCATAATTTTATGAAAAGGAAACATGCATTGTTTCATTGTTTGTTTGTTAGTGGGAATGGAATTCTCCCAACCCAACGCAGAAAAAGCGTGATTGCTTGGTATTGTTTACAAATCCTTTGCTTTCACATCCAAAAAAGTAGCCTTCTCACTCTCAGCCGACTCATTTTTGGTTTCCCACTCTGTTGAAGCCACGGCTCATTTACTCAATCAAATTTTAGGGGGTGTATTCAATTAGGATTTCGTTGGACTTTAATGTCCATGTATTTTTATGGATTTTTAAATTCATAGACTCCACATGGAGTCTTCCAAAACTCCACATGGAGTCTCCCAACTCCACGCAGAGTTTGGCGGATTTCGTGTATGGATTTCGGACGATTTTGAACGATTTCAATGGATTTCAAATCCATCTCGCCAGCGCTCGTTGGAACACAACGATCGGTGGACCCGGAAAAAAATTGAACCCATCGACCGCTTGAATTGAGCGGCCGCTGGGAAGTCGAGTCGAGAGAACCCAGCGACCGCTGGAAGCCATGCATTTGGCACCCAGCTCCCGCTGGGGAGTCATCCTCAGCGAAGCCAGCGGCCGCTGGCTTCGGGTGACTGCTGGGGGGTCCCAATTTCGTGTACCCACCGGCCGCTGGGTCACAACGCTCCCCGAGTTTTCCAAATCCATCGAAATCTCGTCTCTGGAGGTCGGATTTCATCCTTCATAATTTTCACGTGAAATCCATCCGAAATCCAACGAAATCAATGACTTTTTAAAGTCCGTGGATTGTTGAATATCTCAAAATTTTGATGGACTTTTAAAAGTCGTGATTGAATACACCAGGATTTCATTGGACTTTTAAAAGTCTGGATTGAATACACCAAGATTTCATTGGATTTTTAAAAGTCTGGATTGAATACACCAGAATTTCGTTGGACTTTTAAAAGTCTGGATTGAATACATCCGGATTTTAAAAGTCCAACGAAATCCAACGAAATCTCAATCCAATACACCCCGCTTAGTTCGTGCGAGTTAGATTTTATTATTTTTCTCCCCCTTATAATTGACTCAAGTTAATTTTAAACTTTAAATATTCTATCCCAAAAAAGTTTTGATTTAGTACATCACTTTTTTTTTCTTTCAATTTTTAACAAATCTATTATTTACGCTCATTTATGCACACGAAGTCATCTATTCGAGGAGAAAATTGCAACAATGATCCCACAGAATATGTCCTGCTCCGATTTTGGTCTCAAACCTACTAATTTGGTCATTTTTCTCTTAGCTCTACCACACCCGTCTTATTGTAAGTATTCTTCCCTAAATTTGTTTGCGATTTCTATCATTTTTGTGTGATTTTGAAATTTTGCCTTTCAAAATAGGTATGTGGGGTAGAGTATTGGTACACGATGAAGCTTAAGCATGGTGAGGCAGGTAGGTATTGAGTATAAATGTCCTCCATACGGTTGAATTTTCCCTCCAATTCATTGTTAGGAATAGTGTTCTGTGTGGGACTAAAATTGCAGAAAGTTTTGGGACTAAATTTACATGACAATTTAACGACAAACGTGACGTGAGGACCATTTTCACATATCATGGTCCAGTGGAACCAAATTAGTTTGCTTGGGACCAAAATCGGGGCAAGACGTGTCCTGTGAGACTGAAATTGCAATTTTCTCTCCATTCGAGTAGTGGTGTGACATATCCGTGTAAAAATAAAAGTTATTTAATTTTACAATTTTTCGTTAGAGTTCATTCTTTCCAATTAGGATATATAAATATTTTTTATTACTTAATTGTCATTTTTGAATTAATAATTCATTATTATGGATGTTTTTTTTTTCATTATTAGAATTATAAATTTTTAATTCAGTTTTTTGTTAATAAACATTGATTAAGATTCATTATGTTATAATTAATTTTTTTACAAAAAATATTAAAAAATTATAAATATAATAGAATAAACATGAAGATGTTACACCAATAGTGCAATCCTGCAAATAACGATTTCATCACTCATTTATGGTGTCAGATACGTGACATGGCTCGTCGAACGCTATGTGTGCTATTTTAACACATTAAAAAAAAAACAATTACCAAATTGTTATTTTATTCCGTGTTACATTTCTAGCATCGGAAATGAATTATCGCGGTAGATTTGAAGTTGTGATTGTAGCACCGAGGGCCGAGGTCAAGATCACGATTCAAACTTCATTGATTTCAAAAATACCCAAAATACACATTAGGACATGACACAAATTCATTAATTTGAACTATCACATATAAAAATACATATGTAAAAATCACACTTTCATTATAAACTTCTACTATCCCAAAATATGAGTTACAACTCACATTACTAATACACAAACACTAACTAACAAGAATCCTAAAATAACTAAGACACTCACCTTTTTTTTTTTTTTTTTTTATAAATAACTAAGACACTTATCAAAATAACACAAAATAAGAAATTAACTAAAATAGAAAGATATGTTTTGTGTGCACTAGGTGCACATCAGACGGTCAACATATTGACCGAGTCAATATGTGTTGTCCCTGTCGATGTGTTGATCACAAAACCCATCAAAATTAGTATCATTCGTAAGACTAAAAAAATATCACTCAAAAGTCCAAAAGTATCACTTGTATCATTAAAATGTATCGATCAGAAAAAAATATTAACCATATCACTAAAAAGTATCACTAAAAATTTAAAAAATATCACTTATATCTCTAAAATCAACGTATTAATAATCTAATGTACATCTTATGTACAGGATAGACGACAAGAATTAAAAACATAGCCCATTTAAAAAGAGTTGACCATAGGTTCCATAGCCAACACAAAGTGGCGTCGTTTTAGTCTGAAGAACGGCTTCTCGCTGGCTGAGCTAAAATACAAGTTGCAGTTTTTGGTGGGGAATGAGAGAGAGAGAGAGAGAGACAATAAATTGGCTACACAGAGCTTTGGACGAAGACGAAGTTCGTATCGGGGCAGATAATGGAGATAGATTCCGCCCCGATTACTCGCTGCTCCAAGGAACACCAGAAGATTTATCAGGAATGGTTTTCATGCGCTGATTCTGGTAGGTTTGCTTCTCGTACTTCAATTTTCTTTTCAGAACTCACTGTTTTGTTTTCGATTTTTACATATTATGAGCTAAAATTATGATTGATCAATGCTCATTTTGCTAGATGGAGATGGGCGTCTCACCGGAGCCGATGCTACCAAGTTCTTTTCTATGTCTAACTTGTCCCGTCAAGATCTCAAACTGGTAACTCCTTTTCTTTTTGCATTTGTTTTTTCAACTTTTGTGATTGCTGCTTTTGCTGATAATGATTTTGCTGCTTTCTGTTATGATTATCTCTTCGGATTTTACACGCTGGAGTTGGGAGTTTTGGGATTATTATCAAATTATTTTTCTTGAAATATGTCCCTTTGTATGTTTTATGATTCTATCACTTTCAGTTACAGGATCCAGTGTGCTGATTTTCTCATTATTTCATGTTTTGTTTTTTGTTTTATTGATATATATTGTACTATGATTGATTGACTCTGTTGAATTGCAATGTGATATACTTCCGCGATTGTGCTTGTATTGGTTGCCTTTTTTGGTAGTTACTAGATTGAAGCCTTTTTTTAATGTATGATTGCCCCTTTCTATGTTAGATTCTTCTGATCATGAACCTTTTCTTTTACTCTTCTTCCCATCTCAACAAGGTATGGGCCATTGCTGATACTAAAAGGCAAGGATTCCTTGGATTTAAAGAATTCATTACAGCAATGCAGGTTCGTATTGCTTTTGTTTTTGTGCGTGTTCTCTAAAATATTGTGGTTGCCATGATGCTGATCTGTCTTTGCAATTTGCTACGTAGTTAATCTCTTTGGCACAAGCTGGGCAAACTCTCACCAGCGATATTTTAAGCTCTCTAGGTAAGCTCAGGAGTCTCAGATTCTTTTTAGTATTACTGATCTGACATCAGTTTAATGTCGGCATGACTTCTCTATATGCCTGTATGTTTGTGTCGTAATTATACAATTGATTGTGACATGGTTGAATTACATCAATTGTTGGCAGTTGACTTTGAAAGCATACAACCTCCAACCATGGAAGGTCTGGATGTGCTCTTAGCAGTAAGTTTTTTTTTTCTTCATGCTTTTATTTAGTTTACAAGTAGATATTTAAGTCTTCTTACATATTTGCAGAAGAAAAGACGTCATTCAAGTGAACCTGAACAGAATGGTGAGATGTATGGTATTATAGCCACTAGTAGATTAGTCTTCAATTTTTGAGGCTGACTTTGTTTTGATTTAGAGAGTCCTCAGGTGCAATCTTCACCTGCAGCTGGTTGGTTTAATTCTTCAAAGTCTGCAAAGAAGGTAATCTAGCTTATAGCATTAGCACGTCTTCCTCTTGCATTGTTTATTTCATCTTTACATTATCTCTTCTGTGCTGGTCACACTTCTACTAAATATTAGATGATTTTTTAGAAGGCAATAAACTCTATTTCACAGCTTCGGTACTAATGCCATTCCTTGTTCTATTCCAAATTTTCGGCTGCCTGAACTATCTTCCACTCTTGGACTCAAACATCTTATTCTGATAGAGCCTTTCCAGTTGAATAATTTTTAAGTTTTGTTTCAGACATGGTTTATTTTATGCACTTGGTTTGCCCAAGTGGCTAGATTGGTTGTTTTCATTTTTTTTATTTCCTTGAGTCTTTTCTTCATTTATTTAATATTCTTTTCCTTCTGTAAAATTATCTTTTTCTTTACTTTGGTTTGCCCCAGTTACTTTCATAGTTCTATATTTTGTGGAGTGGCTAGATTGCTTATTTTTATTTCTTTATTTTTTTGGTGCAATAGATATGCACTTTACGAGTTCTGAGTTCCTGAGAATATAAAATTGAATCTCTCAGCCATGAATTTTGTCCTTTCTTCCTTTCTTCTTCTGTGCCCCTCCCTCCCCCCCTACCCATTGGGTAAAATCATCTTCTTTCTTATATCAATCATTTCATGTGTTTCTGCCTCCTCTCTTTACATCCTTGCATTACCATGCGCTTCCCATGACTAATTTCTTTTTTATCAAATAGTTTTGGTTCCTTGAATGTTGTTTCATCCTTTCTATTGTTTAGGTTTCTCTGAGCTCTGTCACTTCGATTATTGATGGCTTGAAGAAGTTGTATGTTCAGAAGCTGAAGCCCCTGGAAGTTACCTATCGGTTTAATGATTTTGTTTCTCCCTTACTGGTAAGTTTCCATCTTCCTTAGAAATAATGTGCTAAAACAGTGAAACTATTATTGTTTGATGCTTCTTGCACACAGATATTAGTTTAGCTGATCATGTATTGTGGGTTGGCTTTGACTCTGCAATAATTTGTTGTATGTTGTGGTAGAGCAACAGTGATTTTGATGCTAAACCCATGGTGATGCTACTGGGTCAATACTCCACTGGGAAGACGACATTTATCAAACATTTGCTCAGGACAAGCTATCCAGGTATCAACCATTCTCTTTGAGAAATAATCTGCATTTTCTTTTGGTAATTAAAGTTAACATTTTTTTGTCGTACTCCATATGATAGGTGCTCACATTGGACCCGAGCCAACGACGGATAGATTTGTTGTTGTGATGGTATGCTATTATCTTTTCTTTACATTTGAGCAATAGGACCTGTTAGTTATTACCAGTAATTTGCACTGAGTTCTATATGGTTTTGCCATTTGATCATTGATGCCATCTGGTCCCACTCTTTATGTATTGCATAGTTTAGTTCAATGTATCATTTTCTTACTGATATTGCCAACATGGGTTCCTTTCAGTTCTATTTAGGCACCAAGTGTGTCTTTCGTTTTATGCTGACGTGTACAGATTTTTATGTAAAATGTATGGCTGAATGTGATGCTTGGCTGCTCTTTTTTAAATCTTTTTTCTACTTTCCACTCCAGTAGTTACTGAGGATTACTTTTCTTTATACAGAATGGTCCTGATGAGAGAAGTATTCCAGGGAACACTGTTGCTGTTCAAGCAGATATGCCATTCAGTGGCCTAACAACGTTTGGAACTTCATTTTTGTCAAAATTTGAATGCTCCCAAATGCCTCATCCTGTAAGCACAAGCTCTATCTTTTTAGGGTCTGGAGTCCCTGCTGCCCCTTGCATGCTGGCTGTTTCCTTTTTATTTTGGGATGTTAAACCCTAATCATGATGAGTAAACCCTAGTTGACCATTGATAAAGTCAAACTTGAAATGTAAAACATGAAACATGAAGTAACATTAAAAAAAACCTTGGGGAAAAAAATAAAAAATAAAAACAACACTGAAAAGCATGCTGGGCAATGGGAAATTTTCCTTTCATTCTTTATTTTACAAAGTAGAGAGAAAATTCATAACATCTCATCAGGTGACTTTTTTTTTTAAATGTTGAAAGCTGCTGGAGCATATCACATTTGTGGATACTCCTGGAGTTTTATCTGGAGAAAAGCAACGAACACAGAGAAGCTATGACTTTACTGGTGTGACATCTTGGTTTGCTACAAAGTGTGATCTCATCCTGCTTCTGTTTGATCCTCACAAGCTTGATATAAGTGACGAATTTAAACGAGTAATTGGATCATTACGGGGCCATGATGATAAGATTCGTGTTGTTTTGAATAAGGCCGACCAAGTTGATACACAGCAGGTACGAGCTATCAGTGACTTTCCTTACTCATATTGTTGCCTTTCTATTGTTGTGACGAAAATTATGTAGTCTCTGCTATAAGTTGATTGTACTAGTTTATCTCTTGTTGTAGCTTATGCGTGTATATGGAGCATTGATGTGGTCCCTTGGGAAAGTGCTAAATACTCCTGAAGTCATGCGTGTCTATATTGGGTAAGCCGTAACCTCTCTGCTGTTGTTTTTATGTTGTGATAGTTGAGATTTTTGTCAACTGATATATTGTCATCGGAGCACACACGTAATTCCATCATGAAGTAGGCCCCCGAATTGTTGAATTTTCATTTTTTAGATATTAAATTATTACAGTCCAAACTTTAATGTCTTGAACATTTGGCCATTGAATGGAAAACTGCACACTGTGAACTTGTAAACCTAGGTTCCAGAAGATGTAACGGCTGCTATTCCCTAGTTAAATGCCCGTTTGGGTTTAGCTCTATCATTAAGGTTATTATAGTATCAACATTAGGGTGGTTCTGTTATCATCAATATGTTTGTTCTGTTATATTAGTCTTCCATCCCCTATCGAATGCTTTTCCTTGAAAGAAAATTGAAGCACTTGCAGTAGATGGATTCTCCCGACATCTCTAACCTTCAATACAACTGAGTTCTTTGTTGAATTTTAAATTCGGCCATTTTCTTCTAGGCATGGCCATAGTCCAAATATTCTCTCTTTAGTTGTTGAAATGGATGGTAGAGTTTTATTTCTTATCAATTATCATCCTCCATCTTGTGCTTAAAATTGAATTTTCTATCTTCTATCACCTCATATCATCTATTGGCATCACAGTTCGTTTAATGACAAGCCTATAAATGCGGCTGTTGTTGGTCCCATCGGTAAAGAGCTTTTCGAGAAAGAACAGGAAGACCTTCTAAATGATTTGAAAGACATACCAAAGAAGGCCTGTGATCGTCGGGTGAGTACGAGATCGCCATCTCATGGAATACACGTGGTAGGGTTTGTGTATTGGCTTCGGGAAACATGTATTAAGCGTGATCTTTTTATCGTGCAGATAAATGAATTTGTGAAACGCGCTAGGGCTGCTAAGATTCATGCCTACATTATCAGTCATCTGAAAAAGGAGATGCCAGCAATGATGGGTAAAGCTAAGACACAGCAGAGGCTCATTGATAATCTGCCCGATGAGTTTGCCAAGGTCTCTCTCTCTCTCTCTCTTCAGAGATGCACGGTGCGTTTCTTTGCCTATGACTCTAGAATCTTACTCTTTTCTCGTCTGATTCTCAGGTTCAGAGAGAGCAGCATCTACCAGCGGGGGACTTCCCTCACGTCGAACAGTTTAAGGAGACATTGAGTGGGTACAGCATAGATAAGTTCGAGAAGCTGAAACCTAAAATGATACAGTCAGTCGACGACATGCTTGGATACGACATCCCGGAACTTTTGAAGAACTTTCGCAACCCTTACGATTAAGAAATTCCAATGCTGGAGATTTGTTCTTTTTACATTATCTTCAACTATTATGTTTTTGCTTCTACTATAGTAAAGAGGAACATTATATATAGGGTGACCATTTTTATATGCATTGTCACCTGTATAGATAGTCTTCTTGGGTGAGCCGATTGCATTGATTGTACTGCATTAAGATTAAATAATACATATTGAATCTTGTACACCCGCATTTGTGTTTGTAAGGATGTAAACGAGCCGAGTCGAGCATGAACAATTACAAATCGAGCTCGAGCTTGTGATCATTTTAATCATAAGAAGGTGGGAGCTTCATTATCTTATCCAGTCAGATGATCCCCAAAATCAAGAGAATTGTTGAACACAAGGATAAATTGAAAGACATGATAAGAAGAGTTTAGTTGGTTAAGTCATCGAATTTTCTTATATTTCTCAGATGTGATTTGATAATTTGACCAAAAACTCAAAGAAATGATATAACAAGATTATTTTACAAAACTACGTATTATAATAGAAATAAAAATTAGATTTTAGAATGATTGAATCACCATAATTCATTTCGATTTCAATTACATTTGCATCATTCAATCTTTATCCTTAAATTTGAACGAGTAATCACCCTACAAACTCAAATGAGTGAGAGAGAAAAAAAAAAGACCAATCTATCGATTCAGGACCCGAAAGATGAAAACTCTCAATTCAGGACTCGAAAGATGAAAATTCTCAATCCAGGACCTCAAAAATCACAAATTTTAATTTTTTTTAAGTTAATCTTATATTAATTTTCAATGAAAATTCATTCATTAATTATCTATTAAATCTAATAAATAAATTTTTAAAATTAATTAAAAAATAAAAAGTAATCAAAATTCGTGATCTTTCGGGTCCTGAATTGAGAGTTTTCATCTTTCAGATCTTAAATTGATAAATTACCCATCTTTCAAGTCCTGAATCGACAATTCTCCATTTTGTTGAATTTTATCCTAACTATAAATAATGATTAATTACCATACAAATTCAATATGAGAGAGAGATAATTCAAATGTGTGTGAGAGAGAGAGAGAGAGGTGTGAGAAAAGGGGAAAAAAAAGGATGATTAATTACCATACCAACTGTGTGTGTGTGTGTGTGTGTGAGAGAGAGAGAGAGAGAGAGAGAGAGAAGATAGAAAGGGCAAAAAAGGGGGGGAGAGAGAGAAGGGAAAAAAAAAAGGGGTGCTCAGAAACACTAATAATTCTCGTAAGGGAATCGGAGAGAGCGGGTAAACCCGTACTCGCATAGTATAAATCTTCACAGCAACCCGATGTGTAATGCACCAGCCGGGAATCGAACCCGGGTCTGTACCGTGGCAGGGTACTATTCTACCACTAGACCACTGGTGCTCTGTGTTCTCATTTCCTTTAATATTATTTATAATTTTATACGAATGAGTACCATCTGCTATACCAAATTTTCAATTCCATCACACAACCTTAAGGAATTTGAGTTATTATTGTATCGATTTATAATTTGGAGTCCAAATTGTGATTTTTATATTACTCCCTTGTATTTTTCCGAAAAATAAAAA
This sequence comes from Perilla frutescens, assembly GCA_026008535.1. Classification (NCBI taxonomy): domain Eukaryota; kingdom Viridiplantae; phylum Streptophyta; class Magnoliopsida; order Lamiales; family Lamiaceae; genus Perilla; species Perilla frutescens. Next base: position 69,805,535 of record BRKX01000004.1, read on the forward strand.
AACCTCTGGTGTTAAATAAATAGTCTAAAAACCCCCTCTGTTATTTATAATTCATCAAAAAAGCCCCTTTTTGAGAAAGTAAATTACATTTGCTAAAAAAGAGTATATGATTCTTATTTTTACAATTTTTGTTATAGATAAATATATTTTATATCTTTTGAAAATTTTAGTATTCGGTTATATTACTACTTTTTAGCTATTTTGATAATTTCATATGTTACGTATTTTTTTTACATATTAATATATTTTATATTATTTAAAAATTATAGTACTTGGTCAAACTACTATTTTTAAAAAAAAATTAATTATATTTAAAAAATAATATAAAAATTGTAAAAATAAGAATCATACACTATTTTTTAGCAAATATAATTCACTTTTTCAAAATGGGACTTTTTTGATGAATTGTACGTAACAGAGGGGGTTTTTAGACTAATTATTTAATATAATAAATTTTTTTATTTTTCAAAAAACACAGGGGAGTAATATGAAATTTGGACGTGTACTCAAACTATGAATGAGTAGAACAAATTTGGACGTGTACTCAAACTTCCATATCTTTACATATTTATTTATGGTGGGCAATGGACAATGGGTGTAATTTTCAAGAATTAAAGCAGTGCATCAGCATCACAATTTACACACCACACCTTATGATTGATCATGAGATACATGTACATACATATAATGCTAGTGAAATATTGCTAGAAATTTGGTGAATAAATAGTCGGCAACAATGGCGTTTGTTTTGTCTGTGGGGTGGAAAGAATCCCAGAACACGTGCTTGCTCGCGTCCGAACACGTGAACGGATTATGCTTATTGCATAAGTAGCTCATCTCGAACCTTCCACTCCCACAACATGCCTTTGCTGCATGCTCGAAACCTGCAAATCATCCTCACAAAAACTTGTATCAAATTGTCTGATCGACCAACCTCGAACACAAATCATTAGAAATATGTAATTTACTCAAAAATCATGAATTTCAATCAAATTTTCTTGTAGTAAAATATTACTACGTATACGTACTTATAATGGAAAGCATGACCGGTATTTACACTAAACAATATCATGGACATTGACGGGCCTAGGCGAAATGAGATCACCTGTTTCAACTCTTTAATTTTTATAAAAAAAATTATTTTTTTTATTTTTAATTTATTATGATTTATATATTTAAATTTAAAATGTTTATTTAGGGTTCATCCATTTTCAATTAGGGTATATAACAAAATTAATTATGGAACACGAAATACAATACGGATGGAAACATGGGATCTGATCCGGCCTAGGGCACGAGGAAGGCGGATCAGATCCCTCATGTCCTTCCGTATGACATAATTTTTTTTTAATATACACTAATTGATGAAAAGTATGACCCAGGTTGGGGAAGGGGGCATTGATCCCTCCTTATATTTAGGGCTCGTTTGCTAGGCTGTATGGTATAAGGTTGGATGTGTTTGACATGTGATGTGTTTGACCGTATAAGATATTAATATCATGTTTGTTTTGGTGTATTAAAATATATGTATTAATAATATATTGTTTGATTAGATGTATTAGATTCTCTATAAAATTTCAATTCCTAAAATATCCTTTAATTAGTTACCATATACTGTATGAATATTCTATAATAATATTTTTAATTAATATCTGTAAGGCTATTTTAGTCTACAATTTTTAATAATTCTGTATGGTATTAAATATCCCACCAGTAGGGTGTGATCAGTTATATCATATAAATGGTTAACACATACCGGTCCCTTGCATAATCATGGGCTTCAATATTGCTAGCAAACAAAGTATTAGGGTGTCATAAGTATTTATCTTACCCTTATACTATCTAGCAAACAAACCCTTAAAATAAAATATTATCCCTATATAATTGTCATTTGAGCATTTTAATTTTATTTCAGAAATGGTATTAGTCTATATAATCAAGGTGAAAAATTCATATATGTCCTCATTTAATTAATTCAAACACCCACATTTGACTCATTTAATATATCCACGTAAATCCAGTGCGCACCACGGTAGCGGCTGCGGATTATCCTCGACATCAAAAAAAAAAAAAATATCCACTTAAAGGTGTATAAGTTAATTTAATTATTTTATTAATGTGTGTGCATTCATCCATAACGACAATTATTCAAAATCAAATGAAATAATTTATATAATTAGAGAAAGGGGGGCGTTTTAGTAATTTCATAATATGTAGCACACGAAATTGTCGATGCAAAAGAAAAAAAACATACCGTAAGAATGCGGATTTTGAATGATATCATAAGCGATGTCATAAGGAGCGGAGAGCACCAACTGAATTCCCGAAAGTCTCGAGTTCAAATCCCGAACCAGCCCCTCTAGCTCGCGATTGAAGTCCATCGCCACAGCGTTGTATTTATCTACGCAGCTCCCCCCATTTGTCGTCCTCTCCAACGGCAAGCACCCCATCGGGGGCAGCCCCGTTATCGCGATTTTACGAGCTCCGAGCTCGTAAATCTGCACGATCAACTGTCTCGCTATTCCCGCCAAAAACTTCTGGAACTCTTCAACGGTGAACTGCGACGATCTCTGCGGAAGAAGATAGTAATTCTCCAAAAAATCGTTCGTTCCTACGCTTATGATGTAGAGAGCCTCTCTCATAACTTCATCGGCTTTATCGATTCCCAGATAGCTTCGCAGCCGGATTTGGTATTCCTTGTAGTACTCTACTTCCTTCCATAGAGGAATTACAGACTGCGCATTCAATTCATTGCATCAACAACGATGAGAGAGAGAGAGAGAGAGAGAGAGAGAGAGAGTAATTTGGTATTCCTTGTAGTGCTCTACTTCCTTCCATAGAGGAATTACAGACTGCGCATTCAATTCATTGCATCAACAACGATGAGAGAGAGAGAGAGAGAGAGAGAGAGAGAGAGAGAGAGAGAGAGAGAGTAATTACATACGAGGACTGAAGAGGTGAGATTATCGTAGCCAGTGCCGGCAGAAGCGAAGCAGACTCCAGTTGCGAAATCAAGGATGGTGAAAGCAGGATCGAGATAAGCGGGGATGGTTTTTTTCAGGCCGAAAGCTTCCGATAAGAAATCGGTCGGAACGCGGCCGTTGGAGAAGCGGCCGGTGGGTTTGCCGCCGTCGAAATCACGGCCGTAGGGCTTGAAATTGCTCTTGAGTGGTGTGGGAATGTGGTTGTTGTTGCCGGAATCCACGGTGGAATCTCCGAAGACGATGATCGACGAGACTTTGGCATCGGATTCGAGGATTTGCAGTAGAATGATAAAGATGCAAATCACAGAAATTGCAGTTGCAGGTGCCATTTCCATTGATGGAGCTGTTGCTGAATGGAGGCTTACATTAAATGGATATGAATCATATGATGAGGTAACAAGTTATGGGCAATTTAAGAGCCCACAAAATCCTCTTCTTGTTTCAAACTGAAGCACGAGAAATTGAAATTAATGGAAATAGAGAGTTAAAATTCGCGTCAGATTCTATAATCCGAACTTTGTGTGTTAATCGTGTCCCAATAATAATAATTGCGTAATTTTAAGGAGAATTGTTGATTCAAAATCTGAAAGATGAGTAATCTATCAATTCAGGACCCGAAAGATGAAAACTCTCAATCCAGGACTTTAAAAATTACGAAATTTGATTTCTTTTTATTTTTTAATTAATTTTAAAAATTTCTTTATTAGATTTAATAGATAATTAATGAAGAAATTTTCATTGAAAATTAATATAAAATTAATTAAAAAATAAAAAGAAACAAAAATTCATGATTTTTGAGGTCCTGTATTGAGAATTTTTCTCTTTCGAGTCCTGGATTGAGAGTTTTCATCTTTCGGATCCTGAATCGATAGATTATTATCTTTCAGGTCCTGAATTGATAATTCTCCTAATTTTAATAATGCTTACACTAAAAATAAAATTTATTATATTATAATAAATCATAATAAATTTTGATTACCGAGAATTAAAATTTTAAGAAATCATATACGTCTATTTTAGAATAATCAACCATAATAATCAATTATATTAACTAAAAATGAAAATTAATTAACAAAAAATTACAAACCCTGAATAATAATGTAAACTTAAATTAAACCAAAGAAAATAAAAATTGAAGAAAAATTAATTATTTTAATGTCGTTACACTTCGTATCTTAAATTAGATAATTTCATGTGGTTAAAATCGTGTATTTAATCGTAGAAACAAAGGGATAAAAACAAATGAGATTTCATGTTACACTCTTTGTATTTAACTCCGTGCTACATTTGTCAAACTAATAATTTTTCTTACTTTTTTATCATTAATTTTATTTTATTTTTGCCTTTTAATTTTATTTTACAATTGTTACAACAACGAAAGTACAAAATAAGTAAGTATAGTGCACGTACAATAATGGTGATAAGAGTTGGGCAAGACAGCTGAGTTGTCACTAGATTTGCCCAAACATCTACTTAAGTTATCATGAATTCATGATATTTCTTGGAAATGATATTTAATATTATTCCAGATTTTATTAATTACATGTGAAATTTTAATATTAATATAGTTGTTTGAAGATCTTATGCTAATTATCTGGAGCAGTGATGACGCCTGTTTTTCTTTCAACCAACTTATTTAATTCCACATAATTATTATTATAAATTGAGGAGCACCTGTGTACGTAAGATGCATATATACCTAGAAAAAAAAAATTAGACGAAGCGCGTCAAGCCCTCACGCGGTGCGCGTGGACGCTATGCATTGTCTGAAATAAGGTGCAAATTTCGGACAACGCGTGGAGTCCACGCGCTTTGTCTAATTTTTTTATTATTTTTTTTCTAGGTAGAATTTTTGAATTTTATTTTCTTTCCAAAAAGTTTATATCCTAAAATAAAATTAGTGAAAGTTAAGATTAAAGTGAATTGATTTAATTTATTTGAAATGAATATGAATTTATATCCTAAAATGAAATTAATAAATCTTAAAAAATACAAAATAAACCCCTAATCCCTCCCCCTCTACCCAAATCCTAAAAACCACAAAATAAACCCTAAAAAAAATAAACCCATGAAATATACAAAATAAATTCCTAAAAAACTATGAACCCTAAGAAAATCATGAATTCATAAACTCTAAATATTAATTGAAATTAAAAAAAATCATAATTTAAACTAAATAAACTAGCATAAGATAAGTAGCAGACGCTTTACTTTTTAATGATACTTTTTGAATTTCGAGTGATATTTTTTAGTGTTATTGTTAATACTGATTTTTTTAAATTTTTTTTTAGTGTTGACTCGCAAATTTAACCCGTCCATCTGAAATAAAGTTTATATGGACCTTGTGCTGTTATGCGTGCAAGTACTTACCTTATAAATTTATAATTAATATTGTTTGGCAGCAGCTTCTCTCCTCGATTTTCTTTGGGAAAAAAGTCTGAAAATGTTGCTTTTTTTTTCTGTCACGGATTTTATTTTGTTCTTTTTCCTGGCATTATTAAATGAAATAAAGTATTTTTTTTCTTCATAAATGCAGAATTAATTGCATCAAATAATTAATGGACACCAGACTTTGCAACGACCCCATAAAATGTGGGGTGCTGAAATAATGCTAAAGCAATTTTTGAGTTGTTGCCAATGTCTCCTTTAATTGAATAATATTTTATAAGATTTTTTTTTTTTTTTTGGCATAGTAGAAGATATTTTGAAAATTAATTATTATTTTTCCTTATTTTCATGTTATGAGTCCTTTGTATATCTCAATTAATGTAGTAACGTTTATTTCGAATTATTTTTTAGCAATTTGTAATACAACAACTAATTAAATAAGACAATTGAAATTTATATAAAAGAGAATTGCAGAAAATACTATAATTGTGACAAAACTATCAAACACTACGATTACTTCAAATACAAATAGAACACTATTTTTTAATATTCTAATTGTGACATGCTTTCGAAATTTTATATAATTTACTTTTGTTAGACTATTTTCAAATAGAATTATGTTTAATAATTTTACGTTACATTTTTTTTTTTTTTGCATAGAATTAAAATATTTAATTAAAAAACCTTGCTGAAGCCCAATCATTCAAACAAAAAAGGCCTTAGCATAATTCAAAAAGTGAATGGGCATAGAGGTAGAGGCCCAAACACGAAAAGATTAACATCTACGAACATGCTAAATAATTTAAATTTAGAGTTAATTGCAAAATAAATTACTATATTTTTGTTAATTTTATAAATTAGATATCACATTAAAATTCAGTCAATTACGATACTATACTTTAATTTGAATGAGATTAAACTCTCTAATTTTTCCAACCAATTAAGTATAATGTATTCAGTCTATAAATCACGTTGACAGTCACGTCAACACACACAAGTAACAAACAACGTTGTTTTTGTTATTTTTTCTTCTTCTTTTTGTTGAGTAAAAGATAATGAAAAAATAATAATAAAATCGACGTTGTTTGTTACGCATATGTACTGACGTGGCTGGCTAATTGACCACATATGACATACTTAACTGGCCGAAAAAATTGAGAATGTCTAATCTCATTCAAATTAAAACGTGGAGTTGTAATTGACTAAGTTTAAACGTGGTGTCTAATTTGTAAAAGAATTGTAACTTGATTATTTATTTGACAATTTATCCTTAAATATAAATACAAATTAAATATCAAAGGTAAAGATTCACACATAAGTGTAAATATCAGGTGTATGTTTGGTGGGCTCGGTTTGTTTACGAATTACAACCCTAATAATTCATTATCGGCTAATAGAATCCGAAGATCTTAAATTCAAATTTATTTTATTGATTGAACTTTCCAATCCTCCCTACCTTTGTAGCTTGCTATTGTCACACACAAGAGTGCATGCAAAGCGTATTCTGTATTATGATTGATAGACGGATAATATATTAAACGTCTCATCTCGTTATGTTACTGATGTCTTTTTTTTTAACGAGTTCGATGACAGGACGAAACCGGTTGTTATTCCGAGAGTCCGTGGACATGATTGGTTTTTTACACAATATTTTTCTGTAATAAAATATAATAAAATCCAGAACTAAATAAGTGTGTGATTTTGATATAGATGTTATAATATTATTATCTTATTGGAAAGTGGCAAAATGGTTGAAATTGTTTGATTTCTTTCTCCCCAAGCAGTCGTAAAACCCTGCCTTCTTCCTCCTCCACAATCCGTTACGCCGGCGTCTGAATCTGATAAAATCTCAATCGACGTTCATGTCTTCCGCCACAATCACATCTCGCTTCGCGAGGATTCTCTTCACTCACTGCCGCAACTCGCCGCTCATTTTTGGGGCTCGCCATGACCGACGATATATCTCCCATCTCGCCAATCAATTGCCCTACCCTACTCGATTTTGTGATAAGGTTCTCTCTCTCTCTCTCTAGCTAGGTTTTTGGCGGGGTTTAGGCGGTGGCTGCTTGCTTATTTGGTGTGATATTCGATTCTATTATATTCCGTAACAGGAATTCAGGATGATGTTTTGAGTGTTTCTATGTGGTTGTTTTATTTGTTAATGTTGTCATTTTTTTAACTCTTGGTGGTGATTGTGTGTGTTTTGCCTTCTTCGCACTCATGAAAGGTTGAATGCACAACCCCGAAGGAGGTTCCAGAATCTCTCTCATCGTAAAATGAATTTTATAGCTATTTTAACTTTGACACCAATCTCAACCATTAATGGTGGTGGTAACTTCCTATTTTGGCAGATATGGGAATTAGGTAAATAATCTTGGGTATCTGGAGGAGGTTTTAGTAAAGTACATTTCTTTCTACGCTTGAGTAATTTGCATTGAAGGGGATTGTGTTTTATACTATGCTCTACTCTGCCTTTTCATTTTATTTCTATACTGGAGTTGGTGGTTTTGAGGAGACGAGCTCGGTTTCTCTTTTAGGTGGTAGCTGGTCATTTGGGATCGAGACATTGTTCAGCCCCATACTTATATTCCTTTCAATGGTTTGGATTCTCGTCATCCCCACAGCCTAATGCAAAGGATAATGCTGAATCTGGAAATGAAGATGTATTAGAAACAGAATCGGGCTCTGCTACAGAATCTCAATCAAATGCATCTCGGACCACCAGAAGTAGAAGAGGCACTAAAAGAATTGCATTTTCTGATTCTGACTCTGATTCAGAGTTGGAGGACCTTTCAAGAGATGATCTGGTGAAACTTGTGGCCGAGAGGAAACGCATTTTAGAAGTAAAGCAGGAAGAGCTCTGGGAGATGAAGGATAAAGTTATGAGGACTTTGGCAGAGATGGAAAATGTGAAAGATCGGACTAGACGTGAATCTGAAAATTCTAAGAAGTTTGCAATTCAGGTCTTGGTCTTTGTGTGTAGCTTTTCTAGTTGGAAGGTTTCCTTGGGCCATTTATGGGACGTCTTGCTCAATTATTTGTTTAAATGTTGCTGCAGAGCTTTGCAAAAAGCCTTCTGGATGTGGCGGATAATTTAGGCTGGGCTTCTTCTGCCGCAAAAGAGAGCTTTTCTAAGATTGATCTTCCTGAAGATGCCGGTGGAGCTTTTCAGCAACTTAAAGTACTTCTTGAAGGTGTTGAAATGACCGAAAAACAGTTAATAGAGGTAATTATCTCTTGGGCTCAGTATTATGTTATCTTTCTCTGACTAAACGGCTTGTATCTGCTGCCCTGGAAATTCTTCTTTCAACTGCATTTATTCTGCTTAAGGTTAAAAGTATCTAGCATATATCGTAACACCATTTCCGATTTCTAGTAATGATTCTGGAAAAAAGATTGGCCGCTGTTTCTCATTTATTATGTGAAGGCAGCTTGTTTTTTATGCAATGAGTTTGATATGTAGCATTGGGTTGATGGAGGACTTTGATAAGTAATTTGATACTCATGATGTACTAAGATATAAAAAAATAAAAAATACTACCTGAACTGGGGAGTTTTTCTAATAGAACTCAAGTAGATACCAAACCATTGTCCAGGATTCATGGCAAGTGGTGATTTTCTGCTTATTGCTTAATTAAATTAGTTATTAAACATCGAACTTTGCTTATATTATACGTAAATAGTAAAATATGTGATAAATGCGTTGTGTAAGTTTAGCGACTTTTTCATGTGCATATGCCATATATATAACATACTTAGTAATTGAATATTGTTTCTTTTTTTATGAACCGTTAGTAGTGTTTTCTGAAAAAAAAACAAAAATGTGCATGTTCACATTCCCTTATAACTTTTAGCTCCATGTTACGCAATCTTAAAAATCTATAGTAACTAATAGTAATCAAGAACTATGATTTTTTTGAAATGAAAGCACCTGTTGTTCATATACCATTTGAACATTTTATTATTCAAGCGTGGACTAAACTGAAAAAGGAAATTTAAGGAAAGCATGGTATCTAATTAGTTAGATATTTGTTAATGCAAGTTGAATGTGATTGGTCTTATATTTATTAAAATATTCGTAATCTATTAAAGATAAGATTGGTAGAGAGGTTCAAAAAGAAGTTTTTCATGGTCAGCTTCATTGACTATAGGGGTATGTGCAAAAGAATTCTAAACCTTTAGACCTTTTTGTAGTTTGTGTATATTGTATTATTTTTAACAAATTCAATTTTGAACTTTCAGTTCGTTGCAATTGATGCACAACTGCTAGTTTTGGCGCATCATAATATGAATTTTTTTGGCAAGTTGGGTTAGGGTTTCAAAATTGATAATATTGTATCGTTTTTTAGCTCACTTATTTGTTTATATATAAACTTATAATTTGCATTGTCTTTAATTATTACCGTGCATCGCACGGGTGCAAAAGTAGTTTAACTCAATACACCAAAATTAAACTTTCAGTTAGTAATATAAACATATGGCATCCCGTCTAATACACTTCAACTTTAATTTCGTTGGATTTAAGGGTTGTACACTAAATTGCAATAAGTTGAAAGTTCATTACTTTGCTAAAATTAAAATATATGATTATATTATGTGTTATGGATATTGATTAGGGGTATTGAGATAAGAGGGGTGAAATGGTAATAATAATAAGAAATCTCATGACTAGCCAGTAGCTACTATGTGTTTCCAAAAAAAAAAAGTTTCTTAGGGCTAGCCACTATTAGTATATTATTATAGATTGGGGGTGCATCTTTAGTCGATTAAAGATGAAGGGTAAAATGGTTCAAAAAAGTTTCTCATGGCGAGCCACTTATATCATATTTATAAGATTATACATTATTGATTGTTATATGCATAATGAGATTAATGAACAGAAAAGCCTGTTGTTAGAAATAGAAGTGCATAACTATTATCTGAGAAGTTTTAAACCAAGAGTGAATATTTAGGTAACTTCATGACCATGTGAGCACAATCTTTTATACGTAACTTATACGACCTTGAATGAAGCTGGTGTGTTGGTCAAAGACTCAAAGGCTCGTCTAGTCACCCTTCATCATCTTCAGATATTACGAGAATCCCACCATACGAGTTCATGCATTCATAAACATATCTTGGTAGATCCCGTGCCATCTCGTGACCCCTCAGAGTTGGATAAGCCCTGCCATTTTCATCTCTTATGTTGGTTATAGAGTAATGAGTCTTGGAATGATTTTTCTGCGTTTGCAGGTATTCAGAAAATTTGGAGTAGAGAGATATGATCCTACAGATGAAGAATTTGACCCAAACAGGCATAATGCAGTGTTCCAAGTACCGGATGCTTCAAAGCCAGTAGACCGCGTTGCAGTTGTTCTAAAGGTACGAGACTCGGTGTAAAGAAAATGCATATGCTTTGTCTTCGGTCAACATGCATTTTGTCATGAATTATACATAAAAAATCAATCTTGAAAAGTAATAAGAACACGAAGAAGATATGACTACTCTTGGGGTTCTGTCAAGCTATGTCATTCTCTAGAGATATATTTTTGGATTAGGTTTACAATTTACATTGTGACACTGTTTATAATAGGGAAGCCCTAAAAAGGCTTACTAGAATATTCGCCTACAGCAAATCAATGAAGGCGGGGGCACGCCTCATTTGTTCTTTGCTGCTGTAATCTGTGGCCATATTCTTAGTACTTTTCGAATTACACAACTCAACATATTTGAGAATCAGGAAAAAGAAATAGTCGAACTGGAGAAAATCGTGGGTTTTCAAGAAAATTGTCTTAGAAGAGGCTTGAATTTCTTGTCATCTCCACTTTCAACTTTTGGTGTACATTTCTGATTTCACTGAGATTTGGAAGCCATTTGTGTTCGGTATGGTCGAGTTTTTCGGTGTCCTTTTGTCAGTACGATGTGAAATTTTATCTTCGTGTCCTGTGCAGGCCGGCTACATGTTGCACGAGCGAGTTATACGACCTGCTGAAGTGGGTGTAACTGTTGCTGCAAACGATCAGGATTAGGAATAGGAAGGTGGAAACAAGCATTTGATTTCTTCGTTCGCCCTCGTTGCCGGACAACATCGAAAACCCTAACTGGAAGATGGAACGGACTCACTGTATCTAGTTGCCGAGGATATTGCAAATAACTCAGTTGAGGTATATTCATTGTCTACTTCTTGCTAATTTGTTGATGACATTTGTTCTAAGCCTAACTTGAGAAATCGTCAATGTATGAATGGGAAATCCATTTTTGTAATCTCTTCTAATCATTTGTGATGAAGGAGAGAAGCCTGTATCTTGTGACTGCTGGCATTTTCTTTGATCTTGAAATGCATAAAATAGAAATTATCCATTTGTTGATATCAATATCTAACAAACGGATATATAATAGACATTTTGATATATAGCTTATATGCTAGTTTTCACGATTCAAAATAGAGCTAGCTATTACCATTACCATAATCATATAAAACACGATAATAATAAAATAATAATAATAATATTTAATCTGCTTGAATCTGCCCCTGAGTTTTGTTTGAATCTGCTTGTTGATCTTCACTCAGTTCCTGCAGTTTTGTTCAAATTTTTAGAGGGTGAATGAAATGTATTTGCACAATCACAAGATTCAAATTTGAAGGCATAAATACACATACATACATACATACATATACATACATACATGTACATACATACATACATACCTGAGGTTCTTCTTCCTTGGACAAATCTGGAGCCATACCTTCATCATCAACGCTTCTGGATTTTCCTTTTCGTATGGGAACAATCTGCAACATCACATTCACATCCACATTCAAATTCACATTCAACAAAACTGCTAAACAAAATCTCAATTTTCACATCAACTTTCCTTTTATAACGCCAGATAAACATAAAAACCTAGTATTTTTTTCACAACCCTACACTTATCTAGAATTTAATATAAAAAAAAAATAAACAAACCGGAGTGTAGCGGAAGCGGCGAGCGGGTGGCTCGTCGGCGGAGAGTGGGGTCCAGCGGCGGAGGAGAAGCGGCGGCGCTTCGTTCCGCTTACCGCCATTGGTGTTGGTGTTGGTGGTGGAGTGAGAGCAGCTGACCCACTGCTTCTTCCACTTCCTGACCGGGCCGCTGAACACCGGCGGCGATGGGCTCGCCGCGTACCGCGACGCCGCCCGGCTCTGTCTCGACCCCGCCGCCTCCATTTTCTGCTCTGGTGAATTTTGTTGTTTGTTGGTAGAGAATAAATAATTAATAATTTGATTATTAAATAGCAGAGGAAGAGAAGTAGGTGTCGTGACAGACGATGTCGCTTTCCAATTCATGCTTTTCAGGTTAGTACCAGGTATTAATTACCACAAATTTTCCTCTTTTTTTTTTCTTTTAAATGGAATTTACAAAATTGACTCTCACACCATATATCATGTAATAATAATATTCATATTCATATTCTCCTTTCCTTTTCGACCTTTTTCTTACTACTAATATAATAATAATAATAGTTAAGACTTAAGAGTATCATCACACCACAAATCTTCAAGATTCAATAATAATGTAGCTTTCCAACCTTTACCTTTTTTCTTTTTAATTTAAATAAATCTCTATATTTGAGTTAATTTGTCACGACCCCGTAAGATATTTGCAGATTACTTAAATTCCTGAGAAGATTTTATAAATTTGATATTTTAATGAATATTGACCGTGGCGGATCAAGAGGGCTGAGGCCTCCCAACCAAATTTTTTTTTGCCTATAGATTTTTTGGCTGTCAGTTGATTTTTTGATCTGTCATTAATAACCGAAAATATATATATTTTTTTTAACACAGACAGTACAATGAGAATCCCAAACAATGATATTTAGTTTTATTGTCACCCCACTTACGCGTAACTACTAACTACACTTTGCATGCATTGACTAAAGTTTTCAAAATCCATGTCAAGAGAAATTGTGTATGGTGGAATACGAATTCTCATTGAAGTGGATGGTTCTTAGCACTTCAATGAGAATACTTCTTTTTTTTTTCATTTTTTCTTTACACACCACACTAAAAGATTATTATACCCTTCAATTTTAAAATTTAAATTGAAATTAGAATTAAGAAATGAACATTACGAGGGTTGTTCGGAAACACCCATAATGGTGTGTTCATAAACTTATTTTCGAACCTAGTATTATAGGATCGAAAATAAAATTTTGAACCGCCTCTATGACGTTCAAACTGTAATTTCCGAACCCCTTCCGACTATTTAAACGTGCAAATTTGATAGAACTCTCGAAAAAAAAAAACAATTCAAACAATAGGAAATCACTTATATTACTTCTTTCTTCGAAGTTTCCACCCTCCATGATTGATTTAATCACAATGTCCTTGAATTCAAAGTTTGAGAAACTAGGGTGTGGCGTAGAAAATATACGCGAACTCTATTGTGAAATTGAGAAGGTGGATGTAGCTAATATTTTCATTTTCTTTATTTATATTTATTATATTATTTTTGCATTTTTTTACGTGAGAAGAAAAAATTGCGGTGTAAATAGAAATATCTAAAAAAAGGAAAAATATATCTTCAATCCACAATGCACAACGACGTCGTTCTTGTGAAATTGCAGTATCTTATCCTCTCTACATTGGGAAAAGAGTTCGTTACATATTTTCCACCGCAGCTCGAAGAAGAGGTTGCTGCAGTTACAAAGATGGAGTCTTGCTGGGCTACGACAGCCCAAACAATCTTCCATTTGAACCCCGCTTCACTCCCGCCTTCACCTTCTGCAGCTGCTGCTTCTTCTTTTCTCAAATCCCATTTCAAGAAAATCAAGCAGCTCCCATTAGCTCAATGTTCCCGCCAATTCTCCCGCAGAAACGGATTGACCCGACTCGTAGCATCGGCTGCACCTGCCACTGCTGAAAACTCCGTCTCCGACAAGCTCCCTGCCGATATCATCGTTACAGAAACCCCAGAGCCCAACTCAAGAGTCAGTTTTTTTTTTCTTTTTCTTTTTAATTGCTGAATTTTATGATGTTCTCCACGTTTATTGGGAATTGGGCATTGTGGGCTTGTATACTAAATGAATTCTTGTTTGATGACATGTTTCCTGATACTTGAATTTAGTTTGTGACTCAGTTAGTTATCTGGAGATTTAATTTTTTTGGTATGGTTTGAATTTATTCACGTGTACAGGTCAAGTTGAGTGTTGAGGTTCCTGCGGTTGTATGTGATGATTGTTACCAAAGAGTCATCAAGGAGTTCATGAAACAAGCAAAGGTAAGTGGGAGTTTTTTTTTTTTTCTTTTTTAGCTTTGGATGCTGATTGAAAATCTTTATTTTTATTACTTATGGGAATGTGGTGGCAACTCGCAAGCCTCTTTTGGGAAAATATGAGGGGTCGATTAGCCTATTTCAAGAACATAAATATCGCATGGTTGTGGGAGGGTTTATATATCTTCGTCTAACGTATTATGGGGGCATCTATGAGTGCGATTTGTTTTGAGGATAATGTGGCGTGCGCAAGATCTGTAATTATTTCTGTTGATCATATTTGTGTGTCCTGTTTCTCTTTTTCTCCCGGAGGTTTGGGAAATCATGTTCAAACAATGCTGATGATTATTGCCCGAATATATGTTATGAGTCCTCATTTTTCTGTTATTGTAATCTGCTTCCTTGTTTGGTGGTCACCTTTGCATCATAGATGACTTGCTAACATGGAAATGTGCTCTTTTTGTTTGTATGTCCCCTTCGGCTTTTTCTACCTATTGCAATATATTATGTAGAGGATTTGATTTAATTTTGAACTGTCATTGCAGGTCCCTGGTTTTCGTCCTGGGAAGAATGTCCCAGAAGGTATACTTGTTGGTTATGTTGGGAAGGAAAATGTTAGAAGAGCTACAATTGAATCCATCTTGAAGAGAACACTTCCACATGCCTTGTCTTCGGTGAGCCCTCATTTAATAGTCTCTATAAGTATGCATACCTTTGAGTAAATTGATTGGTTATAATGGAATCAGATTGGGATATCTTGTACACTTGTTTTACTCGTTCTTTCATGCACGTAAAAGTTGCTTATTTACTTGAGTAATTATCATGCATTAAATGTTGTCACAGCATTTAATTAATAGCATAAATGCAATATGCTCTATAGTTTATATGTAAACCACAATCCACATCGTAGGTAAGTGGAAAAGCCTTGGAAGATTCAATTCGCATTTCAACCAAATTTCCAGAGATGGAGAGCGCCTACTCGTCGATGAAATCTTTGAGGTTTGTTAATATTTCATCTCTTTTTCAAAAGAACTGTATCATAATTCATACATCAGCGGATCCCATTTTATGGGTTCTGTCTATTCCTTAATAGGGGTGTGTTTGTGTAACAATAAAATGGTGTTGCTGGTCTTAAGATAGGTCTTATATATAGTATATACCATGCATTTATTACATAATACATCTAAAGATTACTCATATATTATTATAAAGTTATCATCTTATCACTCACAGCTGGAGTTCATGCTTCCGAACTTGTGGTCAGATATGATGTTGTTGTTGATGTTGCACCTGAAGTCAAATGGATTCCTGAAGACGGATACAAGAATTTGAAGATTGTTGTTGAGATTGATAAGGAAATAGATGCTCAGACTGCAGCTGAACAAGAATTGAGGCGCCGTCACAAGGCCCTTGGTTCATTAAAAATCGTAATTGACAGAGGACTTCAGGTGAATACAAGTCATAACTGGCATAGTTGATATTCATGTCAAATATATTTAAAACAGTTCACAATGAAACATCGATATTATTCTTTTGCTACCATTTTGCTGACTTTGTCATTCATTTCTTAGGTAAGTAAACATGCAAGATTTCTTTTTCACTTTCATCAACACTTCTTGTTTGCAAGTTTCCCATGAGTAGCTGCTTCTCTGTTGGTTTATGTAATTTGGTGATTTCTCATTCAATGAAGTTACTTACAAGCTGAAAACCTGTTCAGGTGGGTGATGTTGCGATTCTTGATATATCAGCCAAGACAATTGAGCAAGATGAATCAGCTGCTCAAAATATACCATCTGCTGAGAGTAAAGGTATGTCTTAAGTGCTTGCTTTCATCTTAATTTGTGTTTATCCTGAGTTGTATGTTCCTGTCACAAGTAATTTTCAATACACCTTGTCCATTGTTGGCTATTTTGTTCCTTGAGGTACTTCTCTAGAAAGTTCAAATTTTTGGTTCACAATACAAAAGGTGATAAGATTGAGTGGAAACATAAAATTGGTTCTATTTGCATTTTATATGTTTACGTTGATAAAAAAAATGTCTAAACTTCTGACAGTATAGATGTTAGTGGAAGGACGCTTCTGTCTTCTTAGACTTGTAAGAATTTAAGTTAAAAATGTGGATGTTTAATGTCTAAGTTCCATGAGTATCTTATCATTCCTGCTTATATTCAGCATCAGATTGTATCACCACGGAAAATTTTGAGAAATGTAATTAGTTATACATTCAATATGTAACATATTCTACTGCAGGTGCTATGGAGATTATGGAAGTCATTCCTATATCAAAACTCCATTAAGGGCATTAAGTAGCTTTACTTTATTATTTTTTCAGGGTTTCAGTTTGACACGGAAGACGGGGATAGAGTCCTTCCCGATTTTCTGAACTCAATTATTGGGATAAAACGTGGTGAAAGTAAGACATTTCCATATGTTTTCCCTGATTCATGGAAACAAGAAGATCTCCGTGGTGTTTGCGCTCAATTCACGGTTAGTTCTTTCGTCATGTGTGATACAAGCACGATGAACACTTGCGTGTATCTTCTCATGCTGACACCTGTTTCGTCAACTATAATATCGTAATTCCTATTTTGCTGTTGTCTGAACTCTGAAGATTCCCGTCAAAATCTATAACATACTTGAAATTGTTTCTTTATGTGCTCAGCTGTGAGCTGGAATGTCTTTCTGTCCTCCGCTTTGCTACTAAAGCTGAATGACACTTAATGGCAATCTGAACATAAAACGTGTAGGTTGTGATTTGGATTGATTTACAAAACTCATATCAATGTGAAGTCTTGTAAATTATATTTGTTCCACTCTTTGGTTCATATTTCCAATCTGTATATCTGGATATTTATATTAAGAAAGATTTCATAGTGTGTAGGATGTAAACCATATCTGTAAAAACTGTATGTACAAATTGTTCCCTTAATATGGTCTTTCATTACATGTGTTCTTTTAGGTGGATTGCAAGGAGCTATTCTACCGAGATCTACCTGAATTAAACGACTCGATTGCTGAGAAGATTCTGGCAGGTTGCTCCACCATTGAGGAGGCAAGTGTTGGACCCAACTTTCGCATGATATACAGCAAATCATAATCGGCTTGTTTACCTGCACCACGAACACTTGACAGTGTCGATTATATGCAGGTCAAGGAAATATTGCTGCAAAAGTTTCTCGAGGTTGAGCAAACAGCTAAGGAGCAAGCTGCAGACAATGCAATTTTGGATCAGCTACACAAAGTATGCTCTATTTTAACTATTTTTTTGGAGCTTTTTGATGAAATATAGGTTTTTGTTTTTATTTCATTCCGAATATCTTCATCAGGCATTCAATAAGTTAGTTATATCATAATATCTATTTATTATAGTAATTTGGTCTAAATAATAACATCTGAGTGTAGATGTTATGCCATTATGATTATCTACTAAAAACACAGGTGTACTACCGTTTCTGCTCTTGACCTAACCTTGCTCGTGCAAATAGCTATGCGTTTATTCTAACTCTGATGCATTATTGTGCTTCGATTTAGATGGTTGAAGTCAATATTCCCCCGTCTTTGTTTGAGGAACAAGGAAGGCAGCTTTATGGAGCGCAACTCCTGCAAATTCAGGTTTAGGCGCTCTATCTTTTTCGTGGGGGGAAATCTAGTCGATTATATGTTATAACAGCAATAATTTTCGGAGGAATAGATACTCATTTGAGTGTTTACTTCATCAGGCGAATATGAAACTCAATGAACAACAATTGGCATCCCTATCAAGCCCCAAGGCAGTGAAGGAGTTCCTAGAAAATCAGAAAGAAAACATAACAAACATTATAAAGCAGAATCTAGCTGTTGGTGACATATTCAGACGCGAAAATCTGCAGGTAGACGTTTCCTCTTTATTAATCGCTTTTGTCTGGTTTATCTATGCATTTCGAATCAACTATGAGTCTTGTCGAGAAATCAAACATGGATGAAGTGTTGTGTTGCATGAAGAAAATCAACCTACATAAGTGATTTTTGTTGTATTTAGTCGTATGCATCGAGATGACATAAGCTCGTCTCCTGCTCTGTTTGATGGAGTTTTAGGTTGAATGGCTAATATGGTTTACTATGATGCAGATAGTAACAGAGGAGATTGTCAAAGAGGTTGAGAATTCGATTGCTGAGTTTAAAAACCATAACCAAGACTACGACGAGGAGCGTGTTCAAGAACAGGTCACCATACTCATCGGTTTCAAATTCCATACATCTGTTCATTTTCTGCACTCAGTTGTTCATCATTTAACCTAGCTTCGATCCCTGAATAGAAGAATGATCTTTTGTTTCGATCAGGTACAAGAGGTACTCGAGGGAGCAAAAGTGCTTGAATGGCTGAAAGAACGCGCAGAGATCCAGTACATAAACAAGTAAGAGGTGAGCATTCAGCAACGAACAAAATGGATCGTGGATTGGTTTTTGTACGTTGCTGGTGAGATTTTGTTCGTCCGGCCACACTGCATAGCCCAGGTGAGTAAACCTGCTGTTATGAGATGTGAAGGTGTGAAGCAAGGCTTTTGCTGATAATCAAGAAACTGCACAGCATAAAAGGGCCAAGTTTCTCGGGTTTTTTCGTATGTTTCGTTACCATCGGGGCATTCTTTTAGACGAAGGGTGATTGATCCCAACTGTTGTTGATCTTTCTGAATCCAGAGAGCAAGAAAATAATGGAAAAAAACTTGAAACTACAGATTGAGGAATATAGGAATCCTAGTAGCATGACTATCATTTGTCTCATAACATAATCTCTTGAAATCTGAAATAAGGAATCAAAAAATTTGTTGCTTCCTTGTCACTTGAGAAAATGATCATGATCAGAGAGCAATGCTACATTTCTCCTTGAAAATGGAGGGAAATCACTTCAAAGATATCCATATTTCTGATCTTTGAATATATGGCCAAGCATTGCATATAGTCTTTCTTGCTCTTCAAAGCTCAAGCTTCTTTCTATCTGCAAATGACATATACATGTATATATATATATATGTATGTATGTATATATGCTTGTTTGAATTTTGAAAATATTTAGGGAATGCATTCATTCATCACTTACCTGATCCAATATCATCTCTACTGAGTTAGGTGAAGGAAGGACAAAAGATTGAAAATAAATGTAGGCAAATATAGCCATCACCATCTGCATGAATATTGAACACACACACACACACAGAGAATCATGAATGATGATCATAATGTTGAAAAGGGTAAATTCCAAAACAACAATGAGCTATATATGAGGTATGATCTAACCTACCTGACAATCCATCCTATCTGTAAAGCCGCCGTGGCCGGGTATACTATCACCGAAATCCTGGAATCGGGTGAGAATGGAATTATCAGCAGAAATCGAAATCTTGATCTTGAAAGCTAGAAAATGCCAAAGATAGACAGAAATTGATACCTTGATCTTGAAAGCTCTCTTCAAGCCACTAGCAAAGAAACCTCCAAATGGTGCTATAATGGATGCAAATAAACCCAGGCACAAAGCATGCCACTGCACCGGCGATATCGACATCCCCTTCCAAGGGAACTAATTTCATCACAATTTCATCACAATCATCATCTTCATCCTCATCATATATATATATATATATATGTATAATTTATGTTGCAATCACTCACCTCTTTGGGAATAAGAGGAAGATAGTTAAGAAATGGATAATAGTCAAGCTTGAAAAGTGGGCCAGGATCACAATGAAGCCAACCTGTTGATAGATCCTGCACTTACTATTAACACAATTACATGCATATATACATGCATGCATGCTAATTATCCACATTTTATTTCAGAGATAATTAATCACCTTTCTTGGGCAAGTCATCCATTGGAACTGGCTCAAAATATTTGCAAGCTACAAATTCATCAAGAATACATATATAATCAAGAAACAACGCATACATGCATGTACATAAAAGAGACTAGCTCGATCTATGATTGATATATGAATGTGCCGTGTTATACCGCGAAGGCCGACAGTACAGTAGCCACGGATCCTCCGAGAAAGCCCTCCCATGTCTTCTTGGGGGATAGCTTGATCAGAGGCGTCCTCCCGAAGAAGAACCCGAAAAAGTAAGCTGCCACGTCGTTGATTGCTATAAGAGAAGCCGGAAGAATAAACCTGCATTTTTCATAATATATTACACTCATCACAGACATAGACAAGCATCAAATGTATATGAATATCAATGCAAGAAGTCATTTACCAGAAAATTCCTTCAAAAATATTAGCAACAGTGAAGGAAGACTGGGTGAAGACCACTATAAGAATCATGTGTGTCCATGCATACTGACCAAATTGATACTTGTACATCTTCTTCTTCAGAGTAAGAATGAACCACATCACTCCTGCATACATCATACATACATTATACACACACTATACATACACATATGTTTAGTTAATTAAATTTTACCTGCAATGTAGAGGAAATAACAAATAACCATGTGATACTTGATGAGGCCATTGACGAGTGTATACAAGAATTTATCTGAAGTAACAGTATTCACTAGGTGTTGCCGTAGAATTCGGCCATACACATAAAGCATTGCCGTGAAGAAAAAATACCTGCACAACATATGCAGAAATCTAGCTGAACAAAACAAGGTAACAACGTAACAACAATAACAATTGAAGATCAAAATAACAATGATCAGAACAAAATAGGAATAAAGAAACCCGAGGCCTGTGAGATCACAGTTTGATTCACAGGATACAACTGATAGACTGAAGCCACTTCTGGCAAACTGAACACTATGTTCAAACCTGATCAAATTTGAAGGTTAGTTAATTACCAGTTGATAAGCCAGAATCCGGGAAGGCGCTTATCTTCATGAACTCCTCTGCGTAAATGGAAGAGCTCCGCGGCCATGAATATTTGGATCACAACCACCATTGCACAAATGTACAGATGCCCCATATACAGAATCAGAATAACACCTCCGAGCATCCATAGAGACGAATACGTCCGAACCCACATCGACTTATACTTGCTTGCATCATTCACAAGTAAGTCCTTCCATTTACTTTCATCACTCAAAACCTACAATGCAGATATTTTCATTTCTTTTCTCATCAAATCTATATATACATACGTATAGATTTTGGTTCAGGTGAGAAATATTTGTACTGGCTAGCTAGTCACCAACTCACCTCTACAGGCTTCAAGTTTCTACGCTGACGAAGCCGAGGTGTTGATGGAAGAGGGGGGCTTTGTTCCTTTTGCTTCATCTTCAACTTCAACTTCAGTAATTAATTCTTCATCACTAACATATACATACATACATATATATCAAAAATTCAAATTGAATCAACAAATTCAAGAGGATCCATGTAAGCTTAACTCTAGCTAGCTACCTATACACAAAATGAATAGAATTCACAAGTATATAATTTAATTAGCAGAATAAATCGTGTTCGTGTTGTTTCTACTGCAATATTTATGTCTTGGAATAGAAATGGATGTTCTGCTTAATTAATTCACTGATATTTCACATTGGATATCTTGAATTGAACCCCTAATCTTAGCTAACCTAATTTCTTCCTGCAAAATGCTAAATTGAACATACATTTGAAGGCTGCAAGTAATAATGCATTCGCAATCAAATCATAATCAATCTCATATATGATATATCTAATCAAATCGATCTAAAATTGAGGAAAAACATGACACAAATTTGTGTTAATTACAACACAAAATTCATTAATAAAGCTTGAGAATTAATCATATCTGAAGCAAAAAAAATAAAAGTCAATAAATTAAAGGCCGATTTATTAATGCATGCATACCTTTTTTGAGAAATTAATATTGCATGCGATTACAGTTTTGGCAGTGACAGCTTGATTTTTGAATTGTTGTGAATTGAATTGAATCTCTTCTACTGCAAAATCTGGTGTGAGTGGAATATATAAATATTCAGACTAAAACCAACATTTACATTGATGAATTATGTGAAAAATGATTAAGAAAATGAAAATGCCTCGATCAAAAAGCTGACGCAAAAACCGGTGCTAACATGTCAGTTCCGGCATGACACGTGGATTTTTATTTTTATTTTTTTAAAAAAAGGCATTATCAGATTTTAGCTCGAGTAATTCAGAAAAATATCATGACTTCTTATAAATAATAATTTAATACCTGGTTTTTTGAATAAACAACAAATCTAGTCTGAAATTAGTTTTCGAGCTTTTAATTGCCGGCGTGTATCTTTTGGCCCGAATTTTTTAATACCGTGGAAACTACTTGTGCCACATCAATTGATCAAATAAAATTATATTTCACTCCACACCGGCTATTCTCGCTATATGTCAACAACTAAAAGTCCGAAAATATATCTGTTGTATGTTCAAAAGGTCAGATATTAAATTGTTATTTATGAACAATTATGGCATTAAAATCTGATAATACCCTGTATTAAAATACAAGTAAAATAACAAAATTATTATTGATCAAATATGAATTTCATAAATTATGGAGTATTGCCCGTCTAACGAACTTTCATGTACAGAATGATTTGAAAAGGAATTATGTTATTTTCCGGCTAATTCTATGCTATCCCGGGTATAAAATTAAATATCATAATAAATTTATTGTGACATTATAAAACACCTATCGTGACATTTTAAGTAATGTCCGAAAGTAACGCAGAATTTCCCTTATTTTCCTCGGATCATCGATCCCTAAATTTAAGAAGTTGTCCCATCATCATGTGGCCTATCAATTCATAATAATTATTATAACAAATTCCGACAGCAAAACAGACCAAATTAAATTATCCTTTTGAATATTGGTTGCAATCTTTTTGAACTATCATGTTTTTTTTTTGTCCCGGATAACAGGATCCAAATATTTTTAGTTTCAAAATATATAATTTTTATTTTAAATTTATTTATTTATTTTTTTCATTTTGTAACCATATCCTCATGTATTTAATTATGTGATTACTTTATTATAGTTGTAATGGACATAATTAGATTTCGTTACAATTACTCTAGGGTTTATATGATGGAAGTGGACGAGAACCAATTAATCAAATTTCAATAAAAAAAATAGGTACTTAATGGATATTAAGTAGTTCGTTAGTTTTTGGGATCAAAAGTGTTGAAATACAAATTATAAAACCAAAATGTTGAAAAAATTAAACTTGAAATCAAAATTATACATTTTGAGATTAAAAGTGTTTGAACCCTATTGTAATTTACTCTAAATAAAATTTATGGCGAACTACTATGTTTGGAAACACTAAATTTCAAATCGAACTTTACGTCCATTAATTATTTAATTAATATATTGAGAATATGAAATTAATTAAATCAAATACCAAAGTATATAGATTTAATTAATTATTATTAAAAAAAATGAATATGATATAGTTTTTCTTATATTATTTTCTTATAAAAAATAATATATATATATATATATATATATATATATATAATATCTACGTTGTTTTACTTGTTTAGTCGTGTATTACAAAAGAATATGCAATATAAATATTCATACATGACGCAGAGCTCAAATCGGTAATAAATTACAAGTTAATGAAGTAGGGTGGCTCATGATTGGCTACAACCAGATTCCTCAGGTGTTATTTTTTATTTAATACTACCAAAAAAAAAGGCCAAATAACATATTAAAAGTGAGGAGCTATTCAAATTTAAATGATTTTTCAATTATTAACTTGCAAATCTAGCTTATTCCTTTACCAATTGAATATATATTGGTTAGGGGCTCGATTTTGTTTGCAATATTTTATTTCCGCTGGAGAGAGAATGCAGATAATTGGTAATAGATTTAGACAGTTTCTTGGTTTTAGTTCAATATTTCCCACCAACACTTGTACCCTAATGATTTTTAAATGGAAATAGATTGTGAATAATTAGATTAGATGAAGGATTAAGAGTGTAATCGAGTCGAGTTGAGAAGTCACAAGCTCAAGTTTGGATGAGTTTGGATGAAAGGTAAATCGCTTTGAGAAAATATTGTATACAAATTCGACTTATATAAGGTATTGTTGAGACTAGAATTTGGAGATATTTTTTGGTCACAAACACCCCACCCTCATTCCACGTATATTTTTTTTATATCATTGAAAATTAATATAAAATAATTTTTAAAAAATCAAAAATGCAAGATTTTTGAAATCTTAAATTGATAATTTCAATTATACAGATGTTCAAATAACTAGTTTTCAGCGTGATTGTAAAATTCACCCTAGGTGTTAGCGGCGCCTTGGCGCTCGACGACTACAGGCCATGGCGAAAAGGGTCTAATCGCCATATTATACGTTTAAATATAATTAATTGTGCATTTATCAACAAAAATCTATGAAATTGATCATGGGACCTATGGGGGAGCATTCGATCGAAACTGAACCGAACCGAATCTCTAAAATCAAAGTAAACCGAAATTGAAAGTTCACAAATCGAAACCGACCGAATTAAGGGTGGGCACCGAACCGAAGTAATCGGTTTGGTTCGGTCTATTTTGGTGAAAAATTGAAATTTTACAGATTTTATGTATATATCTATTCTGTAGACCAAAATTAACAAAATGGGCTTGTGCCCCATTTGGCAATCCATGCACCTCTTTACCCCATATGTACTGAGTTCAATTTCTTTTCTCTACATTTCAATTTTTTATTGAATATATAATAATACATTAAATTGATAATAGAATATATATATATATATATAATATAATATTATATTCGATCGGTTCAGTTTTAATCGGTTTTAACCTGATGAAACCAAAATCGAACCGAACTATTATCAGTTTTTATGGCTTGAACCGAAATCGATGATTCGATTCGATTTTTTGATTGCGGTTCGGTTCTACTCAGTCCTAATGGGACCTAAGAAGTGTTAGAGATAACATTTAACCTAGTAAACTAGACCTCAACTTGTACAATAATGTGGTTTTTCTCTACATTTCAATTTTTTTATTGAATATATACTAATACATTAAATCGATAATAGAATATATATATATATAACATTATATTCGGTTGGTTCGGTTTCAATCGATTTTTGACTTGTTGAAATCGAAATCGAACCGAACTACTATCAGTTTTCATGGCTCGAACCGAATCGAAATCGACGATTCAATTTAATTTTTTGATTGCGGTTCGGTTATGCTCAGTCCTAATGGGACCTAAGAAGTGTTAGGGATAGCGTTTAACCTAGTACACTAGACCTAAACTTGTACAATAATGTGGTTTTTATAATATAAATATCTATAAAAAATAATATATTGCAAAAAATAGAAAAATCAGTCTCCACCTATGCCCTGCCTGGACTTCCTAGACGATAGGTGTTCCTTGACTGCTTGACTAACGCCTTTGAGTTCTGAAACCTTAATTTTTACTTTCAAATTATGAATTGATAATCAAATTATTTATCGATTTCTAGTTTTAAATTAAAAAAAAAACTCATAAATTCAATTTCCTAAACAAACATATTCCTTAAAATTTGGTAAATTTGAAAGGGCTTGCGTGGGACAGTGGGTGGGAGCCCACACACCACCTCGATCGTAACAAATAAAAAAAAACCAATGTAGACGTGATGTAGATATTATACATAGGTGTGGTAATGGATTAGATCACTCGATAGGGGCCTACGATCCGACCTACGTAGGTCTGACCTATTTATTGAATAGACCACAATAAAGTTTTTAACAAATTCTCTTTACATAAATAGGTCAGGTTTGTAGGGCTCTGAAAAAGCTCGTCAAGTCTAATAGGCCGATCTATTTATTAATTTAATTAAAAATAATATTTTTTTATAAAATTTATCAAGACAATTTGTCAGTTAAATAATTAGAGTATAATAAACATTATATTTATATTTTAATAGGAAAAAATATTTGCATCTGTAAATCATTAATTTGATTTCTTATTTTAAAAAATCTATAAAAAATAAGAGGCACATTTATATAAGACCGTCTAACGGATCTCTTACGTTAGACGGATCTCTATTTGACCTATTAGGTGGTCCTTTTTTTTCCTCATTAGGTGGTCCCTTTTTTCTTTTCTAGTAATTAATTTTTTTTGAAATAAATATATATTCTAAAATGAAATTTGTCAATTCTAGAATTGAATTAATTTAATTTTTGTATCCGGCGTCTCGCTCAATGCATTCGTCTGGTGTTAATGTATTGCGTGGGCTCATGCATTGAACTCAATATAAAATGAAGATTTAAAAAAATTGAAAAAAAATAAAATAAAATGACGGTTGTAGATGCTTTATAGGTAATGATACTTCACTTTATACATAGTGATACTTGTTATCTTGAGCCTTAACAAATATATTAAAAAAAAAGATAAATGAATCAACTAAATTAAAAGTCCACATTATAATTTATGTAGAAAATAATTCATTTTTTTTGCTCAGTATGTGAAAACACTTCATAGTTGATTATACTTTAATTCATATTAAATGATACTTTACTTCATGCACAGTGGTACGTGATGTTTGGAAAATCAACAAACATATCACAAAAAAGAAGATAAATGAATCAACTGAATTAAAACCTACATTATGATATAAGCAAATAATAATTCATTTATTTTCTTCTTAGCATGCGAAAGAATTTCATAGTTGATAATACTTCAATTTATGTTAAGTAATATTTCGACACATAATTAGTGATATTTTACTTCATACATAGTGATACTTTACTTTATAACTAGTGATACGCGTGTGGAGCTCACACGCCTGACTGTTTTTGCCTTTTTTGGATGGATTTAAGTCCTATTTGACCCGTCTAATGCAAGAGATTCGTTAGACGTTCTCATACTAGTTTCTGTTAAAAAATAAATTCTATATATGTATATGTTTTTGTTTTATATATCATCAATATAAATAAAATTATTTTTATCTGGGAGTTTTTAGTTTTTAAATAGATTTTTTTTTTTATCATCAATGTAAATAAAATTACTTTTTACCGCGGTTCCTACTCCCATTGACGTTTGACCACACTTACTCCAGTCAAACTAATATTTCCACATATACCCTCTCAGTGTCATGTCCCGTAAATAACCCCGCTAAACGCGGGTAATAACTCAAAACAAACATGTTACGCTCTTCGCGACAAACAATTTTATATTCCGCCTAAGACGACGACGTATGTGGGCGGCCCCACACTCTCTCTCTCAATATATATCCTTTTTTTCTTCTGTCCTTTGCTTCCATTCTTCCCCACACACACACACTCTCTCTCCTCTCTCTCTCTCTCATCACTCATCACTGAAGCAGCAATCAAAGTACATTAGATCTGAACCTACATATCCAGGAACCCGACCCGTCCAGTACGATCCGGTAGCTTTCATCTTCATTGCAGCTTCCTCTCTCATATTTATGGAATGCTTGTGTAGTGTTAAGTGTATTACTGCTGCTACGACTGATTGCTTTTATAATTCTTCCGATTTGATCGAAATGGCTAAGTGAAGAGATCCACTAGCTTCGAACTCGACCTTTAACGATTGTTTGCGTTGAATGTTGTGTGTATTGCTTCTGTATCATTTATTTATTTTCTGAGGGTTTTCTATTGTCGAAGAGCTTTTTTTTTTGTCTAATTTTGTTTCGGCGCTTGAAAACAGCTGAATACTAGGCATCTAGTTCGTTCTTGTTTGGTTTGATTGAAGTGCAGTGAAGCTGGAGCAATGCTGTTTGAACTGTTTTTTTTTTCTTTTCAATGGATCATCTGACTGTTCGCGCGATGGGACTAAAATGAAGTATTTGTGCGTGTTTCTGTGAATTTTTTTACTTGCATCTTTGAGATAGTTTGATGAATTTGGTATGATGTTGTAAAATCTTATAATTTGTTAAAGGGAAAGGAATAGTTTGGGAAATATTTCTCCTGTTGAATGGATCCAGCTCTGGCTTGCTTTATATTTCTGCTTATTGCAATATTATTGATAATGCTGCTGTTGAGCATATGAGATTGTCAGATTGAGTTCTGGCTTCGTTCCTAGTTCTCGGAATATATAACAAGATAAGGCGGCAATGGCCAATTTGTTAACTATTAGGTCTAAGCTGATTTAAAGTGAACTGTAGTGAAATTCAAGATTCACCCTTTCTCAGGTTTCCTTTGAGCTGCTGTGGAATGGCATCTGTAGAAGCTGAAAATTCTCTTGGCGGACAAAGTACATGTGGATCTTTGCTGCAGCAGCTGCAGGCAATTCCCCATTAAATTCCTATTTTGTGCTCTCTGTTTCAGTTGCCATGAAATTGTTGCATAGTGACAGCAATTATTCTTTTCATGCAGCAAATTTGGGATGAAGTTGGTGAAAGTGATGAGGAAAGAGACAAAATTCTTCTTCAGTTAGAGCAAGAGTGCTTGGATGTATACAAGAGAAAGGTTGACCTGACCGTGAAATCTAGAGCACACCTTCTTCAGACATTGGCAGATGCTAGAGTTGAACTCACCAATCTCTTATCATCTCTTGGGGAAAAGACTTATGTCGGAATTGTAAGTGATGGGCCTGAACTCTAGCTGTGATAATAATGCGAGAAACAATTTACGGTGAATAGCATTTGTGTAAAAAAATTATTGCATAACAGTATCTTAATTAGTATAATTTTCCATGTTTGCTTTGTTTACTTTTGCAGCCTGAGAGGACATCAGGAACGATCAAGGAACAGCTTGAAGCTATAGCTCCTGCACTGGAAAAACTTTGGAAACAGAAGGATGAGAGGATACAAGAGTTTTCTGATGTTCAATCTCAAATACGGAAGATATCTGCAGAAATTTCTGGAATTAATGACCAGGTGGAGAGTCCAACAGTCGACTCGTCTGATCTATCCCTAAAGAAATTAGATGAGTTTCATGCTCAGCTTCAAGATCTTCAAAAGGAAAAGGTAAATACTTTTAACTAACCAAACTGAGTTTGTTAGTGCTTCGGACTATTTCTCTAAGCAGTGAATTACTTTTGGTTTGTTTTTCTTGGTTTTCCAGAGTGACAGGCTGCACAAGGTTCTTGAATTTGTCAGCACAGTTCATGATCTTTGTGCTGTCCTTGGCATGGACTTCTTTACTACCGTCACAGAAGTTCATCCAAGCCTAAATGACTCCACTGGTGTTCAGTCAAAAAGCATCAGCAATGACACACTATCTAGGCTGGCGAAGACCGTTTTAGCACTAAAAGAAGACAAGAAGCAGAGATTACAAAAGGTTTTGACTTTTGAATGATTTGTGATAGTGAACTTTATGTAGCTGATATTTTCAACACTGGTTAAATGAGATGCACATAATCACTGATTCAGTTGATGGTGGAAGCTCAACCCTCAGCATTTGATCATTATACTACCTCATTCACTCACATTAAAGAAAAATTAGAAACCAGAGAAAATTCTAATTCCTATTCTGTTCTATTGATTGTTTAAGCTGAACCTTTCTCATGAGTTGTGGTTAGAGCTCCATTTCAGGTGTCGGTTTACTCAATTTTGAGTAGTTGGCCTAACTTCCAATTTCCTTCCTTTTGCTTTTCTTTTCTGTTTTACTTTTCTTTGTTGGGGGGGGGGGGATTAACTAGCATTTTTTAGAAGTTTCCCAGTGATGCTGAAGAGCTCATATTTAGAAATTGCCTTTAGTTACAATTGTCTTTGCCCTTTTGCATAATCTTTGTTGCCTTTGTTTTGCCAATTTATTTTGGTGTTTCGAGTTTTTGTCACTTTGGCATGTAGACAGTAAATACCCTAACTGTGTCATATGGCAATTAACTCTGACTTTTGACTCATGTCCACAGCTTCAAGAATTAGCAACTCAGCTAATTGATCTTTGGAATCTGATGGACACACCTCCAGAAGAACGCAGCCTATTTGACCATGTCACTTGTAATATTTCAGCGTCAGTGGATGAAGTTACTATTCCTGGGTCTCTTGCTTTGGACCTCATTGAACAGGTACCTTTGCAAGTTACTACACTGGTTGAATGTTGTATGACATAGAAAGGACAATCATTAACTGATTTAGTTATTCCTGTTTTTTTTAAAGGCCGAAGTGGAGGTTGAGAGGCTTGACCAGCTAAAAGCTAGCAAAATGAAGGAAATTGCTTTTAAGAGGCAAACTGAGCTCGAGGAGATTTTTGCTCATGCACATATAGAGATTGATAGTGAGGCAGCTCGAGACAAAATTTTGTCGCTCATTGATTCAGGGAGTGTGGAGCCTGTGGAGTTATTGTCTGACATGGACAATCAGATACTAAAAGCAAAAGAAGAGGCTCTTAGCAGGAAGGAGATATTAGATAAGGTTGAAAAATGGATGTCAGCTTGTGAAGAAGAGAGCTGGCTTGAAGATTACAGTAGGGTAATTACTCTCTAGACATCTTTCCCCTTTGATTCACTTTTACATTTAGTTTGTCTATATATATTTTTTTCTTGCATTGTCTTAACATAAATTTGGAACTCATGGTGAAAATTTTCACAAATCCTTATTCATTATGCTGAATTGTCAAAATTGTGTATCGAGCACCTTCATGTTTCTGGGAAATAGAGATTGTACAATTGGTGCAGTGATAGTGAGCATGTGAAAGAATCACGAGTATTAGTTAGTTCCTCCAAGTGCTTCCTCTCGTTGTTTGTCCTATCCTATGTTCCTGTCTTACTTTGGCGGTTTCTAGTCATTTACATGCACTCAGACTCGCAATTTCATGACCCCCAGTATTTTTTTTCCTTCTTGTTTCTTTTTTCCCTCAAAGTTTAATACTTTGTCTATCATGTGATTATAGAATTAAATATTGTCATTCATTTAAGCTGCCTCGTTTTTACGGGTTCATCTCACATGATCTTTGATTTATGCAATTTTATATTTCATCTAGTTTAACTCTGTAGGTATCTTGTAAAACTAAAGATCCCTATTAAACTACAAGTCTTAAAAGTACATCTTCTGTCTCATTCACTCGTACGCGTCAGTTCCCTAGAACTCAGATTAAGAATTTCATTTGTGAAAACAGGATGAAAACAGGTACAATGCTAGCAGGGGTGCTCATTTAAATCTGAAGAGAGCTGAAAAGGCACGAATCCTGGTTAATAAAATCCCAGGTACTGACTGAACTAAGCAATACTCTATAGATATTGAAACTTTAACTAATGCATCTGTTTCTTCAGAAAAATGGAACTAACATATTACTGTCCTCGTGCAGCCCTAGTAGACAGCTTAGTTGCTAAAACCCGCGCATGGGAGCAAGACCGCGGCATTACATTTACATATGACGGCGTTCCTCTACTTGCCATGCTAGACGAGTATGCAATGCTGAGACAAGATAGGGAAGAGGAGAAGAAGAGAATGAGGGTACGTAGGGTCTGATTTCCTCGAGTGTGATTGTTCTTTACCGCAGATTTCATTCCCATTAGTCTGAACTCTGAGCTGAATTCTACTCTTGTTGTTTGCAGGATCAGAAGAAGTTCCATGAACAGTTCAATAAAGAACATGAATCAATGTTTGGTGCATCGCCAAGCCCAGCTCGACAGCTGAGTGGTACGAAGAAGGTGGCTGGCCTCCGCGCCAATGGAAACACGAGCAGGCGGCTTTCGCTCAACGCTCATCAGAATGGTTCGAGATCTATAAATAGAGATGGGAAGATGAGAGACACTAGGCCAGTAGCCCCAGTGAACTATGTAGCCATATCGAAAGAGGATGCAGCATCTCAAATCTCTGGGGGAGATCTCCTTCCTAATACACCGTAAGTAATATATATATATATATATATATATATTGGTTGTTTATATGTATAATTAATAATACATAATAATAATATGTTTAGCTACTGGAGGAGTAGTGATGATACTAGCTTGTTAGTGATTTGAGGGTAGTGACTAACGGCAACTTCTTTCAACTCTTTAACTGCTACTTTATAAATTTATGTGTTATTTGCGCATGAATTATTTACACATGTTTTGGGCATTTGATTGATTTGATGATATCATAAATGTATGTTTAACGTGTAAATATTGTTTTAATTGAGTCAAATTTGATGATCTTTTTTTTTTAGTGAAAAATTTGAATATCTGATTGAACTAGACCTGTGTCTAAATTCGAGATCCTCCCTTTCACATTCAAGATTATTTATTACGTTATCACCCTAAAAAAAGTTAATTACTTTATCGCACAAAAAGTTGAGAAACTATTTTCTTTTACAACAGAATATTTTAATGTACACAATTAAAGTAGCATTCATCTATTCATTTCTCATTAACAAATCAGTTTTGATCGTGTTCATATTATAAGATGCTATCACAACAAAAGCAATGGCAATGATCAATCAATTTTAATTCCATAATAAATCAAAGCAAAAAATTAAATTCTTATTATTTCTAATCTGTATTAAAGCAAAAAGGATATTCACATTCCGTTTTGAATATGCCGGCCATATATGCAAATTACTAAAACTGATTTGATTCGCTTGGTTGTCATTCATAAAAACAGGATTATTTCCATCAATTTTACATTCCAAATTATCACCCATTCAAATTTAACAGGATTATTTCCATCATATTACATTCCAAATTATCACCAATTCAAATTTTGAATGGTAATATAAGGTAACAACGAAATCATTAATGGTTGCATATAATTAATGGCAATGTGTGTGAATAAGCTTAACGCACAATAAATTAAAACCAAAAAACTCCACACACACTCACACTCATATTGTTCAGACAAAAAATAACAACATTCATTTAAAAATGGGATGCAAAAGCTGCCCATCATTTGCAAAAACGTTTGCTGTGATATTTTCTCTAGCAATTCTTGTTCGAGTTAGTTATGGCAGAACCCACCACCATAAGTTTGTGGTACAACTTTTTGTTTTTGTTTTTGCTTCTTTTGTTTTATCATACCAACCCTTTTTCACCAACATTTTTTTTACATTTGAAACTCATTGAATTAAAATAATAACCGTAGGTAAAGTCAAGTTCGTACACTAGATTGTGCAGCACAAAGCAAATCTTGACGGTAAATGGAAAATTTCCCGGACCAACTCTGAGAGCTAATAGAGGAGACAAATTGGTCGTCCAATTTCACAACGAGGCAGAGTATAACATAACACTTCACTGGTACGTATTCGATCTTTTCTTTTTAGAGCATCTCCAATGATGTACCATAATTTTGGTACATAACTTCGTCAAGTCATCACCACACCAAAAATTATATACTTACTTTTTTAAATACTCATTTCCTTCAAATCACCCACTGGTACGTACATAACTTTTTAGGGTCCCACAATTATATCACTCATTTAATAAAATATATATTAGACAAATGAGATAGACAGACCCCACATTTGACCAAAACAAGATGAAATCTTGGTACATATATTAGAAATGGTATTTAGTTTTGTACCAATTTTTTATATATTAGAAATGGTATTTAGTTTTGTACCAATTTTTTAAGCCTCCACTGTAGTATGTACCAAGAGTTGGTACATACAACTCTTTTGTACCTAAAAAAAACCCTCTATTGTGGATGCTCTAAGGAATTAAAATCGTTTATTTTAGATTTTTCTTTTGATGTGATATGTTGCAGGCATGGAGTGCGACAACCGAGAAATCCGTGGGCAGACGGGGCGGAGTATGTAAACCAGTGCCCGATTAGGCCGGGGAAGAAGTTCACCTATAACATTCAATTAACAATTGAGGAAGGAACCATATGGTGGCATGCACATAGTGGGTGGGCAAGAGCTACATTACATGGACTCATCATTGTTTATCCTAACAATGGGGCTACCTATCCTTTCCCCAAGCCTTATGCACAAGTTCCCCTCATCCTAGGTATGTCGTGTCGAAACTCTTCAAACACGAAACGATTCTTCCCTCGAACAACTCGTGTAATATGGTATCAGGTCGGACCAAGCAAAGGTCTTTTCATATGGGAGAATTGTCAATTCAGGACCTGAAAGATGAAAACTCTCAATCCAGGACCCGAAAGATGAAAATTATCAATCCAGGACCTCAAATTATCAATCCAGGACCTCAAAAATCATGAATTTCGATTTTCTTTTATTTTTAATTAGTTTTATATTAATTTTCAATGAAAATTCATTCATTAATTATATATCTATTAAATCTAATAAAGAAGTTGTTAAAATTAATTAAAAACTAAATACAAATCAAAATCCGTGATTTTTGAAGTCCTGGATTGAGAATTTTATCTTTCGCGTTCTGAATTGAGAGTTTTCATCTTTTATCGATAGATTACTAATTTTTCAGATTCTGAATTGACAATTCTCCTTAATGTAAATAGTGCATGCTTGTTTAACCAGGGGAGTGGTGGAAAAAGAATGTGATGGACATACAAGGAAATGCCAACAAAACAGGAGGTGAACCAATATTATCTGATGCCTACACTATTAATGGCCAGCCAGGTGATTTCTATCCATGCTCAAAACAAGGTATACATATATATCAATCATATTTTTCTTTCC
This sequence comes from Perilla frutescens, assembly GCA_026008535.1. Lineage (NCBI taxonomy): Eukaryota > Viridiplantae > Streptophyta > Magnoliopsida > Lamiales > Lamiaceae > Perilla > Perilla frutescens. The sequence continues at coordinate 69,840,586 of BRKX01000004.1, forward strand.
CATTTCATTCAAATGCATCATATTGGAAGAATAATTTCACACTTCATGTTCTCATTCTTGGTAGAAACTTTCAAAATGGAGGTGAAACATGGCAAAACCTATCTTCTGAGAATAGTTAATGCAGTCATGGATGAAAGCCTCTTCTTCGCCGTGGCGAAACACAAACTGATGCTTGTGGGAACAGATGGATTCTATACAAAACCATTCGAAACAGACCACATCATGATCTCTCCCGGCCAGTCCATGGACGTCTTGTTACAAGCAAATCAGCCCCCTGGCCTATACTACATGGCTGCAAACGCTTATTCGAGTGCGTTTGGGGCTGGTTTCGACAACACTACAACAACAGGGATGTTGCACTATCAGAATATAGTAAGCAACACTTCCTCATCTCCTCTGCTTCCTCAACTCCCTCCTCACAACGCTACACGAGCCTCGACTGAATTCTCGAGGAGACTGAGAAGCCTGGCCAGCAAAGATCACCCTGTTGATGTCCCAACTAAAGTTGACACTCATGTGTTCATCACAGTGTCTGTCAATCTACTCAACTGCACTGGAGCTCCATGCACAGGGCCTTTTGGTAAAAGGTTCTCTGCTAGTTTGAACAATGTGAGTTTCGTCCCTCCAGCTATCGACATCCTTCAAGCATACTACCTTTCTATCAATGGTGTTTTCCAGACCAACTTTCCTAAAGATCCACCTAAGGAGTTCGATTACACGGCCAAGAATCTGCCCGATGAGCTTCTAACACCAGAGTTTGGGACGAGGGCGTTGCTGTTGAACTACAATGCCAGTGTTGAGATGGTTCTGCAGGGGACAAATTTGCTGGCTAGTGATAATCATCCAATGCATCTGCATGGCTATGGATTTTACGTTGTTGGTTGGGGTTTTGGCAATTTCGACTCCAAAAATGATCCTTTGGGGTATAATCTTGATGACCCTCCTCAAGAAACAACTGTGGGAATTCCTAATAATGGTTGGGTTGCTATCAGGTTCAGGGCAGACAATCCAGGTTTGTTTTCTTGATTTTGTGTGATGTTTTGCAAGATAATTTAGTAGTGACATTGATTAATTCTGTTTGTGGTGATGTGCAGGGGTGTGGTTGATGCATTGCCATTTGGAGAGGCATCAAATGTGGGGAATGAGTGCAGTTATAGTGGTGAAAAATGGTACAACAGCTGAGACTGCATTGCTTCCTCCACCTCATGATTTACCCTCATGCTTACATTAGTTCATGCATGGCATGCATATTTAATTGGTTTAATTACTTCTTTAGTTTTTTGGGCTTCTTATACAACTCTAGTAATTAAATTTGGAGTTTGATGAGATGGATTTGTTCCCACATTTATCCCCAAAATGTCTTCAACTTCAAAATGTAATTTTATCCAGTTTTGTTATGTAATTTTTTGAATGAAATCCTCTGCAACACTTGTGTGCTATACAATTAGATTTATTAATTTTTCTTCAATTTTTTAATTCAATTTCAATTTATTATGCTTTATTTTATTTTTACACATATTATTTAGGGTTCATCCTACCCAATTAGGATATATAATTATTTTTTTACGAAATAATCAATTATTAATTAGAAAATAAAATTTATTATTGAAAAATTAATTGTATACCCTAATTGGGTAGGATGAACCCTAAATAATAAGTGTAAAATTAAAATAAAGCATAATAAATTGAAATTGAATTAAAAAATTAAATAAAAATTAATAAATCTAATTGTGCAGCACCAAGTGTTGCAGAGGATTTCATCCAGTAATTTTTGACTAGAAAATTTATATTTTCCCGTCTAAAATCACCTTCAAAATCTATTAAGTTGACTAATACTTATGTAGTGACCTAAACATGGAGGCCCAAGTGCTAACGAAAACACAAACCATAAGAAATGACAATAAAATTTTATCAATTCAAAATAAATAATTTTCTTGGATTATAAAAATTTGGGCAACATTTCATTTAAAATATTCATAATATCCACATCCACAGACGTTTACCATTCAACAACTAATCAAAACCTATTCGACCATGACCAGTTAAAATTCAAAAATCAACATTTAAAATGTGTCAAAAAGACCACAACACAAACAAGTGTGCATAAACTAATTAAATAATTCATGATCATAAAACGGAAGCATAAAAATTCATACTTATTAATCACAAACTACACATAATCAATAATTAAAAATCATAAAATGGTTAACAAAATAAGATGTCCTCATTGGTCCACGTCAGGCGCAGTCGTCATCATGTACCTGAAAATGGATGTAGTTATATTTTGTAATTGAATGATAACATTTTTATTGTGTAATTTTTATCCATTATTTATATTGTTATTTTTTTAGACCTTTTTTTTTATTGGTATACAATATTTTTTTTTAATTATTTTTTGTTTTGATTAGATCTATTTTTTAACTACAAGAACGAAATAAGATGAATGGTATGTAATAGGATTATATTTGCTGTAAATTTGAATTGCGTAATGATAAATTCGAGCTACATAATTTTAGATCGTTCAAGAGCATTTTTGTTGTAGATATAATTTCGATATTTTAAATATATAGTATTAACAATTTTAATTAACACCTTTATATATTTTATTTATCCATAAATAATAATATGGTGATTGAAACTTCTACTTCGTATTATTACAAAATTATCGCATAGCAAATTAATATTTATTTTAAAAATTTCCAAGAGCACTTGAATTGAATTAATTCACCAAAAAAAAAAATTAGAAACATAGTCTATTTTTTTTATAAGATGTATATTTTGTGTTCATGGTCTTTGTAGGGAATCGATTAAATATAAAACATTAAGAAATTTTTGGATTTTCTATATGTTTCAAATTATTATTGATGAGTCAGAAATTTCTTATTCTTTTCCATAATTTTTAGGTATCCTATGTATTAATCTGTGTGTGTAGAAAAATATATGTTGGTGTGTGAAAAGAAAAGAGTGTGAGCAAAATATTTGTTAGAGTGTACTAACGTTGTTAATGGAAGAAATAATGAAGAGAGCATATCGATGCACTTAAAAAAAACTGCAGGATGAATTTTAGTTGAAAAATTACACACCTTACTTAAAGTTGATGTTTACATTGTAATTAAAACTAACATTAATTTGATTGCTCTCAATCTGATTAAATGAAATTATATTTCACATTAGTCAACAAGATTTAGTTAATTATCTTTTTTTTTTTCTCTTGATGTATTGATTTAATGGAAATTGATTTGATTCACGTTTAGTTTGTATTTGATTTTTTTTTTATTTGGATTATGATCATGGGAGCAAATATTGCTAACTAATTTTTTTGTAAACCTTTCTTTCTTACCATAATATGCGATTGTGATTCTTATTTGTTAGTCTAGCTAGATTGCCGATAACTTTTCTCTTTTTAGGTGGTACTTCTAAATAAAATATTATTGTAAGTCTGTAACTGTAACACCCCGAAAAAAAATATAGTATTTAAATTTATTTTATAAGTTAGAAATTTCATGAAATTAGAACCCAATTTATTTTGGTTAGTTAATTATGGGCTTAGAGGCACAATAAGACTAAGAAAAGTCTGGACCTTAGTTGAGTTTTCTAATCAATAATCGAGTTCATATTAAAAAAAATTGAACATTAATGGGATCGTTTTGATATCAAGATCATCTAAATCGGATTTCAATTGAGTTTCCAATGAAATTTATTTCATGTGATAATTTAAACCAAATTTATCATGACCAATATTATAAACTCAAGCCTAAATAATCAATTCACTTTCAGCCCAACTCAAGCCCATCTTCAGCCCATTTATTTAGGCCCACTTCCAACTAATTCCTTAATTATTATACATATATCATTAAGTGGGCCTAGTCATTTAAGTAAATAATTGGAAGAAGGAATTTTATTTTTCTTTCATTTGGGATAATTGCTACAACTTTCAATTAAATATACGTTAGCTAAAGTGTAGAAATGTGTGTGTAAATTTGGAAGGTTGCTTAGGTAAGAAGAAAAATAATAATAAAATAATAAAACCAATAAAAAATGGCCATTTGTGTAGAAGTTAAAATGGATTAGTGTATATATATATAGTACACATGTCCTACATATATTTATGCTGTATGTATATATATAATATGGGGGGGGGGGTGTTCGGCAGTGGTTAATCAAAAGAAAAAAAAAAGAAAAAAAAAAGAAAAATAAACGAAGAAAAAAAGAAATTCAAGGAAGAAAATCGGAAGAAAAAGGAAGAAAAATTAAGGTGAGATTCTTAGTACCGAAGTATTCTTTCAATTTAATTTTTGGTTAATTTGATTATTCAAGTTTTAATTTTTTTTAATGTCGTTGTAACTTCATGTTATAAGTTTTATCTCCATTATTTCAAAATTCTTTCTAAACTAATATTATTTGATATATCAATTCTCAAGTTTTGCCCATAATATATTAAATGAACCCAACTCTCAAATTCATATTTTTTTTATCAGTTCAAATTTATTACTTGGGAGTTAAAATTAGGATTTTTAGAAAATGTTATTTGGTCTTATAATTTCTAAATTATATTTTGTCCCAAAAGAAATTAAAAAAAAAAAATATTATAATTCACTCTTAGGCATTAAACCAAGCTTCCTATTAGTCATTGAATTTAATCCAATTCATCTTTTGTATTTGTTCAATTCGTCCTCCAAAAGTTCAATAAATTCTTAAATAGAGTCACTCAATTGACTCAGTCCGTCAAATGCGCATTATTCGCCCGTTTGACTTCATTTCAATTCCAAACGATCCCAAGGCATAGGAAATTCATATTTAATTTATCTAGGATCTAAGTTATTACCCTTATGGACCTATTTGAGGAATTCTAAGTTAGAAATTTCAAATTTTATAGGTCGAGATGATCAAGAAACATAGTAGCATCGCATACAAATTTCAGTGCACTTTGAGATTATCCAGGTGGGTTTTTCTATAACTCACAACTATGTTTTAAATTCGTCCATGAAAAGTATGTTAAATGTTTTAATAACATTGTTTACGCAATGATTGGATGTGTTGAGACTTCATGCATAGAGGAATTCCGACTTACAAGCAAGACGGTTTACTTTGTGACTAAATGTCTAGATAAGTAACCATAAAGTATCATGTGATCACATAGGGTCTCTCATCCAATGAAGAAGAGTAAACTTTGTTATAAAGAATGTTCATGGTTATTTTCCATGATTTATGCAGTATAACAGTTTTAAAGCATGAAAGTTTGTCTTGGACGAATGTTAATACCCACTGAGTGTTTTCTGGCACTCAACCCAAATATTTTTAAATATTTTTCAGGTCCTGGAGTTCGAGCTGGTTGATGACGAGGTGCTGGAGTGGGTTTGAAGGTTGATCCTTGTGTGGTTTTTGCTAAAACCATCTTTAAAATCATTAGTATTTAAATATTCAATGTTTCTGCCAATACTCTGTATGTATATATATAAAATGTTACTAAAATGGATTAGTGTACATATATATAGTACACATGTCCTACATATATTTATGCTGTATGTATATATATAATATGGGGGGGGGGGGTGTTCGGCAGTGGTTAATCAAAAGAAAAAAAAAAGAAAAAAAAAAGAAAAATAAACGAAGAAAAAAAGAAATTCAAGGAAGAAAATCGGAAGAAAAAGGAAGAAAAATTAAGGTGAGATTCTTAGTACCGAAGTATTCTTTCGATTTAATTTTTGGTTAATTTGATTATTCAAGTTTTAATTTTTTTATGTCGTTGTAACTTCATGTTATAAGTTTTATCTCCATTATTTCCAAATTCTTTTTAAACCAATATTATTTGATATATCAATTCTCAAGTTTTGCCCATAATATATTAAATGAACCCAACTCCCAAATTCATATTTTTTTTATCAGTTCAAATTTATTACTTGGGAGTTAAAATTAGGATTTTTAGAAAATGTTATTTGGTCTTATAATTTCTAAATTATATTTTGTCCCAAAAGAAATTAAAAAAAATATTATAATTCACTCTTAGGCATTAAACCAAGCTTCCTATTAGTCATTGAATTTAATCCAATTCATCTTTTGTATTTGTTCAATTCGTCCTCCAAAAGTTCAACAAATTCTTAAATAGAGTCACTCAATTGACTCAGTCCGTCAAATGCGCATTATTCGCCCGTTTGACTTCATTTCAATTCCAAACGATCCCAAAGCATAGGAAATTCATATTTAATTTATCTAGGATCTAAGTTATTACCCTTATGGACCTATTTGAGGAATTCTAAGTTAGAAATTTCAAATTTTATAGGTCGAGATGATCGAGAAACATAGTAGCATCGCATACAAATTTCAGTGCACTTTGAGATTATCCAGGTGGGTTTTTCTATAACTCACAACTATGTTTTAAATTCGTCCATGAAAAGTATGTTAAATGTTTTAATAACATTGTTTACGCAATGATTGGATGTGTTGAGACTTCATGCATAGAGGAATTCCGACTTACAAGCAAGACGGTTTACTTTGTGACTAAATGTCTAGATAAGTAACCATAAAGTATCATGTGATCACATAGGGTCTCTCATCCAATGAAGAAGAGTAAACTTTGTTATAAAGAATGTTCATGGTTATTTTCCATGATTTATGCAGTATAACAGTTTTAAAGCATGAAAGTTTATCTTGGACGAATGTTAATGCCCACTGAGTGTTTTCTGGCACTCAACCCAAATATTTTTAAATATTTTTCAGGTCCTGGAGTTCGAGCTGGTTGATGACGAGGTGCTGGAGTGGGTTTGAAGGTTGATCCTTGTGTGGTTTTTGCTAAAACCATCTTTAAACTCATTAGTATTTAAATATTAAATGCTTCTGCCAATACTCTGCAAAACTTTTAAGTTTGAAAGTTATTGACCTCAGTGGTCAGTTTTTGATTGTATACAAATATTTGAATGTACAGAAGGGTTGACTGTTGAACTTTTAAACGTGTGACCTGATTGGCTATGTATATTGCTTGTTGACAGGTCATAATTTGGTTATGTGTGAGTTAATGATTTCGAAAAGCCTTGTTGAAAGTTGATTTTGAAAGCACCTGAGTGTGTGGTTTGAACATTTTTAAATTGAGGTGCTGCCCGTTTACAAATTATTTTTAAGGTTAATTTAATTTCTTGAAAAACATTTATCACGTAAGCATGTGCGTATGTTTTTTGTGACGTTTTGGTCCTAGTGGTACTGGGGCGTTACAGTAACAAACTTTTTTCTTTACTTGTTGCTTTGTATTTATGTGAAGTTGTTAATATTATCTACTATATATTTACAGATGCAAGAGTAAATGATTATACATACAAAATTAAATTTTCTCACCCCGATAAAATTTGCTACCAAAATAGTGTATAACTATTACAACTAAAATATGTTATTATGAGGGTCCACATAATTGGGAATACATGGAAGAATGGTGTTCTTTATTATATGTATATATATAGATTTCATTATTTATATGCTAAATTAATGATTTAATATAATTTTATTACTGTACATAAATATTATTTTAATAATATCCTCTGTGCATCGCACAAGTGATATACTAGTTTTCTTTTACTAACATAATATTTTAATGTACACAATTAAAGTAGCATTCATCTATTCATTTCTCATTAACAAATCAGTTTTGATCGTGTTCATATTATAAGATGCTATCACAACAAAAGCAATGGCAATGATCAATCAATTTTAATTCCATAATAAATCAAAGCAAAAAAATTAAATTCTTATTATTTCTAATCATTTTCTAAGCAAGGCTTCTTATATTATTAACCAAAGAAATTTGAGGATCAAACCACATTAGAAATGAAATTACTACATTTTGCGGAAGATGAATAATCATTTGCTCAAAAGTCCTCATATTATAAAGCCTACTACTAGGGATAGCCCACCTAATTTCAAGTCGATCCTATGAAATTGTTGGGCTATTCGGACATTTCGGAGTAGATTCCTGTCAGGGTTTAAAATTTTCTGACCCTAACACTCGTGTTTTTTCTCGAGCTATTCGAATCGTTCACAAAATTCGAGTTGGATTGACATCCTTATCCCAAGTTATTTTGGAGTAATTTTTCCTTTATAAAGAATTGCATAGCCCCCTCCTACCTCATTCACTTCCACCATTGTATGTATCATTTGCATACATTGATAAATATATATATTTTTTTCACTAAACAAGTATTTATTTTTCATATTTCTAAAGCAATTCACACTTGGTGGAGTGAGGTTGCTTGGAGACCGAATGTCACGAGTTCGAATCTCCTCAATACCACAAGTCGGGTATGTGAGTAAAAAAAAAAAAAAAAGCAATTCACACTTTACTCCATAACAGATGCTTAGAAAATCGTTTTAGTTCATTTGAAATTATAATGTGTAAAAATCTTGATGGATTTTGATTTTTTGTTTTCACAAAACTATTTTTTTTTACAACAAATGTAAACAAACAAAGATCTTCAACACAAATAATACAAAAATATTTGGAGAGCTTTGAAAACAAAAAAACTAATAATACAGAAATATATAATAAAATGAATATATATATATATATATATTAGTAATTTATAAATTAACAAAATTGTGCAAGTCTTATCTTACATATTAAGATAAAACGAATTTTTATCAATAGAGAATAACGAAGAAAGAAAGCGACGTCGTTTCTTCGTGTAACCATCTCCATCTTCATCTTCTGCTACAAGCTTACAACATTCAACATACATCTCCATCTTTCCTTTGAGTCGAGATTTCGAATTGATGGCGGCGGAAAATGAGCCGGCGAAGCTGCTTCTGCCATATCTTCAGCGCGCCGATGAGCTGCAGAAACACGAACCTCTCGTTGCCTACTACTGTAAAACCCCCATCTCTCTCTCTCTCTCCATTATTGTTCAATTAAACTCTGTTATCGAATAAAAAAAACGAGTTTGATAGCGAATCGTTATTTTTTACGTAATCAATTTAACGTGATGTGTTTTATGTATTATTTGTTTAATTTTTTTTTTTTTTTGAAATTGAATTACGTATTTTGATCAGGTCGATTGTACGCGATGGAACGAGGGTTAAGGATTCCTCAAAGCGATCGTACCAAGACGACCAACGCCCTCCTTGTTTCCCTCATGAAACAGCTAGAAAAGGTTTTTGACTTTTTTTTTATATATATATAATTATTATTTTGTGCAAGCATAAATTTTAATTGATTTTAGTGATAAAATCAGTTATTAAGTATATAGTATGCCTACAGAGAGTCTTACTTGTTTTATAGCATGTTGAAATATGACCAAATTTCCACAACTGCCAATGTTCTGTTGCTTGCTGAGTTCTAATTATCTGGTGGAGAAGTTCAGCTTTGTGGAGTTCCACTTTTTGAGTGTTTAACTGCGTTTTTTAGTCAGAGTTTGTGCTTATGCCAATGCACGGGTTGGGATTTTTTTTCTTTGTGGATTAGCTAATGTGGCAGATCCTCTTGTGAATGATGTTCTTCACATTCTCTTGCAGGATAAGAAGTCACTGACTTTGGGGCCTGACGATCATCTACATGTTGAGGGATTTGCCTTGAATGTCTTTTCGAAGGCAGACAAACAAGACAGGGCTGGGCGAGCTGATATGTACGCAAACTTTCTCGACCTTTTTAGTTAGTTATATTTGCTCATGGTTTATTGTGTTGTCATGTCAGTTTATGGGATTCATCATATGTTCTTGTGGGATGTGTGTGTGTGCATTGTTTCGTGCCCTCAATGCATGATGTACTAATTGACGATGTATGTTACCATGTGGAAGCATCTGTAAAACTGTGACACGTTAGAGCCGAGGTCTTTGAATCTTCATCATTCTGATATTTCTCTGTTTCATCACCACGAGCATGCTTAAGATTAGTGCCTGCTAATTGATTGGGGGGGGGGGGGGGGGTTAGTTTTGTCTTGCTATTCGAGATCTAATTATTTCTTTCTTGTGCAGAAATACTGCAAAAACTTTCTATGCTGCAAGCATTTTCTTTGAAATCCTGAATCAGTTTGGTGAACTTCAGCCTGATGTAAGCACTATTTAATTCACCGCGATATTTTAAGTTTATTATTTTCAAATTCCTTAATCATCTCTAGTTACAGCTTGAGCAGAAACAGAAGTATGCAGCATGGAAAGCAGCTGATATTAGGAAGGCACTGAAGGAAGGGAAGAAGCCTATCCCAGGCCCTCCGGGTGGAGACACAGATTTATCAGTGCCATCGAGTACATATAGCGGTGAAAATGTATGTATTATATGTGATTTTCTTTTTCATAACGTTTTACCTTATGTGTGGCGAAGAAGAAGAATGGATGTGATTTTGGTGTATGCAAATAATCTAATGCTTTCTCCTTCTGCTATTTGACTGCTGTTGTCTGTTGACTGAACTTCGTAACACCACCCCCCCCCCCCCCCCAAAAAAAAATTCTTTTCCTTTCTTTCCTGTTGATAGAAATCAAATTTCTCATTAATATATCTATAACAATGCATTGTGTGGTTCCTAGCTAGAGTTTCAGAAATAGCTGCTTTTATTTTTCTAATGATTTAGATGCTCTTTCAGGATCTTGAACCGAGCAGAAGTAGTTCTGCTGACTTTGGCACCCGGCCAGAGCTGACGAGAGTAGATTCTGCTGCAAGAACTGCACCAGCTTCGGATTCATCTCCTCAAGCATATGATCATGATAATCTTCAGCATTCTCCTGCTTTCTCTCAACCACCTCCATCGGGCATTCCACCGCAATCCCATTATGCCACCGACAATTACTCTGGAGTAGATTCTGGTGCAAGAACCGCACCAGATTCAGATCCATTTCCTCAAGCCTATAATCATGATAGTTTTCAACATTCTGCTAATTTCTCGCGGCTACCTTCAAATGTTACACCCTCACCTCCATCAACCATGGCTCCGCCATCTCATTATCCTTCCGAAAATTATCCATCTGATAACATTCATCAACCACCAAATGGGTCTGAGCATTCTATTTATAATCATCAGTCAAATCAGCACCTGCCATACCAGCCCGATCCACAACAGAACGTGCCGCAACACTACCCATCCCATGATATACCCTCCTACTCATACGCCAATTTCCAGTCTTACCCAAGTTTCACGGAGAGTAGCCTTCCCACAGCTCCTTCTCATTACCCTTCTTCGTATTTTCAAGGTCCCGATGCTGCCTACACCGGTTCATTACCTTCTAACACAGCAGCAGCATACGCTTCAACTCCTCAATATAATTCTAGTGGCACTAATGGGAATGTTTCTGAAGTTTCACCACCAACCTCAGAAAAATACGAGTACGACAGCAGTTGCCAGCCTCCACCAGAGAAAATTGCTGAAGCACACAAGGCTGCAAGGTTCGCAGTAGGGGCTTTGGCATTTGATGAAGTATCTGTTGCGGTCGACTACCTTAAGAAATCTCTCGAGTTGTTGACAAATCAATCATCTGGGAAGTGAATCCTATTGTACATCGACTTCATACCAAGGTTTGCTTCGTGAAGATTGATTTTCTTGCTGGATATGATGATGTTTGCTTCATTCTCTTGCCTATTTGGGACTGGAAAATGAGCATCAGAAACTGTATATGAACTTTTATCGAGTATCAAAATATTTTTCATTACATGAACTTTTATCCAAGTTCAAGATGCATGGATTGTAAATATTTGTTATCTTCATTTCCTCTGAGGCGTTGATATTCTTGTATGCCGTTGCAACATAATCACTTTGGTGAATATAACTGAAATTTTTGTCGATTAATTCACTTTCTCCGAATTGAATGCCATATCATTTTTCCTATGTACGATTATGAAGATCTGTAACTGCCCTCACTGAAGATTTTACTCATTTAGGATTCGGATTTTGACCCGTTTAAGTTTTCATGAAGTTTGATAGATACGGTGAAGGATATATCCTAGCTAGTGATTTTGTATGATGAAATGGGATTGCATTTGCACGTACCCAAACAAAAACCCTAGTGAAAATTTGTGTTGTGATAGAAGAATGAGCCAAAGATTTGCGTTGTCGTATGTGCAAATTAACAAATTAATACAAATTAATTAGGTGTGTGTTTGGCTATGTGAGTGTGTGTGTGTGTGTGTGTATATATATATATATATTTCAACTCCAACTCCAATGCCTAGGTTTCCTATATAGAAACAAGACATAATAACAACAATGAATCTTTGTAATACCGCAAGAAACAAGGCATAATGTAACAACAATGAATCTGCATGCAAAGATGCAAAGAGCCTTCACATAGTATTAACGATGTTTACAATGTTAAATCCACTCTTACCACTTCCTCATCATATCGCTACTTATCTACTATGCTCAAATTAACTATATTTTCCTCTTAAAATTCGTCCAGCTATACATACAGACATATATAATTATATATATATATATACACATACATGCATATATATTCCAATCCCATTGGCCTAGCTAGCTTACTACAAATTTGTGTTGATTGAGATCTTCATTCTTCACCAACAATGGGTATAAGCTTCTGCGGATTCCGGCGCCGCCCCCGCCCCAACGGACCACCACCGGAGAAAGACACGGCGATGATGAGCAAGTTGATGGCCGCCATGAACGTGAAAAAGAGGCGGTTATGTCCGCCGGAGAAGAAGCCGGATCATGAGATCGACGACAGCTGTAAGCAGGTCATCATAACTCTTGAGGACTTGATTGTATCTTCGCCGGGAGCTGGCTTCAACATCATTTACACCGGCGGCGGTGGAGGAGCTGAAACGCCGCCGGTGCATAAACAATCGTCGTCCAGAAAAATTCACCCGTCTTCTGATGGAGACCTCAAACAATCGCTCCTTCTCCCTATTTCTGCCGAATTCAACCTCCCTTCTGCTGTGGAATCGGGAAGCAGCAGCTCCTTGTCCAGAGCGAGAAGCGGGAAAGCGAGGAAGAAGGTCAGTTTCCGGTCGCCGGAAGTGGCCGACGTTTTTCTGCTGCATCACTCGCCGCCGCCGCTCGATATAGTACGTACGTAGAACGAACTTATGGGAGTAAATTTCGATTCGGGTTCTCACAAGACACGCGTTAGTCCACTTCTGATCTCGATACTATCATTTTTTATCCATTTTAAAAAAAAATAGCCAATTTTAGTGTTTTGGTTTTCGAATTTCGTCCCACTATTTTAACGCTAAAAGCGGGATCAAAATCAAAATTTACTCAATTTGGTACAAAAAATGATAGTATGGGAATCAAAGGGGGACTAACGCATATCCTTTAGGATCAAAATTAAAATTTACTCAACTCGATCACGCTATCTATGCAGCAGTGGGAGATATTACCCATACATGCGTTATAGAATTTTCCGAGCTTCATGCATTATTTAATGACTACTATTTGACGATTCCAGACGTCAAACAACATATACATACATATATGTATGTATGTATGCATGTACTATTATCTCTGTATAATTAATTTAATTTCCAGAAATGCGTGTGTGTATGAATGTAAGATTATAATTAAATTCATAATCGTATGCTCAGATCCAGTTGTATGTCTGCTTTTGATTTGTTTTCACTTTTGTGAAAAATTGAAAACGGTTGAGGGCTGCTAATCATTTCGGGGAGTCGTCGGTTTCTTTCTTTTTTTTTTTTTTTTTTTTTAATCAAGCGTAACCCGCAGTCGCTACTGAAGTGCGCATTGAGTAAACTACGTTCCTATATAATAATCTGCAAACCACACAAGGGAGGTTAACCACACTTGACAAGCCAGGTGTGATCTGATATTGGTGGTGGGATTCAAACTTTGAGACTTTTGGCCTCAAGATAGCACCACTCAAGGGGATAGTCGTCGGTTTCTTTTTCGATTATTTTATTTGTGTATAGTCAATGTTGTGACACGTCGTTTTGTTAGCATTGTTCGTGATTGTGTGAGAACTTTCTCAATAGTCGTTATTCTTGTTTGGCTCTATATTATGGTCTTAATATGGAGTAAATGTTGTATATCAATGCATGATATAGTGTAAAGGTCTAAATAAACATCTGAATCATATGTCAAGTCCCACCTAGACGCATAAATTATTTTTTGGTCCAAATATACCTAAACTATTTAAAAAGTATAATTGGTCTCCTCAACTATTCAAAGTATATCAAATTCATATTTTTCGTTAAACACCGTTAGTTTTTTCGTTAAATAAAATGCACATAAATTCTTCGGCATATTTATAATTGATTCGGACGATGATACAATGTAATGTAGTATGGTTAGAGAACCCCCGTTATGGGCTTTCTAATTATACTCTCAATTTGTCAATCGAGTGTCAAACGATAGAATATTACATGGAAAAATATCGGTGATAATGGTTTGTATTACAAATTAGATTTTAAATCTCAATACCAATTCGATGTTGGATTTTGAAATTAAAAGAGAGGTTTATAACTCCATAATATGAGCTATTTAGTCGTGGTTTCAATTTGTCCGATCGACATTCATATGTGATAGAATTGAGCCTGACACGTTTTAATTAATGAAAAAAACTAACAGTGTTAATGGCAAATGCCAATTTGTTCTTTTTTGAATAGTTTAGGGGATCGATTGTACTTTTTAAATAGTTTAAGTGTGTATTTAGGCAAAAAAATAGTTTATACGTCTAGGTGAAATTTAACATATAATTCATGTATTTTTTTGGCCCTTGTCCCATGATATATGATTGAGATTTAAAAACTAAAATTTAGTGCGCATGTGATGTGAATTTATAAATTTAAGTAAGCGGTCTTCAATTAAAACGGAATTGTCCTGTGGAGATGGAAAATGATATTCGGATGAGATTTTCTAGTTCGAAGTGTGTGTCTCACTATTAAAAAATAAATAGTTTTAATATATATTGTTTATGTTAAGATTCCCTAGGAGTGTAAATGAGTCGAGTCGAGCTCGAACATACGTATATTTAAGCTTGTTTAAAATGATATCAAGCTTTAAAATTTATGTTTGAGCTTGTTTGATTATCTATCTCAAACGAGCTTTAATCGAGTCGAACGCGAGTCAAGTTTGAGTAGTTTAATATTTTTACACATGTTTGCTCATTTTTTACCTATTGAGATCGAGTTCGAACCGAGCTTTAAATTTTATTGAACACAAAATTATGTTCAAACTTGTTTGATATGCTTATCGAATCGAGCTTTTAACGAACGAACATGAGTCGAGTATCGAACTATTTACTTTGATTTTTAGCCCTATTCCCCCCTACAGCGAAAAAATCATCGGCTAATAAAATTATCCATCGAGCCTCCGAATCGTATCTCTTCAGAAAAATGATCTTGTCTCATGGTACCTACTCCGGTCCCCTTACAAAACGTTCGTTATTTAACCGTGGAATAATCAATTACATTAACTAATTAAAAAAATACTAAAAATAATTATAAATCATTATTGAGTGAAATTAACCTTAAATAATAATGTAAAATTAAAGTAATCCAAAAGAAAGTAAAATCGAATAAGAAAAAATGAAAGAACAAAACTAATAATTTTAAAGTTTGGACACACACTTTGGACCATAAGGTTTCATGTGAGAATTAAAAAGTGGGTAGATAAAAATTAAAAATTAATGCTAATAATCTACATTTCAACATCTTTTGATTAAGATAAGCTTTATATATATATAAAGAATAGATATATGCGACAATAATATTATGTAGAAAAAAAAAATGAAAAAAGTGGGCAAAGACAACTTCTTGGTTACAATCCAATTTCCATTATTCAAAACTGTTAGAAAAGCAAAAAAGTCTCAGTTACTGTTGCAATTAATCTTTAGACACAATCATCACATTATTTCAAACTTTTCTTTTCCTCAACTTTATGTATATCTTGACTTTGATCAGAGCTTAAGGGATCACCAAAAAGCCCAAAATTATAACACAAATTAATTCATAATAAGGTACTAATTAATTAAACACATTAATAAAAGAGTACTATACTTTAATTAAACGGTTAAACCTGCCACCAAAATATAATCAAGAACAACTTCCCTCTTCTTTCTCTCTCCTCCCTTTTATAGACATCAAATTTTCCCCTTTTTTTTCTAATTCTCCTCTAATATAATTAAGCTAAAGAAAGAGATGCAACAATGTGAAAGAACTGAAGTTGCTCAAGTAGCTCGTTGGCGTGCATGGTGGCTCGGCCCGCGACGCGCGAGAACAGCTCGTCGCTGAGCCGATCACCGATATGCGCGTCAACCAAGACGCCGCTTACGCTCCGGCAGCTGTTGGCCAGGGCGCGGCCGATCTCCGCCGCGTCGTCAGGGTGGTTCACCACCAGAGGGCTTCCACCTCGGAACACCTCGAGCTTGTTGATGACGAACGCGCCGTCGGCCTCCACCACCTCCTTGAAATCCTCCAAGCTCGCCGCGTAAACCGGAATGTTAAAGTTGTCACGTTTTTCACTAGTGATTAGGCCCTGCCAAATTAATTTGGTCACGTCAAATTAATTTCATATATATATATATATATATATATTAAATATATATGTTAGTAGCGTGCATGTGTCGACAATAAACAAAAATTCTTGAAGAAGTATTATTGGATTAGGATATGATACAATCAAAAGTTGGGACAGCAAATTGTGACCATTTCGAAATGATCGTGCATGTCTAGTTACAATGTGTGACATGATGACATTTACATTGACTTTAATATGTCATATTGATTGTATAGTATTTTTGGGTGACTTGGAAAAAAAAAAAGATTTCAATAAGATAATAAGATAATATATTTTCGAAAGAATCATATATAAATATATGGTCCATTTAATATTATAAAGATTTTACTGTATGCACGCACCTCTTGAACGAGATCATCCCAAGCATCTTGAAAATGAGAGCCGAAGAGAAGCCCGGCCCCGCCTTGGTCGGTCGGGTCGGAGCAAGTCCGACCCAAGCAAACCAAGAACATGGACCCTCCTCTTTTAATCTCTTTGGCTCTTGATCTCAAGAATCCAGCCAAATCACTCTGGAATTGCTGCTTGTATGCATTTGTTGTGCTCTCATTTGCGCCGTGGATGAAAATTCTTCCTTTGTTGTACGCCGTTGATCTCTTGTCCAACACAACATCAGGAACCTATACATACATACATATATATATATATATATAATTAGATTATATTCCCATTTTTAATATATAATTGCATGCATGCACTAATTCAAGTAATATTTCTCAATATATATATATATATATATATATATATATATATATTATTTCTACTGCATGAGTTATAGAATTTATGGGTGAAAACTCAGTAACGTGAACAAATCTGAAAAGTGGTTTTCTGGTGAAACTAGGGGCTATTGTCAAACTGCTTTTGACATTTTAATTTTTTTTATTTAATTATATATTCTTCTCAATTAATCATAACTAAGAGGACATTAATTAATTAAAGCTTTCACAAAAGAATTGTTTAATTAAAAATATTAGCAAAATTTTGTTAAATTTTAATAATTGTGAATTTTAGTAATTAATCAAGCCATGGTTAATTAATTATAATTAACGGATATAATTTGATAAAATTAAATAACACAGTAATAATATAATACCTGAGACAGCCAGTGCAGAGAGAAGGCGGAATAGAAGACGTCGACGGACTTCGCCGGGAAGAGGCGGCGGTAGAAAGTGCCGGGAACTCCGGCGGCGAAGTAAGAGCGGTGGGTGTCGGACGCGAGGCACTCCTCCATGCTGACGCCGCCGTAGGGCGGGAGGAGCTGGAAGAGGGTGTTGAAGTCGTTGGAAGGCAGATCGGAGAAGAAGGCGGAGAACTCCGGCGGATCGCAGCCGGCCGCCTCGTGCCGCTTCATCATGTGCTTGATGATGAACTCCACCATGTATATGGTGTTGCTGCCGCACGAGCACCCCAAGTCCGCCACCACGAACGGAATCTCCGCCGTGCTCAGCCGCACGCCGTCCAGGGTTTCTCTCAGGAGATGCAGCATCGATCGAGCATGCTGCGCCTATACATACACACACACATATATGTATAATACATATAATAATTTTTCGATTAATTAGACGTGTTAGTTATAAGTTGTGTGCGCGTTTCTACGAAAAAATTCGAACCTGAGCTTGAGAGTTGTTAACGTAGCTAGCTTCTCCTTGGCCACCTTTCATGCTCAGCATTCTTTCAAGCTTCATGTTAGAAACGACGACGTTTTCTGCGTTGGGAGCCATTTATATATTTATATATATATATGATGATATATATAACTAATAAAATTGTAAATATAACTACAGTAGTATGTGAAGGATATGATTAAAGTGAGCAAGAAAACATAGTGAGTGAAGTCCTATATATAGAGAGAGAGTTAGAGAGTGGATAAACAATATAATATGTATATATATATATGTATATGTATATGTATATGTGTGTGTCTGCTTTTCTAACATTGTCGCATTTCTCATGTTTCAATATTATGTCAGTATAAAGATATACACACGAGAGAAGTTGGGTGAATTGTAAAAGTATACCTTTAAAAAACAAGTACGGTGTGCTCACACTTAAAATTATTGTTGAAATTTGAATTTGAAATATTCAGTCTCAAACTATAATAATAATTATTGATGGAATTATTTAGATATTTATGGTAAAACTATCATATATATATATATATATATATATCACGGTTGAAATAGAGGATCTCGTCCATTTGTACGGTAAAAGAGGAAATTGTATAAAGTAAAAAAAAAAAAAAAAAAGGCAGAGAATGGGCCGCACATGCAGTTGAAGAAATCAGGCCCAAGATTGACGCCGGATTTCAATTCCATGTTTGAATCTCTACGTAATTAAACTCAATTCAATTAGCTAGGGTTTTAATTTGCCCTTAAATTTCTCTATCAAAGAGTAATATATATATATATATATATATATATATATATATATATATATATATATGTTTATATATATATAGGGGTTGGTTATAATAGAAATTTATCATGGTGTGGGAATGTGGGAATAGACTTGTTTAGTGTAATTTTAGTACTTTTCTTCTTGTATTTTGGTGCTAAAATATTTAGCACTAAAATACAATAAAAAATATTAAAAATAAAAATAAAAAATAGCATCAAAATACAGTAAGAAAGACACTAAAATTATAGTAAACAGGCATTGTTCTCACTTTTCTACACGAAGCACCAATCCCCGTTTCAACCAACTCCTATATATATATATATATATATATATATATATATATATATATATATATATATATATATAGGGGTTGGTTATAATGGGTACTAGGTACTTTCGTGAGAACTAGGAACCATACTTATTTAATATGATTTTGCACTAGCACTAAAATACAACAAGATAAGCTATAATTTTTTTTTAAAAAAAATAGCACTAAAATACAATAAAATAAACTATAAAATTGCACTAAATAAGTATGGTTCCTAGTTCTCACGCGAATACCTATTACTCATTTAAACCTATTCCTATATATATATATCAAATCATAAATAATGAATGAAGAAGATAGGGTAAATATGAAAATCGTGATAATAATTATATTTTAATTGTGTGATTGCACAATTTCAAATTTATCGAAGGAGATCCTCTATCCTAATAAATAGGAATAATGTGGAAGCAATAGTGTGAGATTCCATTTATAGACCTCACTTTCTACAAAATCAATATTCGATTCTTATTTTGTAAAATTATAAAATTTTACAAAAACCATTATACTAATCATGGATATTTAAAAGAGCTTTACTGTTAGAATTTAAATATATATATATATATATATATATAAATGATTGTTTGATTTACATAATATTTAAATCGTGTTCTACGTATTTTAAACATTAACTCGTCAAATTTTTTTAACGAGAAATCCGTGACCGCTATTGTGGGTGCATTCTGGATTAACAGTACTGCCGCTTCCGAGAGTAAGCCTTGTGCGATTTAACTAAACATTGATAAAATTTAAACTAATGATATTTTTAGTCACGAGCTATCAACTAGTCTAGAAATTTTTACTTTATATATTGTCACATTATCTTATAATAACGTTTTTTTAACTAAAGGGATTGCAAAAAGTCTCAATTATGCAGCGCAGTTATGGGGATGGAAATTCTATAGCTCTAGACTAGACTTCAATTTTTTATTTTAAGATCAATATGCTTTTGCTATACTTTACATAATTTTATAATTAATATTAAGGAATAACATATTCATTATTATTATTATTATTATTATTATTATGTTGGAGAAAGTAGACCAAAAAAATCTGAAAAAGATAAAAGTTATGAAGTTGTTATTTGAAATTACTATTCCCATATGCATTGCCTACACCCACATGGGCTGAAAAATAAATCAAATAGTTTGATACTTGATTCGTCATCGTTCACTAAAAGCTCATCTGGGCTCCGTTCAATAAGAATACCAAACAAGCTTGAAAATAATTATGTGATTGATAATTAAGATTTGAAGCACGACCCAAAACTCAAACTCGATAAGTAAAAAAAATGAAGCAAACAAGTACAAAAATATCAAATTTTACTCGAGTTCGACTTGTGTGTGTTCAATTCAATTAAAGATCGTCTAAACTCAACTCAATATGTAATAAAATAAAATCAAACATAATTTTTAACCATCGATATTACTTCAAACTAGGGGTGTTAAATCGGGCCGCTTGGCCGGACCAGACCAATGGCAAAAATCAGGTCAAGCAGCGGACCATAGTTTATTTTTCCATTTTTTAGGCTAGACAGTTCGGTCCATTTGAATTTTCAAGCCGGCCTGAAATCATTTCAGATCAACAAAATCTTGGACCAACCCAACCCGATTTCAAGATGAATAGACCGGGTCTAAATTATCACCCCTACTTAAATTTTTTTTTTTTTACTCACACACCCGATCTGTAGTATTGAAGAGATTCGAATCCGTAACTTTTAATTTTCAAACAACCTCACTCCACCACTAGATCATTCACCTTGAATTGACTAGATAGTGCCCTACACACGTGTTACGTGTAAAAGGAATAGAGTATCAAAGTTTAATTAGATTTGACTGATCTTAGGTTTGGAATTAAATATTTAGCAATTTGGAAAATCTTGAAAAAGGCATAATGTGGGGCCAACTATTTTGCTTGTTCGGCGCAATGCTGCTTTATTATTCAACTAATAACGGAAAAAACTGACTTTGCCATATTTAATTCATGATTAAGAAACTAAACACTAATCTTGCTTTCCTTAATCAATAATCTAGTCTTGTTTTAGAAAGAGGGTCATTAAATAATTGTAGTAAATGTGAAGCAGTCAGTGTATACGTATGTTTTTAAATTTGTAGTGATTGTTAATCATTATACTTTTTAGCAACTTATAATCTTATTGAATGAAGACATTAATTGGTAGTTGGAATAGTTTGCAATAGTAATTAACTGCTTTATTGTCGTTTATGTAAAGGCATCATTAATCAATGGTCACATAGCTTTGAGGGGGGAACCCTTTTGATGATCAAAAGGAGATTAGAGAGATCTAAGCAAAGATAATTATGTTTTCTAATCAACAAATCAGTCAAAATTGAATAGTAATTTCATGCAAAATTACAACATCCTCTACATTTTTAGAATTGCTTTTGAAGTTGAATGCAAAGATTGACCCACACAATAGTAATTAATTGAATTACATATATGAATCCGCTTCCATAGTTAAATATTACTATATATGTATGATATTGTATTTTTATCATATATATATATATATATATATATCAATTATATGTAATATTTCTCATTTTATATACTTTATATAGGTATGATAATTGAATATATATATATATATAGTAATATTAAATTGTAATTTGGGAAATAATTGAAGGGCCCCAATGTTAAGGGTGGGACGGTAATTAGGTATACCTTACTTTTTTCATCAGATTTTTACCTTACCTTACTTGTACGCGCAGTGTGGAGAAAATCAATATTGTTACCTTACCTTAACATTCGGTATACCTTCATACAATATACCTGAATTTCAGTATGAAACAAAATGAATAAATGTCTTAATTTTATTTCGGTATACCTTACCATACCATCTTACGGTATATCTCATATATTTACTAAAAATATGAAACACTCCTAATAACGATCAAAATTCAACAAAATAAAATAAATCTTTTTATGTCACGATAATTAAACTCCAATAAAATAAAATAGATCTAATAATTCAAATTTAACACTCTAATGCAAAAAATTAAAATAAAAACAACCACGTGATATCCCAACAAATACTAGAAATAAAAATAAGTCGAGTCTAGAATGTTTCCCAAAAACTAATACAGTCGTCAAACTTGAATCTCAAGAAACCTGCAAAATTAACAATTATATTAGTATTTTAATTACAAGTTATAAAACAAAATGAAAAAGTAAAGTACATGAGAACACAATCTTACTTTTTAAATTACACCAAAGACTAAGTGGAAACGTTAGAGAAAGTTTGAGTGACATCTTGATTACCGTTTGCCTATGTAAAATAATCATTAGAAATTAATAATCCACTTTATTTTATATTAATATAATTAAATATATATTATATAAATTTAAACTTTAGCAAATAAAGAAACTCTTACTCTTTTCAATTTCTTCAATTTCTTTAGTATAACATAAAATTAAGTATAAATGCTAGATATTGTAAATTTACTAAATAATGTAATAAATAGTAAATTAGATAAGATATCTTAAAGTTACTAAATATATATATATATATATATGCATGTATAATATTTATACTAAGTATTACATATTTACATAACAATCATCTCTTAAAGTAAATTTTGTAAATTTACTAAATAATGTAATAAATAGTAAATTAGATAAGATATCATAAAGTTACTAAATATATATATAGTAAATTAGATAAGATATCTTAAAGTTACTAAGTATTACATATTTACATAACAATCATCTCTTAAAGTAAATTTCTTAAATTTACTAAATAATATAATAAATAGTAAATTAGATAAGATTTCATAAATTTGCTAAATGAAGTAATAAATAGTAAATTAGATAAGATATCTTAAAGCTACTATATATATATATATATATATGTGTATGTATGTATAATATTTATACTAAGTAATACTTATTTACATAACAATCATCTCTTATACTCTCTCAAACACATATGTTAATTTAAATGTATAATTAAATGAATTAATGTAGTTGCTAAATATATTATTATTATTATTATTATTATTTGTGTTCTTATTTCTCATTTCTATTTATCGTATTATAATTAAATTATAATTGTAATTTGAATATAAGATTGTGGAAAAAATTAATATTAATTATTTCATGTAATTTAAATTATTCATTATTTAATTATAATTCATGTATAATTAGGTATAGTAAATATTTTATATCAACATATATACATTTAATTTGGTATATAACGGTATACCGATATATACCGTTAGTTCATCATATACCACACCAACGGTATATACCGCACAAACAGTATATACCAGTATACCATTATATACCGTACAAACGGTATATACCGGTATACCAATATATATCGCACAAACGGTATATACCGGTATATACCGCACTAACGGTATATACCGGTACAATAGTATATGTCAAACTAACGGTATATACTGAAAAAGTTCAGTATATCGTTGGTGTATCTCAATTTTTAAAATTTCATACCGTTACCTTACCGAAAAATCTCGGTACAGTATCAAACTTTACCGAAAATACCAATATACCTTAGAGTTCGATATTCCGATATTTTTTTCGGTAAGATAAGTACGGTATGACGGTATTTTTTACTAGCCCTAGTTGTAGCAAACACAATTAAGCTGATATTTAATTTCATATCCTTTGTTTTAATAATAATTAAGGAAATTTACCGGAGCTCGCATGCAAATTATAAGCAAGAAAAAAAGCACTAGAAAAATTATGTGTGAATTGAAATCACCTACAAATTACATGAGATGAGAAATAAATTGCACTAGGAAAATCATGTATGGTTGACTAGATTTGAAGTGCTCTCGAATAGTTTGTAAATTAACCAATGCAATTGACAGCACAAGTGAGACAAATAGCACTAGGAAAATCATGTGTGTTCTAGAACATCAGCAGGTTAACATCATGTGCGCTCTTCATATCTTACTGTCAAATTATAAGTTTTTCTTCATTTCAATTTATTGTGTTTTAATTTAACTTTACAATTGTTAATGTGTTAATATGTGAAAATATTCATTATTACTTAAAAAATCATGTAAACATCCACTTTTAAAAATATAATGTTTATAACCTCATCCTTATAATGAATATACGAGTACAAGAGTGCAACGATACAAGTAGTTCAAGTCGTGTTCTCGTGCATTAATTTAATACTGGTTTAATACACGAGTACACGATTAGTTCAATGTGGCAATTCAAAATATCCCATACATGAAAACACAATTAGGGTCATTTGTGTATACATGCAGCAGTTGATCATTAAATCGATACACGACTGCATGCGTAAAATGTCTACTCATGCACTAATTATAAAATGCATAGATACATGAGTGCACGAGTTTGCTAATTCGTGCACTCGTGCAACAATTAAAAATGAGATATTGCACGAGTTCACAAATAAATTGTTCACGAATCAACTCCAATACTCGTGTACCAAAAGAAATTGATTCGTGCACCAAAGAACATTCAATTTTTTTCCACCCATTCCAAAGAAAGATTAAAAAAAAATTAAATATCTAGATCGATAAAAAGAGTACAAATTTGTAAATATCATATACCTTATTGCCGCAAAAAATAACACGGGCGATGTCAATAAAACTTCAAAAAAATCTCAAATTCGCAAAGAATCTTTAATTTTCGATATTGCAACGGATAATTTATTGTTGAAACGGGAATTAGAGGGGAAGAATCGTGATAATCTTCAAAAATTATAACTTGATGATCTTCACCAATGGTAGTTTTGTTTCAATTGATAAAACAGGGATTGAAAAATGAGAGAGGCGAGAGAACGGTATTTGTAGAGGAAAAGAGAGAGAAATCATATCTTTTTCCTAATAGTATTGATATATGATTATATAGATATACATAAATAATAATTATTAATAATAAATATGGAACTAAGGGTATTGTAAATTACTATTTACATTATTTAATAATAACTATTTAAAAATT
This sequence comes from Perilla frutescens, assembly GCA_026008535.1. Taxonomy (NCBI): domain Eukaryota; kingdom Viridiplantae; phylum Streptophyta; class Magnoliopsida; order Lamiales; family Lamiaceae; genus Perilla; species Perilla frutescens. The sequence continues at coordinate 69,865,729 of BRKX01000004.1, forward strand.
TCTCTCAGTGTTAATTATAGTCCGTTATGTCCTGCCAATTATGGTTTATAACCATTTTCAATATTTAATCTTCATATTTTAATTAATTGTGATGGTTAACTATTTCATAATTAGAATTTATATATTTTTTTATTTTTTTATAAATATAGATTATGATTAATTAATTATGTTACAATATTAACTTTTTTATAATAATTAATTATATTATTAAAATCATAAATTCTTTTAATGAAATACAAAAGGTTTAATATTAAAAAAAAAATTGAACCCCAAAAATCATCCCACCCACCCCACAATGAGTTAACAAACTGATTTCTTATATATCTCATGCTTCATTGATATGGAATCCTCAACTTCACATTCTAAACATTAAATATTTGAATGGAAACATGAGATTATATAAAGCAAGGTACATGCATATATACATATATACATAATATTAAACATAATTGTCTAAGATTGAAAAAGAAATGTCGTCCCATCTGTGACTGTACGTAGTTGACCAACGAAATGAAAAGTGTTGCAGGAAATTAATTAATGATTTATTTATCTGAATCCGACCATATACATACATATATATATATATATGTGTGTATATATATACAGACATATACTACAGTACTAGTGCATGGTGGCGATGTGGCAGCACCTCCGCCTGCATCACTACACCGTTGTCGGCATATATCATCGCCAATTCCTTTCAACTTCATTTCTCTCTCTCTAGATCTCTCTCTCTCTCTTAATCATATATATATATATATATATATATATATATATTATCATTAACTCATGCGATTCGATCTAATTAAATAATAATCATACCTTAAAATTGAATGAATATAATGGTTGGGTTGGTACTAGCTAGCTAGCTAGATACTTGATTATGATTATTGGCAAATAAATACATATAAATTACAAATAAAATTTAGATATATATATATATATATATATGAATGAATGTGATATATATTGATGAGTGCGCGAAAGCCAAAGCCCCGGAGTTTTGTCTGTGATGCAATCTTATTTTGTCGGAGCAAACAGTGGTGCTTTAATTAATTTCTCTTCTTTATTTTTTGGCCTTTTTCGATCTACCTAATTTTGTGACATTTGATATCCAAACCCTATTAAATCCCTATCGCTTTCTCCACCAACATTTTCATTTTGTATCGTATCTCATAATACGTGACCACATTTAATTCATCATATATCATGAGGTGGATTCTAGCTAGCTTGCTTCCTATAAACTTCAATCATTACGTTTCTTTCACAAACGCAATTTTAAGTATTTATCCCTAGGGATGAGTTAAAAACCGAAAAAAATTGAAAATCGAACGAACAGAACAAATTTCTATTCATTAGATTCGGTTTAATTATTTTTAATAGAAATTCGGTCCTCAGTCCGGGTCGGTCTGGCAGAAAACAGACCGAATAGACCGAGTCATTTTAATTATTATTAATTTATTATTTTTTAATTGTTATTTATTGGATACTGTTAAGAAACTATGACAAGAAAGCGGCGAATATGAAGAAACAAAACAACACAAGAATTTACGTGGAAAACCCAAATCTGGAAAAACCACAGGTAGAGGAGGATTTCACTATATGAGTTGAAAACGGGTACAAAGATTATTCAATAATCAACGACCCAACCCAATCCCTCAAGCCACAACTACGGTGCGAAAAAGTCCAAGTTTGTCACACCGCAAGCTTCTCGGGCTCAACCCAAATAAATTCGGTTCACCAAACATCAACAGATACTCCAGATGTTTCATGTTTGTATATATTGTTATATGTTTGCTTAGTTTTTTATATTGATTAGTTATAAAGGTTTATATATGATATTAGTTATAGATTTGTGAAATTTGTCTATTATTTAGGTTACTATTTTCACAATTAGTCAAGCAATTTAAAATCGAGAAAAATAAAAAGAAATAGAAAAATCCAACTGGGCCAAACCGGACTAAACCGATTTTGTTCGGTCCTAAATATTTCCCAATTCGGTCTATTCGATTTTATGATTTCTAGACCGAAATAGACCGAATGCTCACCCTTATTTATCTATATTTAATTTCTATATGAAATCAAATATGGGTGTATAACTTTAATCTAATAATTCCTAACTTTGAAATTGTATTAATTAATTGATCGTGTGTATTTTTATGTTATTTTTTGGTCACTTTTTAGCGTGGATGTATACGCTTCTCATGATATTGATAGGCTTGGATTTTGTTGGAAATCCATATTAATGCTGTCTACTACACATGTGCATAAATAATTTATAAAGTACTGTTCAAACTCTGGCCACTTATTATAAATATACGTACTATAACACTCTCTCTCTCTCTCTCTCTCTCTCTCTCTCTCTCACTCATATTTTTTCTCCTATATCTTTCTTTTTTTTTTCTTTTATCTTTTTTTTTCTCTTTTGTGTGTTGAAATTTTATAAAACACATATTTTCATTACTAAAATTATTTTATATATTAATTAAATAAATATTATTGCATTCATTTAAATGCATAATACATAAACATTACAATAATAATACAAAGTCACAGATGTAATATAATAAATAATACAGATACATAATTAATAATGATAGAAACACATTACGATAACAATACAATATTGAAAATGCAATACACTTATTTTAGCTAATAATCTACAAAACCACTTCCAGATCCAGATCATCCCATATCTGGAACACGCATTCGGAGTTCTTCAAAGTCGATTCACAACTATGTCAAATCCAGCACGCTATTGGAAGAAAGAAGATTTGTAAGATATAATGGTTGCGTGCATTATCATGCATAATATAATAGTTGAGGATGAACGAGACCTTGATGCGCCAATTGATGATGCAAGAAAAGTGCCAATTATAGATGTTGAAATGACGAATGACGGAATAGATCAATTTCAGGCATTTTTTGCCCGATTAAAAAAAAAATCAAAGACAAAGGTGCTAACTTGAAACTTCGTGATGCTTTGATTGATTATTTGTGGGAAGAATTTTTAAATTTAGAAAAATAATTTGTATTTCATGTAATTTATGCTTTTGTTAAATTATCTATTATGAAATGTTGGTTTTATTTAAAATAAATAAATCGTGTTATTCTGAAATTTTACAATTTTGAAAAACAATAATTGCTTATTTCTTTATTAAATAAAAAAATATTACAATATATATATATATGTATACATATAACCATATATTTAATTTAACAATTCAATAATAAAAATTAAATGGATAGTAGTAAGTATAAAAATGAATATTTTATTGTTAAGTAAAATATAGAGAGGTGTTGTTAGAGATAAATATTGAAAATCTATAATTTTATTTCTATAATAGTATAGAGTTAATTGTATTGTAGGGTTTATTGTTGGGGATGGTCTTAGAACGTCTCCAACGGGACGTATCTATCACTGCATTTTTAGTTTTTTTTTTAATTTCTTTATTTTTTTTTATTTTATATATATTGTTTGTTATTTATTTTATATTTTAAATAATGAGGTGTAATTAATATTAAGATTTCTTATACATGATAAATTTAAATAAATACAAATATTGAAACATAAAATTAAATTAGATAAGAATTAGATCAACAATAAAAATACTAAAATAAATAAAATTACACTAACAATAAAAACTACATAAAAAAATTAAAATAGATAAAAGTACATGAAATAAAAACATAAAAATACACATAAAATAAAATAAAAAGATAAGAATATTTTCCTAATAATACATAAAAATATTAAAATATATAAAATTACATGAAATAAAAACCTAAAAATACTCATAAAATAAAATAAAATAAAAATATACAAATATTTTCGTGCTTGGTTTAGAAAAACCAAGATGTAGAAGCACATTAAAATATATTATTATGTAATTTTATGTTTGTTTTGTAATATTTTAATAAATAATACTTTTATTTTATATTAATTCAAATATATTTGTTCTAAAAAATATTTCAATAATTATTATGAAATGTTGAATTTAAGTATAGATATCCATTAAATGAAATTTCGTATATTATTATATGTTATCAATTATAAAATAATAATTGTAAAGGGAATATTATGGAATATTCTCTTTTGGTTTAGAATTATAGTACAAACTGTTGAATATGAAATTGAGAATCTACTGCATTTTAGTGATAATAATGTTGTATTATAGTGCACACGGTTAGAGATGACCTTATAACATTCTTCGAATTTAGCGGTTATTTTTCTTTTTATTTTAATATTGATAAATTTTTTTGGTAAACAAAATTTATTTTTTTCTTTAACCTTAATCAATGGTACCTTGGTAATTAATACTATAAACGTGGGCCTAGAATATAGAAGCTAACCAAATATAATCTTGATTTCTTTTGTCTAGATAAAGATACACGCAACCTTCGCGATTGCATGGGATCATCTATGTCATATTTGGTGTTTTAATCCGTGTTCCACGATTAAATTTATGAATTTTTCTTTCATTTTTTCATCAATTTTAATTTATTATATTTTAATTTAATTTTATAATTATTTTTTAGGGTTCACTCCACCGAATTAGAGTTTATAATTATTTTTTACTATTTAATTTTTAAAGAAATCATCATTATGATTGATTATTTTAAAAATATGATATATAATTTTTTAAATAATTTCAAACTTTTGTTGATAGATGTTACTAGATCAATTATGTTGTAATTAATTTTTATTTTTGTAATATCTATTATTAAACCTGTAAATTTCGATTGTGAAATACGAGTGGGATCACTAAATGTGGAATAGAGAACGTAATATTGCTTATCCTTAGATAATTTATTTTTAGATTATTAAAAGTTCCAATAATTGTAACTATACATATATATATATATATATATATATGAACGTGTATTAATTAAGTTTCAATGTAAGTTATTAATTAGTGGTAAAATGCACCTTTTTTTTTGTTAATGGTAATTCGCGGTCGCTATCCAGGTGTGCACTGAGTAAATTTCACCCCTGTATAATAACCTGCAAATTACACACAAAAAATAAATTACACCAAGAAAATCATGCGTGACAAACTCGATCTAAAGATGACGTCGGTGGAATTTGAACCCGAGATATCTGATCTCAAACTACCCTACACCATGCATTATATTAGCATTAGCATTGGGTGTGGCATGTGGAAATTATAAATATTGTAATTTATGAAGAAGTTAAAAATAAATGATTTTGTCCTCTCTCTCTCCCTGTGGAGATGTGTGTAGCTATAAATTGTAGGGAGTGTATAATTATTTAGGCATGAGTTGAATGAGAAACACTATGCAGGTGGAATGAGGAACACATTTTCCCATATTATTCAATTTTCTCATCTTTGTGTTGTTCATTTTTGAGGCACAATTCCAACATGGCCCCAGCTTATCTGCTCTCAATAGTCAATACACACACCCACTACTAATTAAATTCATTTCATTTCATTTCTTCAATATATATATATATATATATATATATATATATATATATATATATACCCTTCGTCCCGATTATATAGTCTCTTTTACTATTTTGAATTGTCCCAATTATATAGTCTCATTATTATAGTATTATTAATTTTCATAATAATGTACAAATAAACCCTTGTTGAATCTTGGAAATTAAAAAAAAATAACAACTTAAAAGTTGAAAGCCATAAATATTCAATGAAAGTATTATTGGAAGTTTAGCTTTAATATATTGCTTTCAGAAATATTTTTAATTTACGTGCGAGGAGAAATGAGACTAAATAATTGGGACAGAGAGATTATGTATGTATGTATGTATGTGTGTGTGTATATATATATTGCTACGTACGCTTTACCATCATCAAAAAATTACATCTCTCTCTCTCTCTTAGTAACATTTTCATTTTCACTTGTATTATTTTTTAGAATTAAACACGCACACAGCTCATATGAGCACGTTAAACTCAAAAAGTTAATAATATTAAAGTTGACATAATTTGTTATATATCATGGACAGGCTCTATACAATTATTTAGGGTTTATTCCATCCAATTAGAATATTAATTATTTTTTTAATATTTAATTTTTATTTTTTAGGTAATATAAATTTTTGGGGTTGATTATTTCAAACTTAGGGTATATAATTTTTTTAAAAATTAATTTTTAGCAATAAATATTAATTATGATTAGTTATAATATAATAGATTTTATTTTTATAAAAAATATTATTAACAATATACAATTTTAATATTATCACACAGTTGACACACACAAGTTGGGACAGACTAGAGGATATCTACTCTTCTTTTATTTCATTTTCACTCGTATTAATCAAATGTATACTCCATCCGTCTCAATTATATAGTCCATATTACTATTTAAGGGTGTTCCAATCATATAGTCTCATCACTATAATTAGTATTATTTTTCATAAGAATGTGCAAATACACCCTTATTAGATTTTAGTAATTAAAAGCCAACTGCTTAATTTTTTTTAAAGTTATAAATTTTAAATAGGGGTAATGTTGGAAGTTTAAGCTTATGTATCCTGTTTTCATAAATATTTTTAATTTACACGCGAGCAAAAAGAGAGACTGTATAATTAAGACGGAGAGAGTATATCCCAAAAACATATATTAAGAATGTGTATTTAATTTAGAGGAAATTCATTTCAAAAACTTATAATGAACACAATTTTCCCATTATACCTTTATTTGATCATCTAAACTATTAATATATATATATATATAAAAGAAAAGGAAAACTTCATCCTCCTTTAACAAAGAATGGATCAATGGGGAGAAGGAAAAAAAAAATTAGGCAGCTATTTTTGGGTCGAAATGAGTATTTGTATTGAGCATTTACTTCCTTTGTCTAGTTTGAATGGGATAATCGAAGTACTCATTATGTTACATTTTGAGTTTTTGGATTATTATGATTTATGATGATCGATTTGTATCCCACTATATATATATATATATATATATATATATATATATATATATATATATATATATATATATATATATATATATATATAGGATATGGTTCATATGAGAATACCTTGTTGGTGTGAGAAATGAGAACACATCTTACACCATCCAATTTAATGATCCAATGGTTGTGATTTAAGGTGGCAATTTCATAAATAATAGGGCAAAAAATAAGGAATGAGGGCTATTTTCGTCCAAATCCATTAAAATTGATGATGTCAGCAATTAAAAAAAAATCTTAAAAACTTTAATCGACTATAACTTCCTCGTTTTTAATCCAATGCACACAAAAAATATATCAAATTAAAGCTCTATTCATGCTCTTTCATTTAAGATGTCGAAAGGCTATGTTTGGATGAAAAAATATGAACGAAAAATAAAAAAGAAATTTTTTTACGCGTGCCCAGGTTGTAAATGCTTTCGTTAGCATATAATAATTCTTCGTCAGCATTATGATAACATATGAACGTATGCTAATAAAGCATTTGTCATATGCTAACATAATATATTCGATGTACTAACAAAGAATTATCATAATGCTAACATAGTATAAATTTATTAGGGTTTATTAAATCTCAATTATGGTTTATTTAATCTCGATTATGGTTTATTCCATCTAATTATCATTATTCTTTTGAAATTTAATTTTTTGTTTATAATTCTTAATTGATTATTATGGTTTATCCTATCCAATTATAATTTATAACGTATGTTGATAGAGTATTGTCATATGCTAACATAGTGTATTCGCAATGCTGACGAACCAAAACTATAATGCTAACGTAGTACAAATATATTATTATTATTATGATTTCTTTCAACTCATTTAGGGTTTACCACATCCAATCAATGTTTATTTCATCTAATTAGGTTTATTTCATCCAATTATGATTTTTTCCATTTAATTAGTGTTTATTAAATCGAATTAGGTTTATAATTAATTTTTAGAATATTTTTTTCGCCAATAATATTTGAAAACTTTAATTAGCATAACTATAATGCTTCGTTAGCATTATGATAATACTTCGTTAGCATAACGATCTGTTATCAAATCCTCCGCGATTTTTATAAGAATTACCAAATTACAGTAATACCCCGTGCGAAAAACTTTTCAGATATTACAAAATTGCCACCGCCTTTTTCATCAAATCTGGACCTTTAATTTTTGATGGATGTGTGGTGTGAGATGTGTTCTCATTTCTCACACAAGGGGTTATTTTTATATAACCCCACCCCTATATATATATATATATATATATATATATATATATATATATATGTATATATATTACCATGAGGTATTTATGCTTGAACTAGTGATTTAAACCTCCTTATAATAATCAAATGTATACATGAGATTTATTAATAAACTAAGGCAAAACACATTCATAAGTCCCTATACTTTTATGTTTTGTTTTGATAGGTCCTTATACAATTTTTAGATTTTAGTGGGTCCTTCTATTTCAAAAATACATTTTTCTCAAGTCCCTGTACTTTTTTATTTTGTTTCGAAAGGTCCCTGTACAACTTTTATATTTTAATAGGTCCTTCTACTTTTATTTTTAATTTTATCAAATCCTTGTTTCATTAAAAGAATATCTAATAGGGGGTTAATTTGTTTATTATTTAACATAATCCAATTATTACAAATTATTATTAAACTTTGGTCAATAATTAAAAAATAAAAATCTAAAAGTTATAGTGTAATTGTTCTTGAAACTAATTCAAAGTTATAGTGTTTTTTGTCTATTATATGAAATTAAACTTGAATTTTTTATTAAAATTTAAGTACATTCTCAATTGAATATAGAAAAAAAAGATTAAATTAAAGTGTTTATAAAAAATGAATTGATAACAGTGGACAAATTAAGGCAATGTTCCTGCGCCACTTCTCTTTTGACGGGAGTTCCCCATACATTCTTTTATATTTTAAATATATTATTATATACGTAAATGTATAAATAAATAACATAAAAATTATTTACTAATTTAAGTGTTAATTATTTAAATAATAAAAAAATTAAGTAATTTGTTACTTTTATTAAAAACATTAAGGACTAGATCATATCAAATATGTAAAGCAGAAGGATTTAATAAAAAAAAAAAGTGTACAAAGATTTATCAAAATAAAATATCAAAGTACAAGGACTAAGAAAATGCAGTGTCAAAGTAGAAAGGACCTAGTAAAACATAAAAATATATAGGGACCTATTGAAATAAAATATAAGAGTACATGGACCTAAGAATGTGTTTTGCCATAAACTAATCCTCATACATACATACATACATACATATATCATATTCGCATTGTATATCAATTTCTTTGTTCATAGCACAGGAAAGTAATTATTAATTAACCATATCCAAATTGATATCAATTAATTAGATGTAAATCAAGTTAAGGTATTCATTAAAAAGGTGGAGGACAATATTAATTATAGCCAATTTGATGATAACATTGTACTTTTCACATGTATAGTAAAACCTTCTAAATTTTTAGGATAATCAAAATTATATATTATATATATATCGGCATCTTTAAAAATTATACATATAGGGAATCATAAAAACTTGAGTTAGATCGTTAGCTTTTGATAGTTTGGATCCACGGTATCATGTTTAAGATACATTCTATCGTATTCTCAATGTTTGAAGATTTAACAAAAATAACCCAACATTTTAATAATTACAATTTAATTCCCAACGTTTGAATATTCTAACATAAATAACCCAACGTTTAATATTAATAATTTAATTCCCAATGTTTGAACATTTTAACATAAATGACCCGATAATTTAAGCGAAAAAAATAATTTTGGTCATTTTTCGGCAAAAATGTTAGTCCGTTGTATGGGTTTCTAGCTCACTTGAGAGTAAATGTGATTGAAATCGATCAAAATGATTTTTTTCACCTAAATTATCGGGTCATTTCTGTTAAAATGTTCAAACATTGGGAATTAAATTGTAATTATTAAAACGTTAGGTTATTTTTGTTAAAACCTTCAAACGTTGGGAATTAAATTGTAATTTGCCCTTGATCTTATATCAGACTGAGTGTATGATATAATTAATCAATTGAATTACTTCTTATAAAAACTATTAGGTCTCCTATAGTCATAGGTGCTATATATATATATATATATATATATATATATATATATATATATATTATGCATTGCGTGTTCATGTTCTTGTGAGTAATTAAATTAATATAGCAATTAATTTAACTTGCTGTTCAAGGATATAGATTATAGAACTTGTGTTCATTCGAGGGACAATCAATCTATATATAATAATGATATTAGGGAAAAGTTCCAAATATGATCCAAATTATTTTGTGAGTCTCTATTGTACTTATTATTTATTTATTTTTATTTTTTCTCATTTTTTCTTCGATTTTAATTTTTTGTACTTTAGTTTAATTTTATACTTATTATTTAGGGTTCACGCTACTCGATTAGGATTTATTATAAGTTTTTAGTATTCAATTTTTCAAATAATCAATTCATAACTAAAAAATATAAATTAAATACTAAAAGAATACAATGCACTTTAATTGAGTAAGATGAACCCTAAATAATCAATGTAAAATTAAATTAAAGCACAATAAATTGAAATTAAAGAAAAAAAAATTTAAAAAAAAAAGTCAAATGCGCAATAGAGAATGCAATACCAAATGTGCAATAGATGATTTTCACCGCCAGATTCAATTGAGCATTTTTACTTTTAAAATCAGATCAATTGGATCATTCCATTAGTCCTTCTACTACACTAATGGTCGTCGATCGAAAAGCCACATTAATCTCATTTCCTTACAGTCCAGGCCACGAACTTCAAAAACTCACGATGAATTTTGTCGAATTGCAGACAAAATCTTGACTCAAATTTCGTTGAAATTCATGTGACTATAAGTATCTTCGATCTGTGTGAGACTCTCCAGTCGTCTCCAACAACCCTGATAATACGTGTACCTTTAAAAAGACCCTATATCATTAGATTTCTAACAGTACCTTCGATTTATGGGTGTGAGTGTTGCATGTAGCAAAGGGAAAATTCTATGACGCGTGAAGACGTGGTGTGTCATTTGCCATAATAGACCTAATGTGTCACTTTAATGTTCACAATAAATCTATTTAGACACGTGATACACTACCTCAGCATGCGTGATAGAATTTTCGGTAGCAAAGCATCCAATGAATTAGTAGTGAAGTAAGGGAAAGGATAAGCTTTTTGATTTCGTAGGAGGTACAACAAGTGTATATATTTGTATGAGGTTGCAAATTAAAATGGAATGAAATATAATGATACTGTTTTGAAGAAGCCGACACCCTAATTACTCAACTGCATTACTGTTTATACATATCACTTTTAATTTATTCATCTTCATCTCAAATATCATTACTGTTTATCCACGTGGCAGCACAGGAGCAAGGCCACAACACCTGGCCCCTCTCTAATTATCATATTTATCATTCCCTCTATTATATTTGCTCCTCAATCATAATTAGCTACTACAAATTGCAATCCAATCCAAAGCATGGAAGGACAGCAATCATCTCTTCACTAAAAACTTGTGTTGGAACGACTCGAAATTCGGGTTGGAAATCAAACTAAATAGCTCGATACTCAATTCGTGTTTGTTCGTTTGAGTTCGATTTGATAAACATATCATACAAGTTTGAACATAATTTTGTGTTTGATGAGATTTAAAGTTCGGCTCGAACTTGAGCTCGATAAGTCAGAATTGAGCAAATATGTGTAAAAATATCAAATTATTTGAGCTCGACTCGTGTCCGACTCGATTAAAGATTGTTTGAGTTTGACTAGATATGTAATCAAACAACCTCAAACATAAATTTTAAAGATCGAAAATATTTCAAACAAACTTGAACATATTTACATTTGAACTCGGCTCGATATCAATCAAACAATAGTTGTATCTGAATCCAAATTTCTATTCGGTGACATATTTATAATGATAAATATCATATTTTAATCTGATCTTTAAACTGATTAACAAAAGTATTTTAACCTTTAAAAAGTTATAATTATGTCATAACTTTTTAGCGTTTTTTACAAATGCAGCACCGAAATAAATTTCCGTCGTCTAAAATATGACATGGCTTGTTTGGATCTTGCGTGAAAGTTTTTGCCAAAATGAGAAAATTACGTAAAAATTGACAAGGCCCACATCAACATATTGGGTTAAAATTTCAGACAAGATCATGATTCCTGACTAACCACGTCATATTTTAGACATAAATTTTAATATAATGCTAAATTTGTGAGAATGCTAAAAAATCATGATATTTTTATAATTTTTTATGAGTCATGACAATTTCATAATTTTACTAATGTTTGAGTGCATTTAAAAATAAATGAGTACCATTAATAAATTTTGACCCGAAAAATAATCAAACATAGGGCTCCTCCATATCTCTTCAAAATGAAAATGGAGCTATTCCAAGATGTAAGATGTAAAATCATACACTTCGAGCCCAATAATAAGCACATTTCTCCATCTTCAATTTTTAATGAAATCGCAATTAATTCAGGATCAACTTCGTATGTTAAAAAAAATTAATAATTCAATAATTGGGAGCTAATAAAAGTAAGTAGTGGTCACATTTTTACATCCAACAATCAATCATGCAAGTCTTTTTTGAGAATAAGCACTACAAGGGTTCAGAAAAGTTCCATTTAAATCCAACTATCAATAAAATGATACAGGCTACAGGCTACAATTAAGAGCTAAGTATTGTACACAAAACTGGATTTGAGCATCCTGCTTCACAGTGAAAGTGCCACTTTTGCTACCTGTTACACACAAACTGCTCAATGTTACAGCAAAATTGCAACCTCAGAAAAAGGCTTTCCACATGAAATGAGCATTCAAAAAGAAACTCACAATTGCATACAAGATTTTACTGACTCTGACTCAGTTATCTTTGGTAATGGTAAACACTTGTAATCGACGAATGGCGTTTACTACGGAGGTTTAGCAAAAGGGCATGACGGGATTGAGATGAACATTGCAAGATGCAAACTAATCTCTACTTCATCAGCCTTTTCATCTAACCAAATTAATATATACATATACTAACCTGATAAGAATGTAATGCACTAAAAGAGGTCAGTATAATTTACTTACCTAATAACCCTGCAACATTCTTTAACAGGAAATATCCCGGAATAGCCCTTTTGCTTCATCATATATCCATCTGTAAAATAAAACGACGAATGAAAACTATGAATACATAATACTCAGAAAAAAAAAAAAAAAGAACCAGCTCAGCTGCACCCCTATTTCATTAAAGTAATTTGACTAGGGTAAAGGGATCCGTTCTGCACACGTGAATAATAAAGATGATTCGGTGAGCCTTAAAGATCAATCCTGCTAAGTGTATGTGTTATCGCAAATAATTGATAATCCCTAATATTCAATTTGGTTCTTCATACACCATGTCTCTCCAAAATTCAAATACTTTTAGCATCTTCAGATATGATAACATGCTGTGGACACAACGGTTCATCAGAACAGCCACCATGACTGAATAAAAAGAGTAAATATTACATCCAGTGGAGACTGAGAACTGATGAGCGTGGGTAGGAATGAAGGCAAGTTTGCACATAAATATGTCACAGCATGTTTAGTTCATCTATTCATACTGCAACCTGACCACAAACTAGTTAACAAATTTTAATTATTACTGAGATGCAAACCACTCTGCCCCTATAATTCATCGCGTAATCAAGAAACCAGATTCACAAAATAATGACATTAGGAAAAAATCACCATAATATGTAGCAGCATGCACACAAAGTTTATCATATTAAAAGAGATGTATCTGAGAAGTAGCTATGAATAAAGCAAATGAACTCACTTGCACAGATAAAGTGGAGGCAAACGATCATTAATCTGTCTCTCGGAACGAATTCTCCTATCACTTTCTTCAGCAAATCTTCTTGGAGGAAGGACTTCACAAGGGCCTTCTATTGAGCCAGCCATCAATGATCTACTACAAGTTGACTCGTAAACCTGCAAAATTCACATGAAAATAATGTATAATGGAACTCCACAAACCACTCTTTTCAATCAATATGCTTATCATGTCATTAAATTGTCACCACAGGGGACCCGCAAGCATAAGCAAACTACATAGGACTTCACCTCACTACTTTCCAAGCCACATGGACGGCCAACAGCCTCAGGTAAATCACCAGGAAAGTAACATTGATTCACCATTACCCACTTTGCTGTGGTAGTTTTATCCTCCCACATAGCCTGCAACAAAGAAAGTAATATTCATGATGTCAGAAAACCAATATATAAAAAGATAACATATTTCTTCCCCCTCAAGTAAGGAAATATTCTCTTTCTAAAAAAAAAAAGGCAAGGAAATAAGCTGGTACAGTTCCACACCAATCTGGTTAATACAAAGAAGTCAGTTTGTACGTCTATATTTAGACTCCTCAAGGTCGAGTAAGTACAAAAGAAGAATAAAACTGTCAAAATCACCAAATCGTGCACAATATAATTAGTCATTTCAATTGATAATCTTGGAAGCAAGCATTGGTAAAACTGAGCACAGCTCTATATAAAATTGAAGTAAACTATCATGCTATATACTCCTGGAGTCATGCAGAACCAATAACTGCAGGGTGCACAACCGCTAAAATCTTCGTCTTCATGAAAGCGTTCAGAGTTCTACAATTAATCATAATTGTAAACATAATATCGATAAAGGCAAAACCATATTTCCTGCTCAGATTTTTTAAACTTACAAGTGCACAGTGAATCAGTGATGGATCAAAATTGTGCAACAAAGTCCAGAGATGAATTAAATCAAAGTTACTTCTTTGCATAAACATTTTTAAGTCCATAAAAACAGCTGTCCTAATTCCCAGGAAATAGGAATCATAGGAGTGAACTTGTAGTGCCCATAATCAGATTGAAAACAGTCTCGCGTTATCTTAATGTGTCAATCTAGCTTTTGGAGTTCCACAACATCAAGACATGTATCAGCAGATTACGGGGGAAATTATTCACTTGGCCTGCTTGAATGGTAGTCTTTACGTTTTCCCTTCCATTCATAGTGTGGGGAAGAGATTATCAAGCCTTAACAGTTAACACATAAAAGATTACTGACCTGTAGCTTTGAAGGTACAAGTTTGTCATTGTCAAAGCGGATAAGAACATGATCCCTCAGTTTATACAGATGGCCACTGACGCAGCAAGATGGATAATAAACTTTTCCATCCAAAATCTGGATTGGGTCACCAACCCAGTTGACAGGATGCAAACTCTCTGATGAAGAGTTATGCTGGTCCATTGCCCCAGCCTTTGCAGCAATTTCTGGAGGATTATCATGCACAACTTCTTGCTCCTTCAAGTGATTTGTATTGTTTGAAGATTCATTACCATGAGATTCTTTTGAATCCCTCACCACAAAGTGATTCTCCAGAGGTTGCTTCGATGTATTTGCCTCTACAGCATTGGGAATTGCCTGTGACTTGTCAGATGAACTAAGAACCATCACTGGTTCCGTAGAAGAATTTAGTTTCATGTCAGAAACTTTCTCAACATCTCTTTTTTCATCAGATGAGTTTACAGATGAAACATTAGCAGCACTGGAGGTTTTCATAAAATTGTTTGGGCTAGTCCCAGAAGATATCATGTCATCCATCTTAGTACCAATGGAGGCATTATCATTCTCCTGCATTTCTTTACTTTCTTTTCTCTCAGGTCCAGAAGTCTGATGGCTATAGTTATTACCTACAACTCCACTTGAACAGTTTTCCATAGTAGCATTCCCATTGACCATTACTTTCATCTGGCTGACTTTATCATCTGAAGCTCCATGCAATTTACTTGGTGTGGATGGAGTAGTTTCTGAATTCGAAGACACTTTTGGTGTATTGACATTTCTCATGACGCGGCCATATTTAGGAGGCAAAGGTTTTCCATTGCTTAAAGACAAACACTTTCCACAGTGCCACTCCCCTCTAGGAACCCCCTTTGGATTATTAGTTTGGAGGCACTTTAAGTGATACCCTTTTTCACAGGCATCGCAAATAAGTATACTATCAATCTCCGTTACCATCGACATGCAAATCTGACAAGTCAGGGCCTTACTCATGTAGTCCCTAGAAGGAGGAATCCAAGTAGGTCTATCTGAAACTCGTGGTTGCAACAATTTCTGGACAATTTTACCAACCTCAGCGTGTGTATTTCCCAATGAAGGAGGCTGGACATGACTAGTGCCTTGTGAAGGTGGTCCTAGCATCTGAGAAGCAACTGCCCTAGCTGTTGTTTGAGGGGCCAATCCAGATATTACACCAGCTGTTCCCTCAACCCTGAGGGACATATTCACAGGCACCTTATTATCTGATGCAGGTTTGGAAAGAGCAGGCTGGGGTTGCACAGACCAAGTTGGAGTCCTCACAGATGAGTTAGCGGAGTAATTAGCTGCAATGCATATTGCAAAAGTTTGAATATCAAATGAAGAGCTGTGAAGAATAATGAGAAGGTAAAAACATGGTCCCATACTCCCATTGCAGTACAAAATTAGATAACTTATTAGATTACCCTATAATGGATATCTACAGTAGATTATGTAATTTCCATTTAAAGAGACATGTTGATGCTAGCAGAGCAAGGATTCTACTCGAAGAATAGCCTCTATCCAACCACAAGCTATTGTTTACAAGAACCACTTGTTCATAGATCTTAGAGCAAAAGACAGCACAACAAAGGAATGAATCCTTCCAACAATTAAAAGAAAGCTTCATTTTACCTTGAATTTGCGGAGGGTGTGGAGAACCATTTGGTCTTCCATCTGATCTGAGGTGTGACACTCTTGGTAATGCTGCTGAATTCAGATGACCAGACGGCAATGCACTGGAAACTACAGGTCTTATCTCACTAGTAGGAAGCTGATATGGTAGTGGTGCAGTGTTTGCTGCCGTAGTATGGGCTAAAGGTGACGGGGATTGGAAGCTCCCGGAAGACATGGATATATGACTTGATTTTTCTGGCTGAGGCATTCGAACTGGATGTGCCATGTTGCGACTTTCCACAGCCGAGCCAGAGTTCGGATGCAAACGAGATGAATGCGGAGTAGATGGTAATGAGAAATTTTCTGCTTTTTCCATCTAACAAGACAGAGTAATTAACAGCATAAAGCGTAAGTTGCAGGAAATTTAAGGCTGTAAGAGAAAGGCTACAAAGAGATTCTATTTAATTCAACTAATGGAAAAAGCTTTAAAAGCATATAAAAGATCATGTGTTACACTCGCAAAAATTAAAAGTGTTATGGTGTAACCACACAACAAAGAAAACTCTATAAGATAGGAAGTAAAATTTCAGAATACAAAAAAGATTATGGAAGACAATGTGAATCAACCATGGTTTAACAAAATAAGGTGTAATGAGCGATCCCTATAAGTTAATATTCTTTCTTTCTTCCTGATATTAGAAGACTTCCAAGTCTCCTCCATATATTTAATCACGTCTAAATGAGTAGTCTCTAGTCACCAGAAACATTAGATCTTCAACAAATCATCCAAGTGAAAGACCAGCGACTCCAAGCTCAAAACATGAACTTCTATTTTCTACTCTCAGTTATGTATTAAATAAAATACAGTTCGATTAATAAAACGGAAAAGTTACATAAGCATATGTCAGCATAAATTTTAAAAAATAAATAATTGTCAAAGTAGAAAGTTAGGTTTTGAATTTATCGTCCCTTACCGTATCTAAATAGTAAAAGATTCAGCAAATAATAAACAAATATGACCAAAAAACATTTTGTAGTAGACAATTACAGAATTTTGTAAGTACACAGTTGGGAAGGCCAGAAATTCAGTTTATTACAGCACCATAAGTGGTAATAAACCATTCAGCTGGAGAAAATAAAGGCCCTTTAACAGAGATCCAATGGTTCAGACTTCTGATGAATTACATTTACTTGAATAAACAACATTTAAAGCAACACTTTCTCCTTATATGGTACAAGAGAGTGGCACGTCCCCAAATTATAAAACACATTAAATGAGACATTGCAAGGCTTCCACCAAATGCATGAAAAATTAAAGCAGGAGAAGGATAAAATATATTGAATAATCTATCATCAAAAAATAAGTGCATAGTGCTCAAGAACTGGCGAATTTCCTAAATAATTCAAAATCTATACTCCATCCAACATCATCAAGAACTCGGCTTTCATCAGTGGGAAACGAAATGATCCCCAAATGACAACAAAAAGCACCAGATAAAGAACTAGTAAAAATGTCAAAATTCAAAGAGCAAACCTTTCGTTTGGAAACCAATAACTTCTCAGCTATAGACATTTTAGGAGGGCGAAACCCTAGCCTTTGCTCTTTCAATTTATTAAGCCCCAAATCCTCAATCACACCCCCAAAAGCATCCCTGGGGAAAACGTCCTTGGGCGCAAAACCCTCACAAACCTTGGCCAACTTGTCCCGCGCCTCCGCCATCAATTCCTTCTCAACATCACTGGGGCCCTTCCCACCCCGCATTTTCCCCATCGCAGCCAACACCAGCACCATCTCAGCTACCTTCCTCACATCCCCAACCAAACGCCGCTCGCCCGGTCCTCTACTCCTCTTCGTCGGCGGCGCATCCTTCAAGACACCCAGCTCCTCCTCCGCCGCCCTCTTCTCACCGACAGGCTCCGATCCCGCCTCGGAATTCTCGACCGCCGATTCCATCCCAAGAACAGCAGGCGCAGGGGGCAATCACATCGAAACCTGCATGTACCGCGGTGGAAAACCTGCAGAGAAGAGAGAGGGGCGAAGCAGCCATGAGAGGGGGGATAAGAGGAGAGAGAAAACAAACCCTAGGGGATGGGGGAGTGGGAAAGGAGAGGCAGAGAGGGGGGAAAGATGAAATTAGGAATCGTTAAAAAAAACTTAAAAATAAACCTTTTGGCGGGTAATTGTAGAGAGACAGAGGAGCTTTGAGTGGTGAGTGAGTAAATCGTATGTGAGAGAGTGGGTAGTAAGGGGTTGGGGGGGCGTGGCGAGCAAAAAAAACTTGAGCAGGGCAGAGAGAGAGAGAGAGAGATAGAGAGAGAGAGAGGAGAGAGAGAGTTATATTAGGATTTGGGGTTTTTATTTTTGTTTTCTTTTTCTTTTCTTTTTTTCCAATTTTTGCGTTTTATATTGGGCTGTTATGCTATTGGGGGGAGGCTACAGTGACCCGAGCTTGTCATTCTTCATTTGTCACCATTGGGTGATTTTAACTATTTTTATTGTTTGATTAATTCTGGTAAAGTAAAATGATTAAATGAGGGGTAAATTTTGTTCAATTTTTCAAAAATCACCCACCTTTTCAAATGGGTAAATTACAATTTCATTCCCAACGTTTGAAAATTTAACAAAAATAACCCAACATTTTACTAATTACAATTTAATTCCAAACGTTTAAATATTCTAACAGAAATAATCCAACGTTTAATATTAACAATTTAATTCCCAACATTTGAACATAAATGACCCGATAATTTAGGCGAAAAAAAACCATTTTGGTCATTTTTTCGGTAAAAATGTTAGTCCGTTATATGGGTCTCTATCTCACTTGAGAGTAAATGTGATTGAAATCAACCAAAATGATTTTTTTTCGCCTAAATTATCGGGTCATTTCTGTTAAAATGTTCAAACGTTGGGAATTAAATTGATAATATTAAAGGTTGGGTTATTTTTGTTAAAATATCAAAATGTTGGGAATTAAATTGTAATTATTAAAATGTTAGGTTATTTTTATTAAAACCTTCAAACGTTGGAAATTAAATTGTAATTTGCCCTTTTCAAATTAATAAAATAGTACGCACTTTTTTTAAATTGATTGTAATTTAATATTTCTTGATTTGATGATTTTTTTTTCTACGTGATTGAGGAAATAAGAATATTAAAATACAATCAATCACGTACAATTTTCAAGATATAAAATTGATAAAATTTAACATTTAATCATTAATGCGCCCTGAAAATCGTATGTAATTGGTTGTAATTTAATATTTCTTGATTTGATTTATTTTTTGTGTGACTGGAAAAATAAAAATATTAAAATTTAATCAATTACGTGTGATTTCAAAACTGTAAAATTGGTTAAATGTTAGATTTACAAAAAAAAATATGAAAGATTAGGTACTTTTTTTTATTTTGAAAAGTTGGTCATTTTTTAAAAAAGGTACCCTAAATATGAGTATCAAAGTGTAATTTACCCTAAAATAAGTGAAAAAACCGCCAACGTGCTCCAAATATTGCATGAACTTCCCATTTTTTTTTTTATTTTTACAATTGTACTCTATCACCTTGTATTTTAAAACCAATGTGAAGTTTTGCTTTCAATAAATTAAAAACGAATGTAAAAGTTTTCATCTAATTCAATTTTTGGTCCTGGTGGGATAGCTTAGTGGTGGAGTGAGACTGTTTGAAGATCAAAGATCACGAGATCGAATCTTCTCAATACCACAGGTCGGACATGTGAATAAAAATAAATAAAAAAAAAATCATAATTTTATTTGATTACGCACTTTTTGTTACATGATAAAATAAAAATAATTTAATAGGAATCACACATTGGTACCAATTGAGACTTTTAGAGAGAGGTTCCACCACCAGACTCCTTCTATCCATCTTTCCAGCACCAAAGGTATGACAAACATTTCTTCAAATTTACATGCTCGTCTTCAGAGCTTCGAACTCACATATACTTACCTTTAAAATCTCGGGGCTTGCTTTCAAAGTCTCGATATCTTTACGGGCCCGCATTTCGGCCTCATAGACTCGACTCGCCTTCAGAATCTCAAACTCGCCTCCAGAGCCTCGTTCACCATCATCATTTCTAACCCAACCATCATCATCGTCACTTTTATGCTTTGTTTTATTATTTTCGTGTTGATTTGCATGTAGTGACTCAAACCGTCGGAGTCCGTCCAATCATCATCCCATTGAAGATCTCTGGCTTCAGTGATTGTTTGTTTTGTTCATACAAATTATCGTTGCATGTACATTCGCACCATGGGATCACCACGTATTAAAAAAATCAATGAAAACAATGTTTTCATTTACTTTGAAATGATATCGATAAAAAATAGAAATCGCAATGGTTTAGTATTTGAAAGACTCTTTTTTAGTGCTGAAATATTGTTTTGTTCTATATCATAATAATCCATATAAGTCTTGTTTACTTTGATGGATTGACAAGTTATCTTACTATATCTTATATTCATTTACTCTGTTTTATATTAAAATAGCCGATAATTCAAGGTCCGTCATAAATGAACTTAATTTGAAGTATATATGGAGATTATGTATGTCGTCTAGTGAGAATAGATATATATGATTTATATATATATATATAATATATCATTTTATACATTAAAGTATCTATCCATTCAATTGTATGTTCTCAAACTAAACAATTAAGCTCATAGTGTTTACATGAATAATCGATATTGTTAACTGCATTTTAAATTGTCTCATCGCATCAAGATTGCAAATGTTTCAAAAATTCCATCGGCTCAATTAGAAAAATATAATTTTTAAAACACTATTTATATTCACAATTCCAATCAAATGTCGTAATCTACGATGCAAATATGCAATTAATATAATTTCTACACACATAATGATATATAATTTTGTTTTATTTACAAAATTATCCGAATGAAATTCAATTGATTCCAATGATGATGCTATTATTGAGCGCGTGGTTAGAAAACTCTCGTCACGAACCTTTTTCGAGTAGCATCAGTACATTGATTGAAGTGTCAAATAACTGAGTAATTGAACGAAAAAATGCAGCTGAAATCCTCTATTGCGTTTGTTCGGTGTTGCATTCTCTATTACACACTCAATTATTTTAGGTACTTTTTTTTTAATTTTTTTTATTCGATTACAGTTTCTTATACTTTAGTTTCATTTTACACTTATTATTTTGGATTTATTATACTCAATTAGAATGCATTATATTTTTTTTTGTATTTAATTTTCAATTTTTAGTTATTAATTGATTATTTGAAAATTTAGATACTAAAAAATTATATTAAATCCCAATTGGGTAGGGTGAACTATAAATAACATGTGTAAAACTAAATCAAAGCATAATAAATTGAAATTGAAAAAAAAAATCGAGTGTCCAATTAAAAATGCAACACCAAACGTGCAATAGACGATTTCGACTATCTAAATCTGTTATAATTTGTGTGTTTGCAGCTTGCTCCAACAGTTCATGTTAGGCTACCTTGATTTAATTGGAGGCAGTTGTGAGTTTTTCTCTAATGTGAAATATATCAAAGATTGAAGAAAATAAATCACATACATTCATTGTAGTACAACTTACACCTGTTTACGTTGACATCTACCTATTAAATTATTACACGACAAAATACAATATTTTGATCTATCATGCACGATTAATTAATGTAATACGTTATTATATCCTATTTGTTAAGGAATGTGTACTATACTTATTTATTTATTTATTATTAATTTTGTCTTGTCTTAACCACATGCTTACGATACCTACACGTGACTCGCGGCTTGTCGTTTTGCAAACAATTTAAAAGTGATTGTGTGTGTTTGTTTAACTTATTTAGCAAAATTTAAAATTAAAAAAAATATTCCAAAAACAGGCTTTTGTTCAGGATTTGGAGAATTATGAATCCAGGACCTGAAAGATGGGTAATCTATCGATTTAGATGAAAATTCTCAATACAGAATTCGAAAGATTAGAATTCTCAATCCAGTATCTCAAAAATTACGAATTTTGATTTCTATTTATTTTTTTAATTAATTTTAATAATTTCTTTACTAGATTTAATAGATAGTTAATGAATGAATTTTTATTGAAAATTAATATAAAATTAATTAAAAATAAAAGAGAATTAAAATTCGTCATTTTTGAGATTCTAAATTAATAATTTTTATTTTTCGAATTTTGATTGAAAGTTTTCATCTTTCTCGACAATTCTACTTTGAATTTTGATTCTCTACCAAGACAAAACACAACATAAAAATTTAAATATTAGTGCTTCTTATTATGAAGAACTTCCACCTTTTCTTATTCAATTAATTCCACGTAGGATTGCTGTTTTCCCCCTTCGAAAATTAAATATTAATGAAAGCGAAACGCACTCCCCAAATCCAAACCTGCCCTCATTTAATGATATTGAACACCAAAATTAAATATCTGTTCACGAGAAATGAATTAATCCCGTAATTCGAAACATCTCTGAAAATTTCAGTGCAACTAAATTTGTTAACATTTAATTATATTGCCTCCGTTTATGAATATATTTCATAAAGAGTATCGCTCTACATAATCGAAGTAAAAAATTCATATTTTTTTTATATTTATTCTCATTTAACGTATTCACATAAGATAATTTAATTATTTTATTTATACATTTAAAATCGTTTATTGCACGTTTATGTTGCATTCCTTATTGCACACTCGATTTTTTTTTCAATTTTTTTCTTTGATTTCAGTTTTAGTTTAATTTTTTACACTTATTATTTAGGATTCATCGTATCCAATTAGAGTTTAATATTATTTTTTAGTATTTAAATTTTAAAATAATTAATTAATAACTATAAATTAAAAATTAAATAATAAAAAATTACATTCATTCTAATTGGATAGAATGAATTCTAACAATATATGTAGAATTAAACTAAAACATAATAAATTGAAATTAATTTAAAAAAAAAAAAATTAAATAAATCGAGAAATATTGAATCCAATCCCAAATGTGTATTAAACTACAAAATCAAACATACAGTGAAAGAGACGCGTCGGATTCAAAACCCACCGAAATAAGAATAAATTAATCAGCTACTGCACAAAGCACACACTGTTTACAAAATCACCAAAATTTATCTAAATAAAATCTATCCTTTTTCTCTCTCATCAAATCTAAATCTATCATATTCCTGTTTCTAAAAAAATCCCAAACCTTGTTAATTAAAAAGGAAGAAGAAGAAGAAGTCGAATGAAATGAGAAGAAGCTGATTGATTTCCAGTAATAATTAAAAAAAAAAAAGAAAAAAAAGAAGAAGAAGAGGTAATTAAGAGGCTAGAGTTTAACCTTATAATGACAGGTCTGGTTGAAAACCATACGCGTGGAGAGATGAACATCGAGATCACAAGTGGTGTACGACACCACACGAATACTGAAAAGCAGCCGCACTTTACCTTTCATGGCGATGAACGTCTGGAAATGCAGCGTGCCGCCGATCACCTCCCGGTAGAAATCGGAATCGAAGATCAGCCGATCCGTCATCAGCGCCAGCGTCAGGTTCAGGTTCCTCGTGGAGCGAGCGCCGATCTCGCCGGCGGGGATCGGAACCTCGCCGACGTCGGCGCCTCTGAAGCGGAGGAGAGCGCTGCTGTTGCTGTTCCGGAATCCGACGCGGTTAGGGTTGTGCACACTGACGCCGGCGTCGAGGCTGAGGTTGAGGTTCACGCGGAATCTGGCGATGTCGACGGAGAAATCGAGGTCGGAGACGGCGATGGAGTTGACGGTTATGACGGGATGCTTGGGCTTGAAAACGGTGAGGGCGAGTATGAGGATGAGCAAGGCGAGTACCAGTACGACGGTGATCGCCGCCGACAGCCATATGATTAATCTTCTCTTCTTCTCCGGCGAGGTCATCGTTAATTCTCTCTAATCCCCTGCCGCTGCAAATCGATACGAGATGAAATACGAAATTGGAACAGAAGAGGTGGATATTACTTTCTGTGCTATTAATAGCTACGTAAAGTGGAATGAGTTAATGAAGGTGATTTCAGATTCGATTTGATAATAATGCCTCGTTCACACTCATCTATAACATATACTCTCACAATCCTATTTTGAGATTCTCAATCCTATTTTGAAATAGTCTGATTGTGAGTTTTCACGGGGATTAAGAAAATGATTGGAAAAAATAATTAATTAAAGGTGAATTGTCGATTCAGGAACTGAAAGATGGGTAATTTATCAATGCATGACCTAAAAGATGAAAACTCTCAATTCAGGACTCGAAAGATAAAACTTTCAATCCAGGACTTCAAAAATCATGAATTTTGATTTTTTTTATTTTTTAATTAATTTTCAATACAAATTCCTTCATTAATTATCTATTAAATTTAATAAAGAAATTTTTTAAATTAATTAAAAAATAAAAAAAAAATCAAAATTCGTGATTTTTGAAGCTCTCGATTGAGAGTTTTCATCTTTCAGGTCATGAATTGATAGATTACTCGTCTTTCAGGTCCTGAATCGACAATTCTCCTTAATTAAATTTTTTTTAATATGTCCCTATTTATTTATTTTTATACTGAATTAATGTCTAATGTGAACGTATTAAATAAGGGTACATATTAGTAAATTAATTAAATATATTTAAAACATGTCTATATATCGAGACATACCAAAAATGAAAATAAATCTATCAAAATGGAACGGAGGGAGTATATATATTGCTGCATCATATGTCTTATTTACACTGGATTTTTGCGTAAATATTATATACATTAATATAATTTAATGTGTGGAATATTGATATGATTTAAATTTTATAAGAATATATTGATATAATTTAATTTAGGGAAAAAGTAAAAAAAGAAAAAAAAAACTTTAATCTGTGTTTAATGGTGCAAATAAACAGTTACATTAGATTTTAAATTCTGTCATTTTTTTTAACATTTTCGTCAAACTTATTAGTTTTTGCATTAATTAGTAATTAAAGTTAAACAAACCTGCAAAATTTGACGGTGGAAATTAATAGATAATTAATTAATGAATTTTAGTTTAGAAAAATGAAAAGTAGATTATTTTTTAGTTCCCTTCTTGAAAGTTTTTATAATTCAAGTTCTAAATTGATAATTTTCATCTTTCACGTCCTAGATTAATAGTAGATAACATGTATTTCACGTCATAAATTGATAATATAAATATTGATCAATATGATTATTAACCTTAATAATATTATTGTAGTTAGATATATAATAGCCATTCTCCACATTCAATTTGAGGATCTCAATAGTCCATATTCATACGAAAAAACTGTGACAAACTTGTAAATATCAAAATAATAAAAAAATGCGGGGTATAATTGTAATGCTTCGTTCAAAGTCATATATCATGTAGAAATTAACACATTTACGATGTATGAATAATGTTACAACATGTTACAAAATATTGTTCTAAATATGCTACAATGTTGCTTCAACAATGTTTAATACATATTAATTTAGCAATATAATCACATCATGTAATCAACATTATAATATGCTCTCACATTACCAACATTAGCCTAACATATTAGCAACATTAAGATCCCATATTAACACTGACAATACGATGTATGAATGATGCTACAAAGTGCCTATAATACGATGTGTCGATGTTATTCTAAATATAGTATAATGGTACATGAATGATGTTCAAGGTTTATGAATTTAATAATATTATCATGTCATGCTAGCCACTTGAGTCTCTCATATCATATATATTAGCAACATAATTATTTAATACACCAATTTTTAAATAGATCTATACGATTTCAGAAATTAAGGCCACGCAAAAAAAAAATTGAAAATAATCATGCCTAATTAACGTTACAAAATTTTCACCACCTTTTGATTAAAATATGACTAAATTATAGTCATCAAGATCAAATCAAATCAAGGGATTGTAAAGTTATATTTCCCACAAAATGATTTTTGGGCAAATTACAATTTAATTCCCACCATTTGAAGGTTTTAACAAAAATAACCCAACATTTTAATAATTACAATTTAATTCTCAACGTTTGGACATTCTATCAAAAATAACTCAACGTTTAATATTAACAATTTAATTCCCAACATTTGAACATTTTAACAGAAATGATTTGATAATTTAGATGAAAAAAAAATCATTTTGGTCATTTTTTCGGCAAAAATGTTATTCCGTTATATTCGTCTCTAGCTCACCTGAGAGTAAATGTGATTGAAATCGATCGAAATATTTTTTTTAGCAAAAAGTATTAGGTCATTTCTATTAATATTTTCAAACGTTGGGAATTAAATTGTTAATATCAAACGTTGGGTTATTTCTGTTAGAATATCCAAATTTGGGAATCAAATTATAATTATTAAAATGTTGGGTTATTTTTGTTAAAACATTCAAATGTTGGGAATTAAATTGTAATTTACCCAAAATAAAAAGACAAACTTTGCAATTTTTTCTTTGTCAAAATTTTCATAAAACCCATATCTCTACTTATAAGTTATAACTAGTTTGTGCCTCATTTTTACTTGGTCCAAGTGCAATGAATGAACCCCCTCTAGGTTGTTTGGTATATATAGCTTATAGATGTGTGATACCACTTGTTTCCCAAGTTCACAATTCAAAAGTTGGTTTAACTTCTATTTGGTGTATTAAAAAGCTAGGTGATGCTATAACAATAACTAGTTATTCCCAAAGTAAAAGGTTTACAAACATTTATTTAATTAGAAATTAAATGTAGGAGAAAAATATAATATATGCATTTTTAAATGAAATTATAGATTAAAACAAAGTTACAGTGCAAATCGTTGTGGTTCGGAACAAATTTGTTAATTTATTATTAGTTCGAGACATAAAGTATAATCAGTTATGATTTAGGATATTTTGGTGAAAACCTTATTAGTTCAAGATTAACAAGACATAAGTTGTAATCAATTAACAACCTTCATGGTTTAGGACATCAAAGTTCAAACATAATTTTTCAATAACTTTTATTTATAATCTACCTTTCATGATTTTATCTTTATATGTATAGATGGATACTCTTATCGATGCCATATTCGTTATTGACTAGTAAATAGAGCTGTCAAAATGGACTAGGCCTGTCGGGCAAGCCCGTATCCGTAAAAAAATAGGCGGGTTAGGTTGCTATTTTGGAGGGCCGCCATTTGGCAGGCCTAGACGGGGCGGGCTTAGCCCGCAGGCCTATGTTTTAAAAAAAAAAAAAATTCATAATTTTAAATCTATACTTATTTTGAAAAATAAATGAAATCATAAATTAATTTAGTGATAATTAACTTTGATTGAAATTAAAAATATCAAATAATGGTGATCATTTTTGTTTGTGAAACAATATATGTTTTAATATAATTTGACGATGAAGAAAAAATACACGAACGCTATAAAATTTAAAAATATTAAAATTGGTGTAATGCTAATAATAGTTTAAACTTTGAAATGTTCACATTCATATCTATATATCATTGTATAAAAATAAAAATTAGTGATTCGAAAATAAATATAAATTTAATTTTTTTTTTTTGAATAGGCCCGCGGGCTGGTTCGTCAAACCGTAGCCCGCGGTAGGGGCGGGTTGGGTTGGAGGGTTTTAGGCCCGTGCATGCCTAGACCTGCCAAATGGCAGGCTTTTGAGGCCTGCAGGTTCGGCCACTCCGCTAGCCCGTTTTGACAGCTCTACTAATAAATGTCAAATAAATCTTATCTTTCCTTTTACATAAATTTTAAAGCAAATTAGTACTTAATATCTCAATGTTTGCATTTTTTTCACAACAATACTCCAACCTATATACTTAATAGCAACGTAACACATGCAATGTTGCATTCATATCATATTTACATCATCAATTAAATTTTTTGGCTACCGCAGATAGGGGTGAGCATTCGGTCTATTTCGATCCAAAAATCATAAAGCCGAATAAATCGAATTGAAAAATATTTAGGACCGAACCGAACCGAATTAAGGGAAGGACCAAACTGGACCGAACTGAATTTGTTTGGTTCGGTCCGATCTATTTTTTTTATTTATTTTGAATAGCTTGACTAACTGTGGAAATAATAGCTTAAATAATAAACAAATATCACAAATCTATAACTAGCATCATAAATAAATATTTGTAACTAATATAAAAAACCAAACCAACAAATAACAATACAAACATCTGAAGTATCCAATAAATAATAATTAAAAAAATAATAAATAAAAAGGCTCAATCTATTCAGTCTGTTTGGTCCGTTGTCTGCAAGACCTGACCGAATTTTTTTTTTTTAAAAAAAAGAACAGGACCAAATGGACTGAATTTGTTCAGCTCGATTCGGTTTTCAGTTTTTTCGGTTTTTTGCTCACCCCTAGCCCCTGACCATCTTAAATTGACGTTATTGTGAAAAAATGCATACATTTCCCCTCAACTTTATCATGGGATCCACATTGCTGATTGCTTCCTCCTTGACTTGTCTCAATTAAACTATTGGTTTTCTGGTATGATTTATGGCAGCCAACAAGACTCAAAAGTCTCAGACTTTCCAGTTTAACATAGAATATTTGTTAGTGTTACAATCACAAATCTTGGAATTTTGGGTACAGTGACAATCATTGGTGAGAAATGGCTTTTTTTTTCTTTCTTTCTTTTTCTGGGTTGCATTTCCTGCTTTTGAACATGTATAACTCCGTAATTTGGTCTGTATACAGGTAGTGTTCGTCTGAAATACAACACGCTATTCTCACAACATACATATAGAAATACAACAGAATCGAGCGCTGGGATAGGCCGTGGACAAGCATCGCGTGCACATTTACAACTCACCTTATATCATCTGCATCGGTCGAGCTACAACCTAGCTCCCCCCTTTTATATCACTCCACAGCATCCACAACATGCATCAGATCACCCAATAAATTAGCACTTCACTCCTATAAGAAGTAATCTGGAGGTGGTTTTTTGGCAGGTGCTCCTCTTGATTCCTGCATATTCCATACAAACATCTCTAAATGCATTTGCAAGAGGCAGAGAGAGAGAGAGAGAGAGAGAGAGAGAGAGAGAGCCCAATCGATCATAATTCGTACCTGTGGAGCAGCTTCAAAAACATGGAATTCGCTTTCAAGGTTTTCATTCAGCTCGAGGATTGCAGCAACATTTCCACATCTGTAGCAAAGACAGAATTCATAAGTTGTTCTGAGGAAAATGAATGGAAAGAACTGCAATTGGTTGTAGTTTACCTGTAACAGTAATTTGGTGCTGACCAGACCGTCACTATCTGGTTGTTAAACATCCATTTGTAGCCTTCCATTACCAACTGATGAGCGCGGCATATGTAGTCAATGTTATTGGTGTGATTAAATGAACTGACGACACTTCCACCAAATAAGAAGCCTGCTCCACGAGGACTCAAGCCCCAACCATCAACAATGTCTTCTGGATCGGACCATAAAAGATCACACATGGCACCATCGTGGGGAACTTCTTGCTTGCGGTCTATTATGCGTATCTGAAATATCGATGATGTCAGTGGCTCAGTGCCTATTTCCATTATATAACAAACGGTGAAATATCGGATTTGGAATAAACTTAGACCTGGTCTAATGTGGAAATTGCAGGAGAAAGACCACCATGAACACAAAATATTCTGTTCTCAATGAGTGCCGATAGGCTGCAAGAGACATGCATACAGGAAAAAGATATCATATCATTATTGAAGCAGCCAGCCCAAAAGACAAGCCATGCCAATCACAATCAGGGAGTTAAGGTATGCTAATCCATGCATGTAAGTGGAGTCTAAATAAAGCATGTCTATTTTAAATAATATATCACAATTTGACTGAACTATCAACTCAGCCTTCATTTCCCTTTTCCTTTTGTTACTTTTTTACAGCCCATAACATATGACAGTGCCATATTTACACTTTTCATTTCACAAAGACCTGATGACGCATCATAAACCCTCAACCTTAAGTAATCAAAAATATCAGTGCAATATCTCCAAACATTGACAGAACCATATTTCCGTAGGCACTCATCATAGAAACCGTACACCTGGAAGAAGAGAACAGCATAAGTATGTATGAGACATAAATAAGTCAAACCTCACATAAAATGGAGACTAAACCTGTGTTATCTGCCGGCTCTCATGGTTTCCCCTTATGAGAGTTATCCTATCAGGATATCTTACCTGTTCAATGTCCATGCACACTATCTGTTAGAAATGTTACATAATATATCCATAATTTCGAAACATAGAATGTTAGATAAATGTGCATCATAGATAATGAAACCACTAATATACAGATAATTCAAAAAAGCAGTTACCTTCAGTGCAAGGAGAAGCAGGAATGTCTCAACTGAGTAAAATCCTCTATCAACAAAATCTCCAAGAAACAAGTAATTTGTCTTTGGACAATCATCACCTACTTTAAAAAGTTCTTTCATGTCATAGAATTGCCCATGTATGTCACCACATATCTATTCCAAACAATTTTAGAACATAGAGAAATATTTAGAATTCAACGCAATTAGTTTTCAACAAATAAATCAATAAAAGTAAAGCCACGGCAGAACATCTTCAATTGTGGAAAGACAACAACTATGAGTATCAACAGTGATTTAGCACACAACTACAGTCTGGTATATAATAGATAAATAGATGGGAAATTGTCAAATTGCACCTTTTCCTATCTTCTTCTTCTTCCTTTACACACACGTGCGCACACGCTCAATGCAAAATTACTTCAATGCAGATATACCAATCAATTGGTGCAGCAAGGTAATTTCACAGTTCAACAATTTCATCAGGATAAGGAATCTTAGAAAGTGAGCATTTTCAAAAAAATAACTTTTAGCCTTTACCTTTGTTAGATCTCACCTTCTTAGGTTTCCAACCACTATTTCAAATTTTCAACCTAGGGTTAGGTTTTTCCTCAAAGGAAGAACCTCTTTTTCTTTCTTGAGCAAAAGGGAAAGGGCAAGGGCTAGACTGAATTAAGGTAATTATCAACGCCTGCAATACAAATGCACTTCTTTCTTGAGCAAAATGCTTCCAGAGGTAATTCTTATTTACAAATTTCTGTCATGTCGGGAGGCAAAGCCGCTTTAGAGGTCTCCCTAATATTGACGTCTCTTTTAACGAAGATGTGAGTACTCTCTGGATGTGCATGCCTTAGATAATTGAGCTGTCATTCGTTTTTATGAATAATAACAGACTTTTCTGAGATTTTCTCATCCCCAGTTTAATTTATGATCAAGCTTAATTATTCAATTAAACCTGGCTAAAATGATTATGACCCAACATCAGCATACGCATGAATTGGAGCTTGTTAGCCCCGTCACTCACTTATGAAACAACAAAGTACAGGTGATATTGTTTTAGATTTGGCCTGATCTAGCCTAAGCTCGGTGTAGCTGAACTTACGTTTGAAAATATTATATGGAAAAAGGCCCGTGATCATTATACATAATCAAATCTAGGGCAAACATATTATCCAACTGATCTGCAATATTAGGCAGCTAAGCAATAGTCAAGAGAGAGTATCTATAAGCATCATCAAAGAGGGAATTCTAACTTCTTCCCTACAAACATACACACATTCAAATTCTCATATTTTTGGCAGTATCGAGTAAATTGAACAGCTCAAACATCTGAATTTGGTTATAATTCTCCCATTCTAGCTTGTGCTCTCAATGCCAATTGCCACGAGCACATCGCACAAGCATAAAAGAGGCCATCTACACGTTGTCGGATCACAGTTATTCATAAGCAATTACCGTTTACAATAATCTCAACTTTGGAAATCATACTTACATTCAAATAATGCAGCTAACCAAATGAGAAGTCAAATTCCGTAACATCCAAACCTAGATAGTAACTTAACGACTTGAACTTCTTTTATAGCCGATAAATTTCCGGCAGAAGCTGAAAACTAGATCAAATTACCAAATATTCAGGAAAGAAAAAGGGAAAAAAGATAGTTACAGTGACTGGTGCGTCTACGCGCTGAACATTGCTCTCTTCGACGAGGATTTCCATGGCTTTGAGGCAGAGCGCCTTCACCTCAGATTCCGTGAGCGGTTCACATCTCTTCAGCTGCTCGATTTGCCGGTCTAGGTCTGACATCTCCGCCGAAGATTCCGGGGTCAAAACCTCCTTTTCTGCTCTTTTTCGCCACCAAATCAAATCAAATCAAATCAGCTCCGAATTATCATAAAATATACTGTGATTCCGCATCTAAATATCGTTGCCGGCATTAATTTTATGCTGCTGCAGCTGGTAATAGCTGAGGTACACTATTTTTTTTTGTGTGGGCTTCCTTTTTCTCGCTGCTCTCTCTCTCTCTCCCCCCTAGAAATGGGGTTTTCGCGATTCGCGCTCAAAATTGTCAGAATTTTGAGTTCCGCTCCCTTATTTCTTACCTAATTAACTTTTAGGCCCTACACTTCCTCACTTATGACTTATGAGAATTGAGAGTCCTCATGAGTCATGATTGAGAGTTATTTTCCTTTTAGAGTTTGAAAATCTTGCAATTTAAAGAGAAGCTGTGTGTGTGTCTCTCTCTCTCGATATATATATATATTATTTACACACCCGATAAGATGGTACTGAGGAGATTCGAAATATTTTACTTTCAAGATCTAGTTATAATTATAAACCTATAATGAAATATAGACATCTAAAAAAGACTAATATTTAAAAATAAATATAATTGTCAATTCAGAACTCGAAAATTAAAATATAGACATCTAAAAAAGAATAATTTTAAAAAATAAGTAGAATTGTCAATTCATAACTTGAAAGATAGAAACTATCAATCCAGGACATAAAAAGGATAATTATTAATCTACGGCCTCAAAAATTATGATTTCTTTTTATTTTTATATTTTAATTATTTTTACACTAATTTTCAATAAAAAAACCATTTATTAATTATCTATTAAATATAGTAAATAATTTATTTAAAATAATTAAAAAATGAAATACTAGATTTTTAAGGTCCTTATTGATAATTATCATGTTTCAAGTCTTACATTGAGGCTCCGTTTGGTTCGGATGATGGGATGGATAAGATTGATAGGATAAAGTAGGATTGTACTGTTTGGAGAAAAATAATTTTATGTTTGGATTGCTTGATTATAATTTTAATGATGTAGGATAAATTGTCAATATTTTGTTTGGATTGAATGTTTAGGATTAAAATGTTAGAAAATACCTGAATTGCCCTTCATATAATATATTATTCCCCTTCATATAATATGTTTATTTATAATTATTAGAGTTGTATTTTTCTATTAAAAATGTTTGAAATCATGAAATTGAAAATAATTGATGCACAAAAATAATTTACTACACATTGGGAAATAATGACAAAAATATCTAATGAAAATAGTTTCTTGGTCACAAGTCCTCTTTTAATTAAAATATTTATTACTAATTTTAATAGAATTGAATGAGTCAACAAGTATGTATTTTAAAAAAATTAAATTCTAAAAAAAGAGAAAATAGTAACTAAGAAAATAAACATAAATAATCAAATGTGTTCAAGGTTATTCAAATATTTTTCTTTTTGGTTGAAGGATGGATTATTTCTATCCACCCAAAAATGGGTGGATGATTTATCATTCAAATGAAGGATAAATACAACTCAAGTCATGGGCTTCTCATCAATCCCGAGTTTTCATCCATCAAATCAAACATGTGATTAGATGTGATAATTTTATCAATCCTACCTTATCAAGGAAACCAAACAAGCCCTGATAGTTTTCATTTTTCAGGGACTGAATTGATAGATTATTCATCTTCCTGAATTGACAATTTTCCGAAAAAATAAGGAGAATTGTCGATTCAGGACCTGAAAGATGAGCAATCTATCGATTCAGGAGCTGAAATATGGAAACTCTCAATCTAAGACTCGAAAGATGAAAATTCACAATCCAGGACATCAAAAATCACGAATTTTGATTTCTATTTATTTTTTAATTAATTTTTATTAGATTTAATAGATAATTAATGAAGGAATTTTCATTGAAAATTAATATAAAATTAATTAAAAAAATAAAAGAAAATCAAAATTCGTGATTTTTGAGGTTCTGTATTGAGAATATTTATCTTTCAGCTCCTGGATTGAGAATTTTCATCTTTCAGGTCCTGAATAGATAAGTTACCCATCTTTCAGGTCCTGAATCGACAATTCACCAAAAAATAAATATGAATAATTTTATTAGAAGTAAAAAAAAAATAGAAACATCAAGGAAAATAATAATAATAATAATAATAATAATAATTCTAACTCCACGGGAATTATGTTAATCATTAATCGAATAGGAGTAGGAATTATAAATTTATCAACTTCATGCATATCATTCAAATTTGCCCCAACATAAATAATAATACGAGTATAATAATAATTCAAATTCCACTGCATTATTATTGCAAGAACAAGCTGCCCCCACTCACAACGAAAACCGAATTTTTTAGATTTTTGAGCTGTGATTGCGATTAGGCCGCCGGCAGCTGGTGGAGCCGTCTTCCCCCAATCTAAGATTCGATCTCCGATCACCAATTCCTCTCGGAAAGGTAAAATCACCCTTCTTTTCTAGGGTTTCTGATCGTAAAAATCAAGTCTTGTACTCTCTTTCAATTTTGTAGCAGACTCTGCAATTGTGGTCGTCTCGCCTTGATTTATTGAATTTTGGAAATCTGGGTTAGAAATCGTTATTTCGAAATTATCTGTTTTTTTTTTTTTTTTTTAATTTAGTTTCGTATTGAGTTTTACGGTGCAGAACATTTGCTTTCTTGTTTCCAATACTTATGTAATTAATGGAGGGTTTTAATTCATGTAGAGAGATAGTAAGTTGATTACTAAGATCCCAGATTCTCTTATATAGTCTTTCTTGTGCTCTTGATAGTTAGGAACTACTCTGATATAGTTGAATCACAAAAGATAAAAATTTAAGGTCTCTACTTTGACGTAGTATGGATGAGCCCTTCTTATTAGTTCCTCGTGTCGGACCTTCACTAGCTCGAATGCCTGACCTTGTTATGGTTGTGTTCGTGGTATGTTTGTGATATGTCATTCTCCCCTTGGTTGACTTGAACTATCTGAATATTAAATGAAGTTCATATAGGGTTTTTGCTATGAATTATAAGTAAAAAAAATGTTCAATCTTTCTTGACAGTGAAATGGCAGCTTCTGGAGACCCATGGGTGAGGGAGTACAATGAAGCTGTCAAACTTTATGAAGATATCTCGAACATGATATCTGGAAAGAGTTCGTTGCCTGCTACTGGAGCAGAAGCTCAGCGACATTCATCTGCCTTACGGAGGAAAGTAACCATACTAAGAACCAGACTGGACACCCTCCAATCTGACTTGTCCAAGCTTCCTGGAAAGCAATCTTTGTAAGTTAACTTAACCAACTGTTTTTTTTTCCTTTTCTAATTAGGATGCAATTTGGTGAGTATATTTCATTGCACTTCATAAAAGTTGTATATAGAGTTGATGGATATTAAAGAGGTGAGAGAAGAGTTGCATATGGTAATGGAACCCAAGATATAATCTGCTAGTGTTGTTGATCTGTGGCCTCTGTTCGGTCATGATTCAGTGATCCCACTGCACGGGTTGGAACCATTTCCTGATTTCTTAAGTCTCAGATCATGGGTCTTTTGCCATCTTGTCTAAGTTGGAGCTCATTCTCAAATGGTGGAAGACAGATGTGGGAGAAACAAGGATTGAGATAGAGGTTGGGAATAGTGACGGAATACAACAGAGGAGTAAGAAAAAAGGAACATGTGAGCAGATAAGCTAAATGCTCAAACAAATAGATAAAATCCAGGATTTGATATGCTATCTGATATTCTGATGTGGTGACTGCAAGGAGCCAATTAGAAGAGGTGATACGAGATGCATAGCAATGGAGTCGGTCTTTTTCCATAATTTG
The DNA here is from genome assembly GCA_026008535.1 of Perilla frutescens. Taxonomy (NCBI): domain Eukaryota; kingdom Viridiplantae; phylum Streptophyta; class Magnoliopsida; order Lamiales; family Lamiaceae; genus Perilla; species Perilla frutescens. Next base: position 69,902,424 of record BRKX01000004.1, read on the forward strand.
GAAATAGTCTGACTGGCTAGCTTAAGTTTTGAATCCTCAACTGAGTAAGAATCATGTATTAATGTGTACTGCATCATTTCGTATTCACAGTCAACGTTCTATGATGCCTTTTCTCTTAAAAAACAATATTTTGTTTCTCTTTTTCTATGTGGCTAAGGACTTAGCACTTCATTCTTTCTCCCACTCTTCAAAACTAAATTATTATTGGATGATTTCTGATCCTTATTGTTTGATGCAGGCCTGAGAAAGAACTAAGCCGTCGTCGGGACATGGTTGCAAATTTGGGATCAAAATTAAACCAGATTGCGTCTGGATTGAACATGCCAAACTTTGCCAATAGAGATAGCTTACTTGGGCCAGAAATAAAGCCTGTTGATGCTATGAGCAGAGCAACTGGTCTCGACAACCAGGGCGTTGTTGTTCTGCAAAGACAAATCATGAGAGGTTAGTTTACTTTATTTTAAGTTTGAGCATTAATTTTTTCCTTTTCTATTATATCTGATGCAGCTCATTTTTGTTTGTCTTTTTCATTGCAGAACAAGATGAAGGTCTCGATAAATTGGAGGAGACAGTCATAAGCACCAAACATATTGCGTTGGCAGTGAACGAGGAGCTTGACTTGCACACCAGACTAATTGTTGGTTTTCTAGTTCTTGTTTTTAGTTTAATACCTGCACCCCTACTGTTATATGTCTTAAAATTAAGTTGTTCTCGTGTTAGTGATCCGTGAGTTGCTTTGATATCATAATAAAATTCATATCTGTTTGATGTGCAGGATGATCTGGACGAACATGTTGAGGTCACAGACTCCAGACTTCAGGTGAGAGTTGTTTCTACCAACAATTTTTTAAAATCATGGAAAAATGCTACTTATAGTTATTACACGCGCACTTTTACTTTTGCCTCCAAATCTTCCTTTCATTATTTTTTACTTTACGGCCATGCACACTGGAACTCTTAGATTCTGTTCTTGGTTGATAGAAGGATTTTGATGAAAGGAGGTATTTAGATGAAACTTATATAGTTCGATGAAAAAATCATGAATTAAGGCATTACTATTTTTGGTGCTCATGTTTATCACCTGTTAGTCTGTTACATTATTTTTTTCTCAGCCTTGCATTCTTACATATATTTCCCTCCTAATGATAACAGAGAGTGCAAAAGAGGCTTGCAGTGTTAAATAAACGGACGAAGGGTGGTTGTTCGTGCTTCTGCCTGATGTTATCAGTTATAGGGATTGCTGTGTTGGTTGCTGTCATTTATTTGCTGATAAAATATTTGTGATACGCGAAGGAGTGAGTTTGGAACGTTCCAATGTTCGTGTCTCGGGTTGATTTCCACCGCTTTTGTGAAACAAGTATCTTCCTCGGATTTCTGTTTTTACCTTTGTTGCCTTATGAAGTCCTCGCATGTATAGCTACGGGATTTGGATGTCAAGAATCTGTGCAGTTGTTGTAAACCCAGAGATTATTCTTTTTCTTCTTTGTAAAAAAAGAAAAGAGAAGAAAATTATTTGGTGAGAAAATCATATCTCTTGTTGAGTTGATTTCTTTCAGTCCAAAAATATTGAAATGTCCTTTTTTTATTGCTTGTATATCTTGATGATAATTTATTTTTTAAAATGGAGAATTGTTGATTCAAGACCTGAAAGATGAGTAATCTATCAATTCAGGACCTGAAAGGTGAAAACTCTCAATCCAGGACCCGAAATTTCTGATAATCTTCTCTTTTTTCTTTTTCAATTTATTTTGGAAAAAGCACGTATATAATTTCTGTGTTTTATCGAAAATGTAAAAAATTCTCAACATTTAATAAAGGGAGTTTCTATTTGCACCACTAAAATTATTCTTTGCACTTTACTTACTTCATGCACTACTATTTTTACTCTTTGTACCATGCACATTTATATTAATGCCCTTCAGTCTAAAAAAATATGTTCGGAAACACGATTTCGAACACGTCCAATTTGTTAGAGAATATTAATTCGAACGACACTTGCTTTGAAAAATATGGAGATGATTCAAAAATTGAAGTTCGAACATCCTCATTGTGTTCGAACTTCAACATTTGAACACCCTGGATGTGTTCAGACTTAATTTTATTAAAGGGCATTTAAGTAATTTCAAAATTATTATTATTTTTTTTATGGTGCAAATGCAAATAGAATCTCTCTTTAATAATTAGTCTTAAGAATTCAATTTGATATGTAGAAGTGTGCACACCCTTAAATACCCTAATTATCAAACATGGTTAATTTTTAACATAACTTTTATTTTACCCTTTTTAATCCTAAAATTTGTACCAAGAATTCAATAAATTTACTTGCCATGTATACACACACACGTGGTTTAATGATAAAAGTGGTAAAAAAAAATCTAATAATTCTTATCCACGTGAGAACTCCTCTCGTATGCACCATGAGCATTAGTTAACATGTCCACCGCTGATGTGGCAATGCCACATGTGTAGAGAAGTCAACTATTCTATCCATTTTAATTGATTTATTATTCAATTCATATTTTATGGAATTTCCTTAAAATAATTCTAGTATCAAGTGAACAATAAATTAGGCTACAAATTCACGAATCACGGCTCCTCTATCTATAATTTTGTTAATTTTTTTGCTTCTATGATCTTACAATTATTTGTTATTTAATTTTATAAAACTCAAAAACGTCATTACTATTAATAGTTAACATTTCATTATGTAATCAATTAAACACATTGATAAAAAATAATTTTTATTAATTATATATCGATATAAATTCAACTAGAGACACGTTGATTTGTTATCTGAATCTATATATATAGTTATTTGTTTAATATATATCGTATGTATGAAATTATTTATTTAAATATTTAATACAATTGTTTATATGAAATTTAATTTAATTTATATGCATAAAATATAATTATTATAAAATGTATTGGATACTCCTTAACTAACATTAGTTTAAATTTAAAAGGTAATAACTAATAAGTGCATGATTATACAAAACTCATTTCATAGAAGCAATATATATATATATATATATATATATATATCTTACTAAATTATAGATAAGTGAGGAGCCGTGATATTTTTTTTTTACTCTAATTTAAAATTCATTTAATAATAAAATTATTTTAAGGAAGTTTTACATAAGGAAATTCCATAAAATAGAGATTGAATAATAAATCAAATAAGATGAATAAAATAGATGATTTTCTTGCATATGTGGCATTGCCACATCAACGGTGGCCAAATTAACTCATACTACTCATGATAGGTAGGAGAGTACAATTTAGAGTTAGATTTAAGGATAAAAGACATTTTTTTATTTAGAATTTTACAATAACAAGATATATTTTTAGACCATTTATTAAACATAACAAAATATATTTATAACCTGTCTGATTATTGTTGATGAAAATTTTGGAATTGCAGTTGTAATCAATGATGAAAGTCTCTAATGCATTTATATAATTTTATCAGCTTCCAAAATTGTCTTCAACTGCAAACTGCAAACTCACATATCAATCCCAGGAGCTATAGTGATGAATATTCAACAAATGCAATATCTTATTTATTTTCTCTCAAAGGTACAGATACCAAGATTTCATCGTTCAAAAAATGAATTAAGAGCCATGAAAAGGGTTACAACAGCCAAAATGGAGTACAATCTGATAAATATTTCAAATTTGTTTCCATCAATAAAAATTTAATATAAAATCCGACACGAAAGGGTTCCGGGTTGTTGATGAAATTCATAGCTTTTCGTTTCCCCTGTAACACTCAGCAATGTAGCCTCATGATAGTGTTCATAGGCTGCTCAAGGATGTCACTCCGCTTCATTCAAAATCGGAACAATCAGAGGATTCATCTGCGCTAAGTATACAATTGCCCACCTACGCATGCACAACATAAAATGTTACAACTTTGACAAAACCAGTACCAGAAATACAAGGAAAAGAACAACAATGAACTCCACAAAAAGAAAAAAAGGGCATTTGAAGCGATGAAATTTATGAATTTCTATTAACTGACATGATATATGAACTACAGGATCCCGGCTCTTTAATTGAAACAAAGCATGCAAACTAGCGACAAGAAGATGGAGCAAGATAAACTAAACTCAGAAGCATGAAGGTGTTCGAATTATGGTCTTTGTTTTACATATATATTCTTTAAGAGAAAATAGCATAAGAAGAAAATGTTTTCCATCATCATTACACGAGCAGAAACTAGATGCATTACCATTCACCATTTTGATAAAGCGGAGAGGACAAAAATGTAGTTCGAGCAAAATACTAAAATGTATTGCAGTGTTTGGCCTAGAATTACCTTCTAAACTCTCAGTTTCCAGTAATTGTTTGTTCTTAAATTTTAACTACCATTCTTCCATACAGAATCTATTTTAACTATCATTCTTCCATACATAATCTACTTTCTTTAATAAACACTCCCAGAAACCTTTCTCCCAAAAGCTTTTCCGGTCATATGGACATCTTCAGTGAAAGTTCTCTCCACTCTCCTCTGTTAATCAACAAACACTAATTCCAATAACCATCAGATCAATTTCTCTTAAAAAACATTCTCCCAACTTTAGAACCCCCCAATTCTCCTCAAATCTAGTCCAAGCACCCCTGTAGTACTCCATTTATATTTATAAAATTTGAATCATATATGAAAAATGCAAAGATGTACTTTTCACAAATTTCAAGGTGATATTCCTTCCCTAACATGACCATGCAAGACGTGATTTGACCCAAAAGGTCATATCTGGAGCTAAGTGAATGCCAATCGAGCTAGTATAACAGATGTCAGGAACTAAAATAATAATAACATTATTGTCTACTAGTGTATAATAGAATCTTACATATTTGTTCCGGTCCCTCACTGTATGAATTAATGTTAATAGAATTTCATACGTGTGTTCTATTTCCTTCATTGTTTCAGTGCTCATCCACATAGGCCATAGCAATAGTACCTTGTGAATTTTCCAAACAAATCACAATGATAAAACAAAAGCAAGTCTAGGGTTGTGCTTAGCATATTTCAAAGAAAATGATTGAGCTCTGCATTATGCAAGGTGTATAGGGAGACATTATTTTCTCAACAGTTTTGAGGCAGAAACTTAAGTTTTGCTGAAAAGGAGAAGACTGCCACTGCCTCCTCATGCACAAACACAAACACACTACCCACTCCTCATAAAATATCTTGCTGAAAGGAGAAACTGAAACTGAAACTAATTATGGTGGAACTTTACCTCAACTACATCAAATCAGAAGCGTAGACGATTTAACATAAAATAAAGATACTGAGTAATGCTTATCACTACATGGTCAACATGCATCCGTACTTCATAGTAAACAAGGGGAAATGAACTTACATCATCCAACAGCAAACTGTCGCTGTAATAACCAATGTCAGATGTAACCTGCATTGCACAGTAAAATTATCTTAGCTATATTTCAAACAAGAGAATACCCTCTTGCCCCCAAAAACAAAGTGAGTTCCAAGACACAATTTCTTGTCTACGCAGATCAACAGATAATAAATCCAGCTGCCAAAATTATCAAATGGCAGAGGTGATACCAATTATTTTCACTTAAAAGCGCAACAAGTCAATAACATATAACCGAAGTTTATGGTGGTCAATTACAAGCTATACACATTGTTCTAGAGCAACCAAAAAGTCTAGATATCTCAAAGGAAAGTTCAAATTAAAACTAACAGCAGAAATCACGGCAATCATATAACTTCACACACACACACACACACTGTTCAAGCAATCTAAGGGAAAAAAAACCAAAAAGAGAAAAGAACGCCAACATACAGGTTTGCAGAGGGTCCTCTATTGCAGCAGATTCTGGTTAACAACGATGCAATTACCCCAACCACTACGAAGATTAGAGTAGTCACCAGAAACCCCATCTCCAATGGTTTTCCCAAACGCAGTACTAACTCAACTCTTTACCTGAGAAACCAACAAAATTTACCAAAACCAATTAGCAGATCCATCAATCCAATTCGATATCTTAGCTTCTCTGCAAAACAACGAGTTCTAGATCATCTGGAATTCAGCTAATTGAAAGAAGAAAAAAAATCGAGCAGTTCAATGGGATCGTGACATTGATAATAACCCTATAGACATCATAAAAATAACAAATACGCATAAAACAATAACCACAACATCGGAAATACCTCAAATTCCGGCGACCGGCGGAATCTTCCCGGTGGAGGGGAGCTTGAAGCTGCTCGATCCGGCGTCGCTTTGATCAGATTCAATTCAATCAATCTCTTCTAGCGAGCATCAAAATTCCAACGTGTTATTTATAGCTTGGGCCTCGATTTTATTATTTCTAAAAATTAATTGAAATTTAATGGGCTTATAATTTATAGAGCCCAAATTATATATTGGGCCACATCGAAAAAAAATTCAATTATCGATTTATTAAGATTCTTCATAACTTGAATTTTAACGATTTTTTAAAAAAAGTATGGTGAACTTCAAGTAATAGTAGATTAGTAGGGTTGTGCAAGGACCGACCGGACTAAAAAGATCGACCTGAACTGATTGAAAATTAGGTCATTCGGTCGGTCCGTATATGATAGTCGGTCGGGTCGGTCCCAAAATTAATGGACTGATTTTTTAGTCGGTCGGTTCAGTCCTAGGGAAAAATACAAATGGACGGACTAACCGACCAATCATATAATATTAGATATTAGATTATTAATAATTTAATATATATATATATAATATTGGATAATAGATAATATATATAGCTATATCATATAATTATAAAATTAAAGTATATAAAATATTATATAAAATGATTTTATTAAAATCTAGATGGAAAAAAAATAACTCCGTCAGTTTTCAGTCCGGTCCTAAATTTTAATTCGGTTGGTCCAGTCCAAAAAAACCTATCGATCTATTCGGTCCTCTCTTGTCGGTCCGGTCCAAGACTGAATGCACAACCCTAACTCCTAAGTAATAGGATATAAATGAAAATTAAAATGGAAAAATGAGGATGTTTTCATAGGAGATTGGGAAAAATTCAAACTAGTTTTTCTAATTTGTGTTGAATCTCTCTCTCATCCTGTAAATGAACATACCCGCTCGTGAACTATTCGAAATTTAATTAAAAAAAAATTTATTCATTTTCTGAACGAGGTGAGCTTGAGCTCGAATCGAGTTCGATAAAATTATTGAACCCAACTCAAACATAGTAGTATTCCATTCGATTAACTCTCGAATATATTCAAGCTCGAACTTAATCAAATATGTTCATAGATATTATAAATAATTTGAACGTATAAATTAAACGAGTATTTTTTTCGAGTTTGAGCACGAACATGGGTATTAAACTTCTTTTTTCTTGAGCATTCGAGTTTGGACTCGATTAATAAATTTTTGAATATTTCACAAGTCAAATTTGAACACACTAAATATTTATCGAGCCGAACTTGAATAAAAAAAAACTCAAATCGATCTTGAACTTTAATACTTCTGTACAGTCGAGCTTGAATATCATATTATTCGACTCTATCCGGTTCATTTAGAAGCCAGTTGCAGTAAAACTTGTCCAAAGCGAAATGGAGAGAGAGAGAAAGAGGTGTGTGTCTGTGTCACTGTGTGTGTGTGTGTGAGAGAGAGAGAGAGTGAAAACGGTGGGATTGGAGGGAGCAGGAGAATGAAACGGCCATGGACACGTACCAGTATGCGCCCCCGAATTCGCGCCATCTGGCTCGCACCACTACACGTCACTCTCTCTCTCTCTCTCTCTCTCTCTCTCTCTCTTCTTCACCTTCACCTTCACCTTCGTCGTCACCTGATTCCCACTGAATAGAAAATGAATCAATCAATGGAATGGGAGAGCGTATGGAGAATCGCAGAGAACTTCGGAGGCACGCACGAGCAGGTGGTTCCGATCACCGTCTTCGTCGCCGTGCTCTGCTTCTGCCTCGTCGTCGGCCACTTGCTCGAAGAGAACCGATGGGTTAACGAATCCATCACCGCTCTTATAATCGTATACATACATACACACTTTCTCATTTTCGACTTTTCCAATCCTTCAAATTTTGCTGATTATGATAATAATGATAATGAATATATCAATTTTATTTGATTAGGGATGCCTGACCGGGACAATAATTCTGTTGATAAGCAAAGGGACGAGTTCGCACATACTGAGATTTGATGAAGAGATTTTCTTCATATATCTCCTTCCCCCAATCATTTTCAATGCAGGGTTAGATTTTAACTTGTTGCCTGCTAATTAATTAGGTTGAGTTGAATATCTATGTATCTTGATGGTGTTTTAATTAACTTGCGTGGCATGCAGATTCCAAGTGAAGAAGAAACAGTTCTTCCATAACTTCTTCCCCATAATGCTGTTTGGGGTTGTTGGAGTTTTTATATCGTCATCCATCATTACAGTTGGTAGTTCTTCACTTCTTCATGCATCTTTCTTTGTAAATTGTAATCATATGTGGAATGAGTTTTCTTGGGACTTTGCCAATTTTTCATATCATTGCTTCTGTAGGCAGCTGGTTGGTGTTTCCCCAGTTCGGTTTTCTTGGTCTCACTCCTCGTGATTATCTTGGTTCGTTCATCATTGACTTGATTTTATCAAATTTTTCATTTTTGTGCCAATTTAAACTATAACCTTATGTCCCAATTGTGGTTTATGCGAAGGTATCGGAACAATTTTTTCGTCCACGGACACGGTGTGCACTCTGCAGGTAAGGAAAAGATGGATATATATGTCCTTCATTTGAATAAGTAACCATATATATAGGTCTAGAGCTCAAGAAATGAAATGAATCTTGATTTAGGTTCTGCATCAAGATGAAACTCCATTGCTATACAGCTTAGTCTTTGGTGAAGGGGTAGTGAATGATGCCACATCAGTTGTTCTGTTTAACGCGATTCAAAAGCTTGATGTGAACAAAATAGATGGCTGGACAGCAGGCCAAATTTTCGTAGATTTTCTGTACCTGTTCTCCACAAGCACTGCTTTAGGAGTTGCTGTGAGTTTGAACTTGGATAGAATGTGTTAAACTTTTATCTAAAGTCAGGTTGTTGGAGCATAAAATAAAAGCTCGATTTTCTCTTTGTGCGTTCAGTCTGGCCTAGTGACTGCACTCGTTCTCAAGGGCTTGTACTTTGGCCGGTAAATTTCCTTTTTATCCATGTATTAGGTATAGAAATTAAGAGGTTAATAACTCTGTAACATGTGAGGTGGATTCTGGTTTATATTCTGTCTGCAGACATTCGAGTGTTCGGGAGATCTCACTTATGGTGCTTATGGCATACCTTTCCTACATGTTGGCTGAGGTAATGGTAATAATGGAATTAATGTAGCTTAGCTCATAGTTTACATGTGAAGTGAGTGTGTATATCTTTCAAGCAAACTTATCACTTGTGAATTATGCCCATATTGTAAATGCTACTTATTATCTAAAAGATACTATAGAAGAGATGTGAATCTTGGGAAGTTGTTTCATGTTGTACGCTTCTCTTATAACTAACCGGGGCGTTCGTGTTTGGACAGCTTTTGGAACTGAGTGGAATTCTAACAGTGTTCTTTTGTGGGATTTTTATGTCTCATTATGCATGGCATAATGTGACTGACAGTTCAAGAATCACTACGAGGTATGTGTCAAATATCTCGTAAAGGTGTTTCTCCTAGCACTTGTTTGTTGTAGATCAGTGATACTAAATTGAAAGTAGCCCTATTGTAGCCAGCTGAAAAATGGAACAAAATCCTCATTAGTAATCAGTGCCTTAGACTTCATTTTAACTGTTTTTATTTGCAGGCATGTGTTTGCAATGATGTCCTTTATTGCAGAAACATTTATATTTTTATACGTGGGAATGGATGCTCTGGATATTCAGAAATGGAAAATGAGCAAATTAAGGTAATAACTATTCTTTCCATAGTTACAAGTAGTTAACATGAAGCAAGTTTCCTTAACCCCGTAATTGCATTTTGTATCTTTTGCAATTATTGATTTTGTGATGCCTTTCAAGAGAGGACTGAATGATTTCCATACTTTGCATATCTCAGCAAATTGTTTTCTTGTGAACTAAAATGTTCTGCTAAATATTCCTTACAGTTTCTGGAACTCAATTGGTGTATACAGTAGCGTCATGTTGCTTATATTGATCGGACGTGCTGCTTTTGTTTTTCCTCTCTCGGCATTATCCAATTGTATGGACCGAACTTCAAGACGACCACAGTTAACACCAAAGCACCAGGTTTAACAATGCAGTACATTCATGTTTTATATTATAACTTGAATTGATACCATCACTTCATTAGTTTATTAGTCCATACTAACTGCCCATATAAATGTGTTGAAACAAAACCATAGCAATAGCACGATAAGTGACGGAGTAAATCACTATAGCTGGCATTTCCGATTCTACCATATAGTAGTTTCTTGAAGTATATAGTTTTGATTTGATTTATATAGTTTTCCTCTGTTCGACTAGGTCGTAGTTTGGTGGGCTGGGCTGATGAGGGGAGCAGTCTCCATTGCTTTGGCATTCAAGCAGGTAAGGCATTTTTTTGAGAAGGCTAATGATACCTCTCTCTCTCTCTCTCTCTTGATTTTTGTTGGAGTCATTGCAGTTTACGCATTATGGTGTGCCACTAGACCCAGTAAATGCGACGATGGTTACGACAACGGTGATCGTAGTGCTATTCAGCACATTAGTGAGTCGTCTGCAGCCATGTGAAATTCCTCAATAGACAATTATTGTGTGGCGATTGAAATGAATGTTATAAAAATAGGCATCTAATTGCAGGTGTTTGGGTTCTTAACAAAGCCATTGATACGGTATTTGCTCCCTCATGGTGGAGGTGGCAGCCTAGACCGTGAACCAACCATTTCCAAGGAGGATATGAGGCTTCCTCTGCTCTCTTTCGAGGAATCAGCTTCGACAAACCTTCTCCGAGCAAAGGATAGTTTGTCGAGGCTGATAGAAAGGCCCGTGTATACTATACATTCCTTCTGGCGGAGGTTTGATGATGCATACATGAGACCAGCATTCGGGGGACCCCGAAGTGATCAGCGCTCGTCCTCGTCGTGAGGAACCAAACATGGCCGCGTTTATCGGAAAAAGGCCGACCAAAAACTCTGCCGGTTTATGTCGCCATGGCTGAGGGCCAAAGTGAAACTAGGGAGTTTTGACTGTTTTGGAGTGTAATATGCTCCCATATCGGGTTGTCGATTTTGGTTTTTTTTTTACCGGCAAAGGGTTGTTTGCTGCTTGCATTCCGGTCGGTGTTCGGGGTGTAATTGAACCGAGTTGAGTTGAGCATTGCCAAGCTCAAGTTTACTCTGTTTATTAAGCTTTTTATCCATTAGTTACTTCGAGGCGCATGAGCATATTGATGTATGCAAAAAAAATTCTAAGTTTAGATTTAAGTATTGTCATTTTTCAAGATAAAATAAAATAAATATGCTTTTCTTAAAACTACAATGCATTTTTTTAAAATTTATTATTATTTATAACAAATAAAATTAATGAGGTATCCAATGTACATGTTACTAATTAAAATAGGCAAAAATACATTGTTTTGGGTCCTGTATTTATAATTTTTTTAAAATTGAGTTTCTCTACTTTATTTAGTCAAAATGAGGTGCATTTATTATCAATTTTGTTATCAATTCGAAAAAAATAAAAAGTTGATTTTTTTAAATAAATAAACAAAAAATTAAAATTTATTAGAAAATCATATCTTTTTTAAAAACCATTGTTCGAATTTTTTTAATTTTAATTTAAAAATTAATAAATAAAATTTGAAAAAAAATTAATTTTTATAAATGGCTATAATTTTATTTTATTAAAAAATCAAACAATAATTAAATAAAATAAAAAATTCAATTAAATAAAAATTATTTTTTAAAACTGTTGTTTTAATTTTTTCAAAAATATTAAATAAAAAAAAATAATATTACAGTGGTTTTAAAAAAAATAATTAAATTTATTTTTATTCAATTTTTTAAATAAATTTTTAATTAAAAAAATCAGTTTGTATTTATTTTTTCAATTTTTATATATTTATTTTAGAAAACTCAATCGAATTGAGGTCCCACATTATCAATTTGATTAAAATCAAATCCCTAAAAGATTTCATTTTATTCAAATTAATAGACCTCATTTTAACCAAATAAAATAAAAGAACCCAATCCGATTTTTTTAAAATACGGGAACCCAAAACAACGTGTTACCATTAAAATTTTATAAGATATACTATGTTAATAATATTATACTTGACTAAATAAGTTCCAACAAAGTTTCGTCATACCAAAGTTGAGCTTCAAATATTCATATTAACAAGCTTCGCTAAATTAGTTCAAACGAGCTTTTATCGAATCGAGATTTGAGTAACTCGAAAGTGAGCTAGCGTGACGTTACTCACGCAACGGCACTGCTACATGCCACATCAAAAGATATAAGATGTCACACATCTATAATAAACGTGTTTTGACAAAACACAATAATAATCTACTGCAGAAAAATTCACAAGAGGTGAAATTTTAGTTATCAGCAGGCAGTTCAGACAAGCTGTTGAAACAACTAGAAGAATGGTAATCCATTAGATACAGCATTCCAATAATAACAGGCGCACCCTGATGAAACGAGACGGAAGGCAAGCAACGAGCATCAGCATGCACGAACGTGACATGCTATTTTCGGGAACGAACTGACCTAAGGTTGTGATGATAATCATTTTACACAAACCAGAATAGTAGGAATACAAATCTCTTCTACATCTAGACTCCTACTGTCAGCATATATACACTGTTGGGAGTTCCAACTCAGATGTCTCAACATGAAAGAATGAAAGCTCTGAAACTATAGCTGACCATAATAAACATGCACTTCGCCAAGAGGTCCGTTCATACTTCACCAACCTCGTGGCGTGTTCTAACAACAGTGGTAAACCTAAATAATTGACAGGAGAAACCAGTTGAACCTGCTTTCCAGGAAGCATTGGAGATGATGTCAGATATGAGTTAGCATTAACATCATGTATCTGCAAAACACATAGCAGCATGTTATCAGAGATGAACCTCGGAGGCAGCTGGATTTTGCACAGAATGATATCTAGAGTAACTATTGTCACTATATAGATCTCCCAGGAAAAAAACCAAAGGAAAAAGTGGAAACATGTTGGAGCCAAAACAAGGAGATATACAGTCGACAGAGAAGCTTCGAATATATAGTTGAATATTCGAACAAATGTTCACGTTTTCTGCTGCTCAATTATCAAAATAATTTTGGTGGTTTTACGATGATCAGAGAATAAACATGCGAACACAAAAGCAACTTGTACCTTTTACTTACCAGTCAGTGTAGTCGTCATCATTTCTTACTTAAACAGCGTTGCGCCAGAATCTCAGGGATCCCCAATGCTGAAATGCTTTCACACCCGAGAAGCTCTTGCAATTTTCCATCACATATGATGTCCGTTGGATTCAAAGGATCCTAAGGACAGGAGAATTTGCTAAATATTATAACCATAAAAATGAACGATACGACTTTCCTAACTGCAAAGAGAACATCAGCTGAGGTGGTCATCTAAGAAGATGGAGCAAATATGAAAAGAGGCAAACGCCATGAATGCAAGTGCATGAGTTGATAGGAAAACAGATGCTTCAGTGAAATGAAGTAATTAATATCCATCTACCATATTCTCAGATGATGCTGCCATCATATACTGCTAAAAAATATTCCATATATACCTGTAACTGCTCTCACACGTCATTGTCAATATCTTCACCTAATAATTACTCATGCAATAATAAACCCTTAATTTTTCAAGATCATAAGAACTGGATAGCTAGGTTGCAAATCAGTCAGGGATGCACACTCTCTTTAAAGGGACACATAAGGGAAGCTACGGAGGAAAATTAAGAGTCATATTCTTAGCGAAGCAGAGGATACATCTTTCTGATCAAAGAGAAAACACCTAGAATAACAGGGCAGCATGATTTCTCTCAGCAAACAGCAGATGCTTTCAAGAAAACTCAGCCTATTAACAAAATCGAAGGAGAAATAGAAAATATAAACTTGTAAGTTGTCTGTTCCTCTCTTGTTTTCCCTTCCCGAAAACAGAGCAGGGTATGGTTGTGAAAATTGATAGCACAGAAGCATTGGCAGAGATAAATATACTGTATAAGTTAACACATGCACCTGCATGTTATTATGAACAAATCCCCAAAAAACATATATGCATAACCTACGACCTCTGTACTGTAATCAAATTTCCAATACATGTCACAACTTTTCTAGTGCATAATCTCAGGAGACACATAAACTTAATGAAGCAATGGAAGTTTCAAGGAGGAATAGTGAAAATCGCAACTTTAAGGTTTAAAGGTGAACATAGACCTAATAAATGAAAACTGAAGCTTATTCTGAAGTGCCTTCTGAATGGGAAATTTAACATCACTTGATAGAGCCAGAAACAGAACAGTCAATTTCTTATGATCACTCATTAATTCGTACTTTGCATACCTCAAGCTGGTTAACCTTTATGTACTCCCACATCTGCCTTAAGACTTCGGCTTGGGACATTTCCTTCTCATCAGTTCCAAAGAAACTGGCTAGTGCTTCAGATATTATGACAATTGGTACAGGATCATCACTTCTACTCCCAGATTCCACCTCCTCAATTTTTGGTTTCTTAGAGTTGGCCTGTTCTGAAAAATATAACACAACGTTGAAATACATTCATGAGCACCAAAGTCACCAGAAGGTGAATGCAACGATTTAAAAATGCATGTACATACTTGTAGGCTCAAGCGCAATAATATGCTTAGCTAGTAATTTGTTCATCTTGAACATATCAGTACAATCTGTCTCAAATACCAAACGGAGCTCATCATTGCATATTATCTTCCTTTTGTTGTTTGGATCTTGAAGGTTGTTTTTTCTTATGTAAGCCCATAACTGCTTCACAATCTGCAAAACACGTTGATTTTCAGGTGAATGTACAAACACTGTTACTACAGAACCATAAAGAGAAAGACAAAGTGAGCTGCAAAAACCTCAGTCCTTGGCAAGGCTGGCTGACCCACAATAGTTTGAAGCTCGGGAGAAACACCACACAATTTGTTAAGGCCTCCAGGGCCGCCTCTTCTTTTCCTTGGAGCACTGCATAAATGTTGAACACAGAGCACATCAACCAAGAGCGCTAAAATAATAATAAAAGCTGAGTATTACTGTTCCAAATCAAGAATTAAGGGTATTTCACATTCTCGTTATAGCTGACGTTAAACATTCTCTGCATGAAAAGCTAACCATATAGGAATTTTGGAGTAATTAAGTGCAAAATCAAAGCTATTACTCTAAAAGTAGAGAGTAATGAAGTTAACTTCCTATATCCAGGATTAGATGCATTAATGAATAATTCCCCAAATTTTCCCTTCCCCGCCCAAGAAAATAAATCCATCCCAATCCCTCTACTCTTCTGGCATTTCAAGACGTAAACAAACTGAAGAACACGTCCCTTTAGATGAAATTACAAAACTACACAGGCTTATCGTACGCTTGAGTTATAAAAGACTGTAACTTGGCACATGAGGTTTCTACACGTTTTATATAAAAAAACAAAAAGAAAAAAAAAACTACAATTTCTTCAATTTGATGCATTCATTATGAAGGAATCTCCTAGATGGTAGTAACTTAGCCTATAAACAAACAAAAAAAGAAACAAGAAAAATGTGACGCCTTTTTGGTGGTGAGAAATTGAAGGGACAGTCTCCAAGACGCAAAGCTCCCCCACCAACCAAAAAAAAAACATTTCTTTCGCAAAAGGAAAAGGAATTCAAAAAATCAGAAACCCACCTCTCTTTGGCAGGAACGCTGGCAGTGGCAGGTGGGGCACTAGGGTTCTTAGCCACCAACTGCGGCGGAGGCTGAGGCTGAGGCTGCGATGACTGTGGCTGGGGTGGCGGTGGGCGAAAACCGTAACCCTCCGCTGCATGGTGTGCAGCAAAATTGGGGTTTGGATGAGCGGTCGGAGCTGGTTGGAAATTAGGGGTTTGGTGGAGGGCAAAACGGTCCGGCTGCTGGGGGTGGGGGTGGTGGTGGGCGACGAAATTCTGGGGGTGGGGCGGCAGGCGGAAGAGGTGTTGGATCTGGGTGCGAATGAAGTCGATTCTGTGGCTTAAATTGACGCCCAATTTGGATTCGAGCTGCTGAACGACGTCGTTGAAGGAGGAGAAGGCGTTGGTGTCGCGGAAGAGGGACTCCAGCGCCTCCGCTATTTGCTGCTCCGTCGCCACCATTCCCGCGGGTGGTGGTTGTGCGCCCCTCTCACTCATCGATTTTACCAATTTACCACTCCCCTACTGCTGCTGCTCCTCTACTAGTAATGGAAATTCACACTTTTCCTCTCTCTCTCTCTCTCTCTCTCTCTCTCTCTACATTCGGGCTACTGTCTCTTTCTCTCTAAGATCGATACTTCTCCTTTTCTTTCTTATATAAATTCATGAAATGACTGAATTACCCTTGTCCACAGTGGGATGCGACAGCCAATAAAAAAGGGACACGTTTCAATTAACGATGGATATGTCGGATTTATTTATGTAAATTAATCAATATTGATGTAGTAATTTGACGTCTTTTTCTCGATAAAATGTGTCAAATTCTTTAATGTTATCAAATTTTTTTTGCTTTTTTAAAATATGCGTAACTTCTATTCTTTTCAAAGTTTTGATCAAAATACTCTTATTTACATGCAAGTAAATAAATATTTTTTTTGTTCAGAATTTGAAAAATTAGAATTTGTGTGTACTTTTTTAAAACACGGGTGATTTTGGTGCAATTTAAAAGGCATGAGAAAATTTTGCGCAATGTTTTGATAACACGGAAGAATTTGATGCAATTTACTATTTTTTTAAACTTTAATTAAAGTTTTCATCTTGAATCAATTTTATATAAATTGGGCAGGGAAATGCCACACGTTATTGAAATGAATATTGTAGTATAAAGTCCTGAAAAAACAATAGTGTAGCAAAAGGAAACAACTTTCATATAAATTTTATAATTTAAATTAATGTGAGATAATTATATATATATATATATATTAATTTACTATAATTCTATTATTTATTTTATTGTATTTTAGTGGTTAATTTTTTTATTATTTATCTTATTGTATTCCAGTGGTTAATTTTTTTTATTTATCTCATTGTATTTTAGTGCTAATTAACATTAAAATACACTAGTATAAGTAATAAAACATATTGCACAACTTTCACACCAAACACGGTGCTCATTATAATCCATTCGTGTGTGTGTGTAAATGTCAGGGTGTTTCTTCAACTTGGACAACTATTTTGCCAGTACAAATTATATTATATTCGAGTTTTATTTAATTTATGAATCTTGAATGTCAGACATCGATAGAAAGTGTAAGTGAGTCGAGCCTACTCGGAATCGACTCGACGAAAATTCAAAATCGACTCGAGGTTTGTCAAGTTGAGCTCGAGCTCGAGCTCAATTATAGTAAGCTCGACAAGCTCACGAGCCCAATCGAGCTCCAACATTAATAATTAAATTATATTTATTTAAATTTAAATAAATATAATTTTTTATTTAATTTCAATACGTAACAGAGTTGACCTCAAATTTGCCGAGTTTGCTATCGAGCAAAACACCAAAGCTCAACCGAGCTCGAATTTTCTTATGAAGCTCAAATTAAATTCAAATAGGGAAATCTATACATATATTAAAGCAAAACCGTAGGGATAAATTTGTCATAAAAATAAATCAGTCAAAACATATTTTAAATAAAAGAATTTGTAGAAATTTAGTCAAGCAGGTCCTTGGCCGAGTTGGTTAAGGTGTGTTGTTGCATCTGCAAGCATGCGGGTTCAATTCCTCATTTTACAGCAAATAGCGAATATAGGCGCATTTTTATATTTTTCAATTTAATTCCTCCCAGCCGCATGTCTCATTCAATTTTTAACTTTTTAGATTTTTAAAATAAAAAAATATCACCAAAATATTCATGAATAATAATTAACAACCATTCACATTTTTTATTTTTTATATTATCTAAATAAAAAAATCATTAAAATTTAATAAAATGTCCATCGATAATGTTTATATTTATATTTATATTTTTTTAATTATATTATTACTTATGGTGTAAGCAATCACATTTTTAACTTTTTAGAAATTTTTAAATAAAAAACAATCTCCAAAACATGCATCGATAACCATTAACAACCATTCACATTTTTAACTTTTTAGATTTACTAAATATAAAATATCACCAAAACATAACAAAATATGTCCATGAAAAATATTGAAATTTTTATTTTTTAAATTCTAATACTATTTATGATGTAAACGTTCATATTTTTAACTTTTTAGATTTTGTTAAATAAAAAACACCGATCACCAAAACATGAACAAATAACAATCAACAACCATTCATATATTTAATTTTTTAGATTTTCTTAAAAACCACCAAAACAAAAGAAAATGCCCATCGAAAATATTTGAATTTTCAATTTTTTAATTCTAATACTAATTTTGGTGCAATCAAAAGACTTATTATATAATTAACGGGTATTTTGAATTGCAGCCATTTCAATTTTTTATTTTTTCAATACTAATGCTACTTATGGTGTAAATAAAGGCAGGGGAGCTTTTAATGAAAAAAAAAGATATAAGAGGCCAATTCATTTAAAACAAAATAATGTAGAATTAAAATTTATTTTTTATGGCGTGAATGAAATTATCTGCTACATTTTGGATAACTCTCCACGTTACACAATTAAAATTATTAATTTTCAACATACTGTAGCTTATGATTCTATTCGCTTATCACATAATCAATTTATAATTAATGGGAGCTTTTAATGACAAACAAAAAATTAAAAACAATATGGATTTTAATTGTTGACGTCAATCTTTCAAATTCATTAAAGATTTCAGTTAATTGAATTTTCTCTCATTACATTTTATTAATATACTTTAACATCATTATTTTAAGGGTTTGTAGATAATATTGATTTATTTTATAATTTATAATAATTGTATTAATTTTATAAATTTGATTAATTAAAAAACAAATTAATATCATATTTATTGATAATTATTATCTATTTATTTTAACAATTAGAAAGTAAATCATGTCAAGAAGTTATACACATATCATATAACAATAAATATTATTATTATTATTATTATTATTATTATTATTATTATTATTATTATTATTATTGTTGTTGTTGTTATAATATGGTATGAAATCTATTTATTTAAATTTATGTGTGGCCGCATAAAATACATTTAATATGTTAAATATATAAAACAAAGAAATTATTCACTTTTGTCTATAGAAAAATAACATTACTCTGTGGTATGTGCTCATACGCAATAAGTATATATAAATCTCCAATTGATTCAATTTAAAAATATAAAAAAACTTTCTAAACGTGTTTATGAATATATTTGAAAAATTACAAATATAATGTTATATATATTGTAAATTATCATTTGATAAAATTATAATTATTTTTTTTATTATATATTAATACTATTACCACCAATATTTCAACTATCATCAAACTTTAAACTTAAAATATATAGATCGATTTCCGTACATCGTACGGGAGATATACTAGTTAAACTAAAATATGTAGTAAAAGAAAAGAGTAGAAGGCCGCATTTGTTGGCCATATTTCGCCGAGTTATAAAAATCAAGAAACAAAATAATTCCATATATAATTACACGAGCTTGCAATCATCAATTAATTTCCCCTAAAATTTTCCCTCTTTTAACATGTATAATATCGGATCACCACAAATAAAGTCGCATTTCCCCTTTTCTATAATCAATCTCCCCTTTTATCCTTCCCTTCATTCAAGCAATCATCATTTTTAACCACCTAAACAAGTTTTCTCCCTCCCCTCCTTTTTTTTCATATTTTTTGCTGCACTTTTTTCTCTCTCTCCCTCTCTTTTTCCAGAAGAAATTCATCATTAAAAGTTGGCAATCTGTTAGTTGAGATACAGTCGATCTCATTTTCTTCTGGTATGCTCCATCATTTAATTAATTTGATTTGATTTCACTCTATTTATTTAATTTCCAGTCTCTCATGTTCAATTATTCTGTTTTCATCATCATCATCATCTCCAATTTTTCGCATTCGATTGACGCGTGTTCTGTTTCTCTCTCTAGATCTTCTCTTTTATCTCTCCTGCAACCTTAAGTGCTGCTGCATTTGCAGAGAAATTAACTAATGAGATTTTGTGTTTCTGTTGACATACATTTATAAATAACTAACTATTTTGTATATATATATATGGGTTCGGACAGCAGAGAAAGGGAAGAAATGGATAACTCAGAGAGTAGTTCTTCATTGAAAGAGGAGATGTCCGATTCCGAGGGAAAGGCGATTAGTCGGCATCCGAGCGAAGCTTCTATCTACGGCACCGAAGACGACGAAGAACTCGGCCATATCCAACTTGGCCCTAAATGTACTATCAAGGAACATCTCGAGAAAGATAAGGTTTTTTTTTTTTTTTAAATTACATTCTACAAATAAAAATATAATTTAGATGTTTATATATATATATATATATATTGTGATTTATATTATATTATTAATTGATTGATTGATTTTTCAGGATGATGAGAGTTTGAGGAAGTGGAAGGAACAACTCCTAGGAGGTGTTGATGTCAATTCAATCGAAGGTACGATAAATCTTCTTATATTTATTTATTCGTACGTCACAAAAACTTATGTAAGACTAGTTTTTGATAGAATCATTGATATGATGGTTTATTTATCGATATATATTGCACAGAGGCTCAAGAGCCGGACGTGAAGATTATGAGCCTGACAATCTCGTCGGAGGGGAGGCCCGACCTCGTGCTCCCGATCCCGGAGTCCGGGAACGTGAAAGGGCTCTGGTTCACGCTCAAGGAAGGGAGCCATTACCGTCTCCGGTTTTCGGTTAAGGTCAGCAATGACATTGTTTGTGGCCTCAAGTACACTAATACCGTGTGGAAGTCGGGTATCAAAGGTGCGTGTGGGTGAATCCGTATCTTCGTGGTACGTTTTGGATTGTTGTGTTACTTGTATGTGGTGCTGACGTGGAAGTGTTCGTGTTTTGACGTGCAGTCGATAGCTCGAAACAAATGCTAGGAACCTTTAGCCCTCAGGCTGAGCCCTACACACATGAAATGGATGAGGAGACTACTCCCTCGGGGGTTTTTGCTAGAGGCACATATTCAGCTAGAACCAAGGTAATTTATTGCATAATTGTTTAATATTTTTTGTTTCTTTTGACAAAATTTTGAATTCATGAAAAATGATGAGAAATTTTATAACGCGTGTAAGAGTGTTATATCTTAACTCAGTTCAAAGATCATTACACATCAAGCATTCTTTTAAATTAAAAAATATATATATTGTATCGTGATCTCTGCGGTGGAAGGTACCCTGAGTGTATATGCGTTGTGGAATATATGTAAAGGAATTGGATAATCATAATTAGGATGTATGTATGTTAGGGAAAACCTAATTGTTGATGATTTCCTAATTAAGGAAACACCAATAATTAGTATCAACTACCAAAAGTGTACAAAATATGAGACTAATCCCACTTAAATTTATTTGTTTCTTTTCTTCTAGTAATCTCATCATCTCTTGATTAAGATACAAACTTTATAATTAGAAAACCGATTTCACTTAACATTAAATAATTACTCGGTAAGATTGTGACCTTGCAATCATGTTAATTTTGTGCTTTTATCATATCCAATTACCATAATAATAGCTTGAGTTAATTTTAGATTTACTATTATTAGATTGGGCACAAATTACATAACATGTGTCAAAATTCACATTCAAATTCATAGTCATATTCATCAACACATACATTTGTAATTTTATTCGTGTTTGATTGTGTTTTTATGAATTTTTACCCGTAAAACAATCTCAAGATTAAAATACAAAATTACCCTTTTTTAGAGAGTCGCTTGTGAGTGTCGTCTTATAAGACTGATCAAAGATCTGAATTCATATACAATCAAGCAACAACAAAATTACAAACGTATAACTGAATATGGATATAGATAATAATTTTGATCCGTTTTACGGATTTTGACCCGTTAGATAATCCCATGCAAGTTTTTGTGTACTTATTTTCTTTATTTCTGAAATATAAATAAACAAATGATGAATCAGATACATTCTCAAATAATTACATTATTAAATTTCAAAGTTTTGTAAAATTAATTATTAATAATATTGTATTATTATTTATTCAGTTCATTGACGACGACAAGAAGTGCTATCTGGAGATCAACTACACTTTTGACATCCAGAAAGATTGGGCTAAATAGTCGAGAAGTTATCTGCTACACCAAGGAATGGCTTCCCTTCAATAAGCCCGGCCCCACCGCCACGTCACTAAACTACCACCCGTCGTTAACTTTTTTTTTTTGTCATATGCAAAATTATTTTTCTAATTTTTTTTCCTTTGATATTACTCCAATGCATGCTCTTGGTTAATTGAGTGTTGTTCTAGAATTTTACGAAAATTATTTACATAAAAAAAGATTTAAGGAAGGGGGAAAATGGGTACGTCTTTTTTGTAAAATTGTCACATTTGAGTTGCGTTTAGAATTGGCTTTTTTTTTTTTAATTAATGGCTCAATTATTTGGATGTTGAATTTTATTAAAAATGTGGTTCGTTTTTATGTGTTATTAATTTTAGGGTGAATGCATATGCACATATTATTATTGTATATACTATATAGTCAGTACTCTCCCACCATCAATAATTGGACCTTTTCAATTTTATTAGTCAACATTGAATTAATTATGATATATATATTTTTTTTACTCACGCACCCGAGATATTGAGGAGATATTTCTATTTGTATTATAATGCATTAGTGTAGTAAAGTTTTGTATAATATGACTATTTGAATCTTTATAAGTTATAACTAACATAAATCAGTCTTGTACGTTTATTTTCGCTAAAATTTGGTTTGAGATTTGGACTTCACGAATATTTATCAATTTATCATGCATGTATATATGATATGTGGACTATAATTTTATTTTTGTATTTATTATTAAATGAATGTAGAGTTGTCCCTACAAAATAATATATTTTGATAATAATGTGAGTTTTTTTAGAAAAAAATAAATAACATGAGTATTGGTGTTCGAATTATTTAGTGTGATAGAATGCATTATCATATTCTTCATGGGTCCTAATATGAACATTCTATATGGGCTCATACTCATAGTAATAGACCCACTTGTTTCTTTTAAATAAAAAATTTAAAAAATAAAAACTATAAATTTATGACACCAAAAATAATGTATTTGGACACATTATATTTATTTTTACAAAAAAAAAACATTTATTAGATCCCTTATAGTGTTTTCATTTTTTAATAAACACTCCCTCTGTTTCTGAATAAGTGTCGTTTTGGATGAATGCACACATATTAATAAAGATATTAATTAGATAATAAAATTACCTTATACACTCTTATGTGAATACATTAAATGAGTTATATATGATTGTTTGAAAACATTAAATGAGGGAAAATATGAGAAAAATGTGAATTTTTTACCTCGATTGTGTAGAATGACATTTTTTGTAAAATAAAATTAAAGTACTAGAATGACACTTATTGTAAAACGGATGGAACATTAAATAGTGAATTAAAAAATTTAAATTTTTTTAAAAATAATTGAAATGCGTGATTATGAGAGTCCTAAATTGATAGTGTTCTCATTTTTAGGGTTATTAATTAATATTTTTCATTTTTCAGATCATGAATTAGTAGATAACGGATCTTTCGTGTCTAAAATTGATAATTGTCGTATATAATAATATTGAAATATGACAAATTTATATTATACTCAACAATATATTTTATTTTTCTCAACATATATTATGAGGAAGTAATAACATGTTTTTATCATCCATATAAATTATAATATTATTTTGGAAAAAAGTAGATATTTAGACCGACGATAAATGTATTAAGAAAATGTTGTGAGGGGTTTTTGATCCATTTTGTTCGTGATCTCAGAAGAGATTACAAGTTGAAATCTGGGTAGCTAGAGAGAATCTAGTATTACAGATGTGAAGAGATCTCACAACTTTCGCTCGCAAAAAAAAATCATGTTGTAAGAAAGGGCGGCATAAGGAGAGGGGCAGATTGCAATTTAATTCCCAACATTTAAAGGTTTTAACAAAATAACCTAACATTTTAATAATAACAATTTAATTCCCAATGTTTGAATATTCTAATAGAAATAACCCAACGTTTAATATTAACAATTTAATTCCAAACATTTGAAAATTTCAATCACATTTACTCCCAAGTGAGATAGAGATCCATATAATGGCCTAACATTTTTGGCAAAAAATTGACCAAAATTATTTTTTTCACCTAAATTGTCAGGCCATTTCTATTAAAATGTTCAAACGTTGAAAATTAAATTGTTAATATTAAACGTTAGGTTAGAATATCCAAACGTTGGGAATTAAATTATAATTATTAAAACACTAGGTTATTTTTGTTAAAACCTTCAAATGTTGAGAGTTAAATTGTAATTTTCCCTGAGGGAGTCTTATATGTGTAAGTATCCTGAATAGTCTTCACGAAGGAGTAGTGAACGGATCTTCAAGTTTGGGCGAAATCCCCGAAATAAGTTATTTAGCCGAACTGGGTTATCAATATCGTGCGTTTTTTTACTACTTTTATTTATTTGTTCTTGTCATTATAAAAAATATATGTATGCAGTAACATCAAACATAACATATACGTGCATGAATTACGTACGTTATTTCATTCATCATCACATGATTTTTGTTGGATTGCTAATTTAATTAAGAGTTCAGTCTAACCTCAGAATTAAGTTGACTATATTTAAATTCAAATACGAATATTATTTTATGAATTTTTCTCATGAAACAATGTGTTGATTATCAAAATGAATAAGAGGTTAAACATAAAGATATAAGAACATTTTCTCAAGAAATCGTCGTCTGATTTCCTTTTCTTTTATAAAGTTAATGAATAAACTAATTTAAATTTCCCTTTTCACACTACCTCGAAACTCCATCCATTTCCATCCCAATTGATGATGTCTATATAATTTTTCTGTTAAAATAAAAATTGCCAAAATTATCGATGCGGGGTAAAATACTCTATTCCACATTTCATATTCACTATTGTATTCTACTATCAAATTTAATATTTATAACTAGTTATAATTAATATTTATTATTAAAAATTAAAAATTTAAAAAACTATGCCCTAATTTTGAAATAATAAACTCTATTAATCAATTATATTAACTAATTAAAAACAAAAAATAAATATAAATCCTGATTGGGTGGAATCAACTCTAAATAATAATTATAAAATTAAATTAAAGCAAAATAAATTTAAATTGGAAAAAAAATGAAAGAAATTTTGTTAGTCCCGGTGCGAGTCTATGTCAGTTTAGAGGAGGATGAATAAACTGACTTCAAAAACTTAAACTGATTGCGGAATATATAGGGTCCTGACTCGCTTTCGATATTTTATTTGTGCGCTTAATCAGTTGAGAGGGAGAGCTTGACGAAAGCTTAGCTGATGAGCTGATCAGTTAGGACTGATAGCTTAAAGACTTAGCTTAGCTTGTGTGCTAGAGTGTGCAGTTGAAGAACATGCAAAGCTTAAAAGCAGTAAGTACAGCAACACACAAGACTTATAGAGGTTCGAAGCTTCCTGCTTCTACGTCCTCTCATCCTTCCGCAGAAGGGTCATCACCAAATCACAACACCCTAGATACCAATAAATTTAGCTATTCATATTCAAAATAACAAACAAAACAACACAAAATAGAAGCATAGATCAAGGTAAGATGAAACCCGAAAACTTGTATTAAAATCTCCAAAATAGCTCTTGTTCCACAAGCTCCAAAGCTCCAAATGCAAAATTCTCTCTCTCTCTAAAAGTGAAAAAATGAAGTTTTTATCCTTATTTTTGAGTTAAGGTATCTATATATACAAGGTGTGGGGAGATAGGGTGAAAAATAAAGCAAAAACTAAAAATTTTGAAAATGTGACACAGGGGTGCGATACGGGGCCGGTCGCGCCCTGTGGCTCGCATCGTGCCTGGGAGGCGCGACCCAGGCGGGCACAAAGCTGGCCTAGGTCGTGTTGCAGGCCTTGGTTTTTTGGCAGCGGGCACGGAGCGGCGGTCGCAGGTCCTGGCTCCGGGTCGCGCCGGGTTGCAGTGCCGCTCCGTGCTGCGGCTTCGACCCGACCTTCGTATTTTATCCTCCATCTGATTCAGCTTCCCGATCACTTCCGTCTTCTCTTGATACGCACTTCGACTCTCCATTTGATCTTTTCTCGACTCTCGGGCCTTAGATTGCTCATTTTTATCCTGTTTTCTAAATTAACGGTGTTAACAACAATTATTTTAAAAACCAACTAATATTACCCTAAACGATTATCAAACATACTAAAACATGATAAAAATATACAAAATAATGCTCGGATTAGGACTAAAATACGAGTATGTCAATAGGCAAGTCCACTAACAATTTTAAAATAGTCATCAAATTTGGAGACAATCATATGCAACGAGGTAATGAGGCTAACCTTTGACACCCACGGATGGTGAAATGTCACAATTGCAGCCATCGCTCTCGTAAATGACCATATCAAACATTGATGTAGAAACCTGCGTGAGTATGCAAAATTCCCGCTTTCACAAATCCGTAGACACTACGATTAGGTTCCACCCATCAATGAAGTAGAACCCCAATTCATCATTGTTGTCGCCGGCGGCGGATCTTTCGAGTTTCACAATCCATCTTCTTCCATCATTTGTTCTAATCGTTAACAATTCAGGGAGAGTTGACCCATAATCCCTTGAGAATCCAAGCGGCATCGATTGCAAAGAAATTCGGCTAACATTCATTAATTTGAAATTATATATAGGCTAAAACTTGGTAAATTCATATTTGACATAACTTACGAGTCGTCATTGAAAATCGTCCCTATTGATAACTTAGAAGAAGTTGGGTTTATCGTTGAACATCATTGAAGACATTGCGAACGGTTTTTGTCCTTTTTTTGTGAACGCCGAGGTGCCTTCTTATAGGGTAAGGAGCGGCGGATAGGGTTGATCTCTCACTTTCAATCTGGACCCAAAAATCAAATTTTGAAAGTTATAATAAATATTATGAAACCTTTATCGGGTCAACATTAAAATGAATGCATCCAAACGGGTCTTATTTTACGGGTCCACAACACATAACTTTCAGGTTTCTAGAGGAAATATAAACTATATGAGGGAAAAATATTTACTTTTGGAGAGAAAAGTCAACCTGCTGTTGAGGAAAAAATTGACTTGATAACGGGTGGAATATGCTCTCAGATCAAGCTTTTTTCACCTGCATTAAATTATAGGTAACCCATTTGAACCCGTTTTCTTTTCATAGTCTTTGAGTACGTTTTGTTGCATAGTAAATCAATTTCCTTCTTGATTTTTAGACTAGAACATATTACTAACATTATCTTACGAAATTTGATATGGCCAGATAATATTTTAATTACCATAAATTTAAATATAATTTTATAAGTCACATTGATATTATTTATTTAATAGTTTAAAAGATAATCATGTTAGAACCACGTGCAATTAAAAATAAAATGTAATTACTATTAACACATGTAAAAAAGACTGTGCTAAAAAAAACATATATATATATATATATATGAATAGATAGTTGATCTAAAAATTATAAGGCGTGAAAACTATATATGTATGTATGTACACACACACACACACACACGTATATATAATGGATGGTCTTGCCTCCCGACTCAAGGGTGTTCACCGTAAAATTTCAAATTTGCGTAATTTTGATCAATTTCAAATTAGGGATCTAGGACCGCGAAATTTTAGAAAATTTTAAATTGAGGATCAATTACCAGGTGAAAATTTACCCGCATGAAATTTGAATGGGTCATATGCCCTTATTCAAACGACACTGGTAAATTCAGGTCTGATTGCCAATTGCGTCGCTTTGATATATATCCGAATGCATATTATGTAAATATTATTGGTGAAATTATCCCGTTTATTTTATTTTAAACTATTATTAATTGATTGATGTTAGTTTCGATGAATAATGATGATTTAACTCTGGTGTAGTAATGTTTCTTTGATATCATATATATTCAAATTCATTCTACTTTGTTTGATTATCAAGTTTCAATTCTTAATCTATACTTTCATAATCCTATTTCTGTTTAAGTTCTTAAGTTTAAGACAATGTTTGTATATTATATGATCATTGATTATAAGAAAAATATTGTTGAATCAAATTAGCGAAGTAACTATTAGACATTATTAATCGATTGATGTTGGTTTTGATGAATAATGATGTTTTCACTCTGGTGTAATAAAGTTTATTTTTTGGGTCATATATAGCCAAATTCATTCTACTTTGTTTGATTAACAAGTATCAATCCTTAATTATAACCATCCTACGTTTAAGACAATGTTTGCAAACATCATTAATTGATTCTTCTGTGTTTGATTATCAATTATGAATTCTTAATTAGAATTAAGAAATCCAATTTCTGATCAAATTCACAATGACATAGTTTTTGTGCGACTAATTCAAAATTCAAATCTAACCCTTTATTCATATGTTTTGTTTAACATAATAAGCTTAAGTCAGCGTTTATAAATGTCATTAATTGATTCTACTTTGTTTGCTTATCGAGTATCATTTACATATTCATATGATTTTTGGTACAAATATATCATTCTCCTTGTACAATATTATTTTGGTCATACATAAAACATAAAAAAATGAATACCACACATTTATATGTTTGTTAATAAACGTTTACTTAGCATACTCATTCTAAAAACTATCCATTAGATCTATATCTATATATAAATAGATATAGATATAATCAACTGAATAGTTAGATCCGATTCGTATCGGGTTCAAAATTGGGAAATTCTATCAATTGGGAGGTTAAATTGTCTCGATTCCATGAGATGGGTGCATTAGGTATAGGACCTGACACATATGAAGTGGGTCAAAACAGCTTATGGCCCCGCTTGATTAGAACCCGTTTAAAATTGTTTGCGGGGAATTTTATAACCCGGGTTATGAGAATGTTTCCCGGAACGGGTCCAAATTAAAATGTTGAAACGCGTCCAAAATAACCCAATATATGAGAATGTTTCACGAAACGGGTCCAAATTAACCCGTTGAAACACATCCAAAATAACCCGACATATGAGAATGTTTTACAAAATTATACCCAAATTAACTTTTTTCATCACCATCAAACACTAAAACATTGAAATAGCATTACCGGTGCCAATCCCTCAAGATGTGGTGTTCTACAATATCGAATCGTGGAGCCGAACGCTTGAATCATTTTGTATAGAAGATTTGTACTTCTTTGGTCATCGGGGCTTGTGGATCCTAGCCGACCCAGAAACCCACCGCACTTGCCTTGTGTATCTGCAACGAGAAATTCACCAGCAATGTGAGCGCAAGGTGACAATGGAATAACTCGAGACGCGCCTTGCACATTGGCGTGGCAGGTATGAACTATTTAGATGGTTGCTTAACTTTATAGGGTCGGAGCGGATGAACACCAGGGATAAATGGCTCGATCTTGACATGGACGAGTGGCAACAGATTTCTGAGGTATTTAAATTATTCCTTCACATAGTATGACTAAATTTTTTGCCTCCAACAATGGCGACATTTATATTGGTTGTCCTCTAAATAATTTTATACAGATTCGCCCTTAGGCACTCATATACATGGATGAGGGTGAAAGTTGTTGGAACTTTCTGAAAGTAATGTTCGATCTTAAGGGAAATCTAGATATAATCGGGAAGAACGAACAAGCGGATGGTGTGGGGCCACCACCAATCGACTCTGAAGATGATGAGTAAAGAGATGTGATGAACTCAAATGCGATGTATTTTATTAATTTGTTTTAGAGTGACTTAATCACGTATTACCTTTTGCGCTTTAACCCTCAGTTGGGTTACTCCTTGACTGGTTGATGTATCATTTCAGTTAGGTTGACTGGGCTCCATTTTGGTTGACTCTTGCTATAGTTGAATTCTTTTTTGATCTGCCTTTTGGTCAACTTTAGATTCCCAGCTTAGAACTCCTGCAGTTTTTCAGAAAATAGTTCGACATATTTTGACATCTCATCAAAACCATATCCAGGGCTTGATAATTTTTCCTAACAGAGTTCTCCATATTGATTATAGATGAAATATCACTTCAAAGTCATTTAAACTATTGAATTATGTAAATTAAAAAAAAGTCAGGTATGTGTTGTAGTCCCATAAATTTCAAATATATTTTTGTGATTTCTTTTGTAATTTTAGCTTTTCTTTTCCCAATATTGTAGATCTTATACTCGATCATGTTGTATCAACTGGATCAATGATAAAGTTGCAATTTTTATTGGTTTTTGATCTTATAAATTTGGGAGTATTTAGAAGGAAGAAAGAGCACAAGAGAAAGGCGAGAAAAGTTGATATATTTTCCATTTCATACAGTAACAGATGGTATATTGGTATTTAAAACTTACAATACATTATAATCTGGGATCACAACTAAAATTATGAAATAACCCTAGTTCTTCCTGGACCAAAGTCCTTAATTTTAGTAAATAATAACAAAGCCCAAACAGGTAATAAGCCCCGATATTAATCTTTAAGCCCAATGTTGTTGATCCACTTCTTTCGGTCTCATGTGAACCGTGTCTCATTTGACTGGTAACATGTCTTCATTTTCTCCAAATTCACTCCCGATTGTCAAGAACACTAAAATGGGATCTTTGTTAAGCCATACTCCTCCATTTTAAGCCGCATCTCTCCTGAATTGAGTTCACAACATCATGCAAGTCCAAATTATAGATATTGATATCAAATTTTCACTTCACCGTATTTTTATTAAGTCTTGCAAGCAGATATAATAGCATTATTGCACGGTGAAGATCTGTACTATACTTTAAATTATTTATCAAATTATCAACAGAATTTATCCACAAGCCAAATATATAGAAAAAATGTGAAATAAAAAATAGTGTTCCCTTGTATTATCAAATCCCAATAATCTAGCTGTAAATGATTGTGAGTAGAAAAAACGTAAAATTAAAACCATTAATATAAATTAGAAACAAAAATAGAATTTAAATCAATGTAACTTATAAATGAAATTACAAAACAATTCATGTGTATAATATGACTAAATAATAATAATGATTTTCATTAAATAAAATAATTCAAACTCTTGAAAGCTGTCAATACAATTATTTGCTTTCCTAAAAAAAAACACAAGCACAATTATTTGCTAAAATTTATAGTGCAGTTTAAATGAAAATATAACAGTTGTTGATTAAGAAACAAAAATGTTTGGGGCTCGAAGCAAAGCATATTAGATTCTCCATGCCCTCCCAGCTCCCATATTAGATTTCTTGTGCCATAATTTTTTTTTAATATACCCGAATTGGGGAAAGATGAATGCTAAATAAAAAATTTAATTTAAATTAAATCATAATAAATTGATTTTTTCTAAAGCTTTGACACATGAGGTGTCATAGAGAATTACACAGACAATCTAATGTGGAAGCAAAGGGGGTTGTGGTCAATAAGGTATAACATAGAAAGTCACTATGAAATTTGTAATAGAAAATCATTATAGTAAATGGTAGACTCTCTAATTCGAAGCAAATTTTATGTTTGATATGAACATTGATTTTAAATGGATGTAATTTACTCTCAATTTCCAAAAATACTTCCTCCGTCCCATTTATATAGTCCATTTTATCCTCGCACGTAGATTAAAAATATTTATGAAAACAAGATATTAAATCTTAACTTTCATTATTACCCTTATTTAAAATTTATGACTTTAAAGAATTTAAGTGGTTGAGTTTTAATTTTCAATACATACTAAGGGTATATTTGTATATTATTATGAAAATTAATACTATTTATAGTTATGAGACTATATAATTGGTACACCTCAAAATAGTAAAATGGGCTATATAAATGAGACGGAGAGAGTATTAGATTTGTGGTGCTTTATCTTTTTTTGTTATTTATTTATTTTTTAGCAAAGCTATTTAAATAGATTTATTATTAATAAAAAGGAAAAATAATTTTTGGGCGAAGAGTTGATAAAAATGAGTAGCAATCAATCACCCGGAGGTATAGAAAGCCCAATCAACCCACATGAAATTTCCTGTTACACTCTCTGTGTTTCACGATGTGTTACATTTTTAAATTACAAGTTTTTCTTGTATTTTTTTTCTTTAATTTTATTTTTATGTGATTTAGTTTAATTTTGTGATTATTTTTAGGGTTTACCCACCCAATTGGGGGTTTATAATTATTTTTTTAATATTTAATTTTGAAGATTCAGAAAAATAAAATCGCGGAATTACAGTCGTCTTCTGCATCATGTGAAGAAGCCCTTCAAACAACAGTCTCCCTCTGTTTTCTCCCATTCGCCCAAAGCAATCATCCAAATTGATTGTGATACATTGCAATACATTTCTTCCAACAGCCTCCCTCCGTTTTCTCCCATTCGCGGAACTCTAGGGTTTTCCGTTTGAATGCGATACATTTCTGAACAAATTCCTGTTTGAATCGAATATTACGGAAAAAGGTAGTGATGCCGCTTTTCGTATCGGATGAAGAATTCCGGCAGTGCTCACACAACGCCGTGCTCTTGTCGGAGATGGCGGACAAGTACATCCATAGATTGAACAATCAACTTGAGGTGGTGAAGGCGGTACTGGTGGAACAAAAGAACTCGGAAATCAAGATGAGATCTGCCGAAGCTAAGCGTTATATCTATAAGATTGTACGCTAAGTCATAGTTCATTATTTTCTGCCTGTATATGTTTTTATTTTTGTTTTAGTGGACTATGTTGCTTCATTTATGTTGGCCATTGAGTGGTGACCTATTATTGGCATAACCTGTGTCACACTTTATTTTTTATTTGGATTTTTTTGAAATTTTTGCTCCTTTAGTACGTTGAGAAAGATTCATGCTCCATCAATAGCAAGTGAGTTGCATTGCTAAGTGTTGTTATTTATTTCTTGAATGTCTTGATTTGAAGGTTGATTTGACTGGAAATGCCGCATCAAAAGATGTACGCATAAGGCGACTAGAGTCTGAGCTTGGGAGATTGCGTGCAGCAAATGACCGTTTTGTGTAGGTGAGCCGATTTCTTCTTTTTGGCTGTTTCTATTTGGAACTACTGACTTTTCTAATCTTTAATTTTTCGTTGCATTCCATTTGCCTATCATTGTTTAGATTCTAAACATGCATGTGTGTGCAGTTTTCTTTATAATCGACAACTGATGCAAGATTGTGGACATCCTCTTGTGATTAGAAAAGATATACGCATTGATTCTGATTTATAGTACATTTTTTCTTTATAATTGATAAATGACGCAAGAATGTGGATATCCTGGAATGATATACAATTGATTCTGTAGGTCATTCCCTGTTTACTGCTGCAGGGTTCCTTAAACACTATCTAGATCAAATTCATTGGGTAATCTCAATTTTATGATAATGTTGCATTACCGTTAGAGTAGAAGAATTAAACAACTGTTTATCATGACAATATTCAATATCAAAAGAGCTTGTTCTGTCAAATGTATTTAGCATGTAGGGAGAATTTGTATTTTCATATACAATGTTGTGTACTTGGTGTGCTCTTTAAACTAATAATATCAACAAAGGATAACAATCTAATCCAAGTGTGGAAGGAATATGGAGAATATGAGGCTGATATGTCTGCTAAACTTGAAGATGTAAGATTTAGTTTCTCATTTACTTCTTGACAAAGGGAAAAAAGATTCAGCAGTTCGTATTTTACAACGCATTGAAATGCACTTAACTAATTCAATCGAGGTTGAACAAAAATTGAAAGAGAGCTATAATTCTTTGAATTTTCACAAGGACAGAGCAAGAGAGTTGGAGGACAAGCTGTTATTGATAGAAAGAGTGTCCCTGCGTCCTTTTGTTCCATGTCTAATCTATGGATTTTATTGTTATCAATGTTTAATCACCTTCACTATATTTTATTTGTATTGTTTGTTTAGGAGTTGTCGTCAACTAAAGATGCCGCTGCAGCTGTTGAGGAGCAAATTTCAAGAGTAAGTTTAGTCTTGTTTTCATGCTTATGAGTCCATCCAAATCAGATTACCTATTTTTTCTTAGTGTGTGCTACATAGGTTTCATTCATATTTTGAATT
Source organism: Perilla frutescens (assembly GCA_026008535.1). Lineage (NCBI taxonomy): Eukaryota > Viridiplantae > Streptophyta > Magnoliopsida > Lamiales > Lamiaceae > Perilla > Perilla frutescens. The sequence continues at coordinate 69,936,771 of BRKX01000004.1, forward strand.
GATTATAATTGGGTGATCTAACTTTTTCTCACCACCGTTTCTATTATTTGTAAAAATGACGAATGCAACAGAGTAAAATGCTTCTGTACTAAACACTGTCATTCAAGAATTTTATGTCGTCTATTTGTGATGGTTAGTTGATGGGTGTCAATCTAGGTTTTAAATGGCGCATGGCGCACCATGGCGCAAAAAGGCCTTGATGCCATGGCGAATGGCGCGCGCCATACGTATGTACGGCGCACAAGAAGTACAAAAAATGTAATATAAAATATAATTCATACACACCCTATTTAAATACCCAAAACACAATTATAAATGCATAAATTAACACACAACACACAATATAACTCAAAACACACAATTCATCGAGTAAAATAGAAGTGTCAAAGTCTTAAGTCTTAATTTTTAATCCATTAAATATCATCATTAAATTCCCATTCCCCATCTTCATCTTCATCATATTTCTCTTCACCAATGTCCTCTTCTATCTCCTCATCTTCACCAAAGCCATCAATAATATCATCCTCATCTATGAGAGTTCTTGAACTTGAACCAATTCCTACATTATCTCTTAATCTTGAGCTTGAACTTGATGCAACATTACTCTTTCCTTTATCACCACTTTTTGTTGCTCTTCTAGTGTCATAAGTAGGCTCATTGACTCCCATCGCTCTACTAACCACATTCCAAGTCAAATCATCATCTCCAAACACAAGTTCATCAACCTCATTCTCCTCATCCATTTTTCCCATCAACCATTCATTGCTATCATCAATTTCTTCCAATAGAATGAGATTTATGATGTCTTTCCTCTTGTATCGGCGTTGCAAAGCTCGATTATACTTCACATAAACCAAGTCATTGAGCCGAGCTTGTGACAATCGGTTTCTCTTTTTGGTATGAAGAACCGGTAGCACTACGAGTGAGGCTAAGAACATTTATTGTAAATGATTTAAGATTGGGACTTGTTGATCCAAAACAAGACCACCAATCAGCTAAATTTTAAAAAACCAAATCATTGTTAGTAACAACGAATATAAAAATGTTAAAAATCTTGGAATCAATTAGAAAATGAGAATATAAAATATTACCGGGAGATTTCTTGGTTCTATTTCTAATTGCCACTTCCCTGCTAAATAAACCACATGCATTTTTGTAGGCATCCAACTCATTTATGATCAAGTCTTCAATATCAGTATTCGGAGACAACCTTTTAATGCACTCATACAATCTATCCTCAATTTCTTGACAACTCACTTGCTCGGGATCTTTATAATAGATGCTCGGATTTAGAAAATATCCCGCTGCATGTAGAGATCGATGAAGTTGACATTCCCACCTATGATCAATAATCTTAAAAGCTTCTTTATATTCCTCTTCCTTCATTTTAAAACTTTGAGCAATAGTCTCTTTAGCTCTATCCATGGCTTCATACATATACCCCATAGCCGGTTTCTTATCCCCATCAACCATTCGAGGTACTTTCACAAGAGAACCTACCAACTTAAGAGCATACGCTACATTCCTCCAAAATGAGTCTTGTAAAATATAAGTTGCTAATTGTTTCCCCCCGCATCATTTTTCTACTTTGACGCATTCTATTCTTCCGAGGTGACCATCTTCCTCAAATTTTTCCTTTGCCTATGATATGAAGCAAGAGTGATAAAAGATGTTACAAATCTTGTAATTTCGGGTCGATGCAAATTCCTTTTATTCGTGAATTTCCACATCATATTCACAAGAGAGATATGGTTATATATATAACCATTCATGGAAATGAACTTCTTTATAGTCTTCTTAATCCTTGGAATCTTTCCAATATCCTCCAACATCAAGTCCAAACAATGTGCGGCACATGGGGTCCAATAAAGATGTGTTCTTTTCTTCATAAGCAATTCTCCTATAAAAAAATGGAAATAAAATTATTTCAATATAAAAACAAATGTGATTTCTTACAGAATATAGAAAAATGTCCAAAAATTCTTACTCGCCTTTACATAATTAGACGCATTATCCGTCACCACTTGAATAACATTTGCCTCCCCAATTTCTTCAACAATGCTATCAAGTATTTCAAACAACGTATTAGAATCTTTCACAACTTCAGAAACATCCAAGGATTTGAGAAACACCGATCCCCTTGGAGAGTTAACAAGAAAGTTCTCAATATCCTTTAAAGCTACCGAATCACGCCATCCATCGAAAAGAATAGAACAACCCTTGATTGCCCATTCTTTCCTATTTTCCAACATTATGGTATTAGTGTTTTCCACTTCCTTCTTAAGATATGGAACTCTTATCTTTCGTATACAATGTTGGGTACATGGTGTGCTCTTTAAACTAAGAATATCAACAAAGGATAACAATCTAATCCAAGTGTGGAAGAAATATGGAGAATATGAGGCTGATATGTCTGCTAAACTTGAAGATGTAAGATTTAATTTCTCATTTAGTTCTTGACAAAGGGAAAAAAGATTCAGCAGTTCATATTTTACAATGCATAGAAATGCACTTCACTAATTCAATCGAGGTTGAACAAAAATTGAAAGAGAGCTCTAATTCTTTGAATTTTCACAAGGACAGAGTGAGAGGGTTCGAGGACAAGTTGTTATTGATAGAAAGAGTGTGTCTCTGCGTCCTTTTATTCCATGTCTAATCTATGGATTTTATTGTTATCAATGTTTAATCACCTTCACTATTTTTTATTTGTATTGTTTGTTTAGGAGTTGTCGTCAACTAAAGATGCCGCTGCAGCTGTTGAGGAGCAAATTTCAAGAGTAAGTTTAGCCTTGTTTTCATGCTTATGAGTCCATCCAAATCAGATTACCTATTTTTTCTTAGTGTGTGCTGCATAGGTTTCATTCATGTATTTTGAATTGATTATAATTGGGTAATCTAACTTTTTCTCACCACCGTTTCTGTTATTTGTAAAAATGATGAATGCAACAGAGTAAAATGTTTCTATACTAAACACTGTCAGTCAAGAGTTTTATGTCGTCTATTTGTGATGGTTAATTGATGGGTGTCAATCTGGGTTTTAAATGGCGCATGGCGCACCATGACGCAAAAAGGCCTTGGTGCCATGACGATCGCCATGGCGAATGGCGCGCACCACACGTATGTACGGCGCACAAGAAGTACAAAAAATGTAATATAAAATATAATTCATATACACCCTATTTAAATACCCAAAACACAATTATAAATGCATAAATTAACACACAACACACAATTTAACTCAAAACACACAATTCATCAAGCAAAATAGAAGTGTCAAAGTCTTAAGTCTTAATTTTTAATCCATTAAATATCATCATTAAATTCCCATTCCCCATCTTCATCTTCATCATATTTCTCTTCAACAATGTCCTCTTTTATCTCCTCATCTTCACCAAAGCCATCAATAATATCATCCTCATCTATGAGACTTCTTGAACTTGAACCAATTCCTACATTATCTCTTAATCTTGAGCTTAAACTTGATGCAACACTACTCTTTCCTTTATCACCACTTTTTGTTGCTCTTCTAATGTCATAAGTAGGCTCATTGACTCCCATCGCTCTACTAACCACATTCCAAGTCAAATCATTATCTCCAAACACAAGTTCATCAACCTCATTCTCCTCATCCATTTTTCCCATCAACCATTCATTACTATCATCAATTTCTTCCAATAGAATGGGATTTATGATGTCTTTCCTCTTGTATCGGTGTTGCAAAGCTCGATTATACTTCACATAAACCAAGTCATTGAGCCGAGCTTGTGACAATCGATTTCTCTTTTTGGTATGAAGCTATAAAAGAATAAAAAATGAGTTAAAATTATAAATTATATTATGTATTGAAATAAAAGTATAAAACTATGTAAGTGTAGTAGAATAAAATATGACTTAGTTACTTACATGTTTAAAAACACTCCAATTTTTCTCACAACCGGTAGCACTACGAGTGAGGCAAAGAACATTTATGGTAAATGATTTAAGATTGGGACTTGTTGATCCAAAACAAGACCACCAATCAGCTAAATTTTAAAAAACCAAATCATTGTTAGTAACAACGGATATAAAAATGTTAAAAATCTTGGAATCAATTAGAAAATGAGAATATAAAATATTACCGGGAGATTTCTTGGTTCTATTTCTAATTGCCACTTCCTTGCTAAATAAACCACATGCATTTTTGTAGGCATCCAACTCATCTATGATCAAGTCATTCAAGAATTTTATGTCGTCTATTTGTGATGGTTAGCTGATGGGTGTCAATTTATTGAAAAAAATCTGGATATGGATGCATATTTTTTATTGGACTTTCGATTAACTTTTTTGTCTTATCTTTAATTTTATGTTGATGTCTGATTGTCTGTAATCATTTATGTTATGCAGCATTGCAGTCTAAAGGTCTTTATCTATATAGGCAATTAGTCTCAGTGATTCATATAAGGAAAGTTCGGAGGAATGGTCCAAGAAGGTAGGAGAACTCGACGGAGTCAACAAGGCTCTCCAAGTGAGTGTTGCTTATAGTTTATTTTGTTCAAAACCAGTTTGCTTCATTAAATATTATACTTTTGGAATGCTATAATTTATGTTGTTATGTCTAAGCAGACCTAGTTAAATCAAGTTGAAAGTGAATATAAAGATAAGCTTGAAAAAGAAGTGTCTGCAAGGAAGGAAGTGGAAAAGGTATGTATGTTAGCAGGTTCATGCTTTACCGGTTATAGTTAGTTCATTATTAGCCTTTGATTGTTTTCTTTATCGGAGTTCTACCTATCCTCTTGTACTTAGGAAGTGGATATCCTCTTGTACTTAGGAATGATATACAATTGATTCTATAGGCCATTCCCTGTTTACTGCTACAGGGTTCCTTATACACTATCTAGATCAAATTCATTAGGTAATCTGAATTTTATGATAATGTTGCATTACCTTTAGACTAGAAGAATTAAACAACTGTTTATCATGACAATATTCAATGTCAAAAGAGCTTGTTCTGTCAAATGTATTTAGCATGTAGGGAGAATTTGTATTTTCATATACAATGTTGTGTACTTGGTGTGCTCTTTAAACTAAGAATATCAACAAAGGATAACAATCTAATCCAAGTGTGGAAGGAATATGGAGAATATGAAGCTGATATGTCTGCTAAACTTGAAGATGTAAGATTTAGTTTCTCATTTACTTCTTGACAAAGGGAAAAAAGATTCAGCAGTTCATATTTTACAATGCATAGAAATGCACTTTACTAATTCAATCCAGGTTGAACATAAATTGAAAAAGAGCTCTAATTCTTTGAATTTTCACAAGGACAGAGTGAGAGAGTTGGAGGACAAGCTGTTATTGATAGAAAGAGTGTGTCCATGCGTCCTTTTGTTCCATGTCTAATCTATGGATTTTATTGTTATCAACGTTTAATCACCTTCACTATTTTTTATTTGTATTGTTTGTTTAGGAGTTGTCATCAACTAAAGATGCCGTTGCAGCTGCTGAAAGGCGTTCATTAGCTGAAATTTCAACAGTAAGTTTAGTCTTGTTTTCATGCTTATGAGTCCATCCAAATCAGATTACCTATTTTTTCTTAGTGTGTGTTGCATAGGTTTCATTCATCTATTTTGAATTGATTATAATTGGGTGATCTAACTTTTTCTCACCACCGTTTCTGTTATTTGTAAAAATGACGAATGCAACAGAGTAAAATGTTTCTATACTAAATACTGTCATTCAAGAATTTTATGTAGTCTATTTGTGATGGTTAGCTGATGGGTGTCAATTTATTGAAAAAATTCTGGATATGAATGCATGTTTTTTATTGGACTTTCGATTAACTTTTTTGTCTTATCTTTAATTTTATGATAAAGGTCTTTATCTATGTAGGTAACCAAGCTCATTAATTGTCTGTAATCATTCATGTTATGCAATATTGCCTGTTATAATTAGTTCTTTATTAACCTTTGACTGTTTTCTTTATCTGAGTTCTACCTATATTTGACAAACTTTCCATACAAGGACTCTTCATGAAAATCGTAGTGATATATATATATATATATCTTTATCTTTATATATATAAAAGTAAATAGTTATTCCTTTAATAGTAATTTATCTTTTTCCCGCCTATTTGCACTTGCCGAAAATGGAAACATACATATGTTCTATATTATAATTTTATTCTATACTACATTCTAACATAGAATGTAGTATAATTATTTCTACCTCCGTTTCATAATGTTTGTTGTTTTGTTTTTTTTTTTATTTGGAATTAAGAATTAATTTTGTGGACAAATATACCCATCCCTTATATATGCCATAAAATCTAATTCATCTATATTTTCCTAAAAAATAACAATATTTTCTCTCTCCATATATTTTTCTCTCTTCATATATTATAGGTAAGTTAGAATAAAAAAATCTTGTAGGATTTGACAGGGTTAAAATTGGGAGAGAGGATGTCAAATTATATAAAACAACAAACACTTTGAAACTAAAAAAAAACCTTAAACAACAAACATTATGAAACGGAGGTAATATTAACTAATAACTAATTAACTAAATATGTATATTATTTAATAGATATAATCTCGGTAGGTAAATATAGAAGGTCGGATTTACGGATAATTACATTAAGTTAATTAGCTAGCTATTCGAGAAAAACGTTAACCTGTTTTCACTCTTCTTCATAATTAAATTAAAATTTATTTAAATATCCATAATGGATTGACGGAATAGATTATATATAACAAGTAATGCTAGATTGATAATCAATTAGTATTTAGACATTTTCCCGACTCAAGGGTGTTCACCGTAAAATTCCAAATTTGCGTAATTTTGATCAATTTCAAATTAGGATCTAGGACCGCGAAATTTTGGAAAATTTTATATTGAGGATCAATTACCGAGTGAAAATTTACCCGCATGAAGTTTGAACGGGTCATATGCCCATATGCCCTTTTATTTTAAACTATTATTAATTGATTGATGTTAGTTTCGATGAATAATGATGATTTAACTCTGGTGTAGTAATGTTTCTTTGATATCATATATATTCAAATTCATTCTACTTTGTTTGATTATCAAGTTTCAATTCTTAATCTATACTTTCATAATCCTATTTCTGTTTAAGTTCTTAAGTTTAAGACAATGTTTGTATATTATATGATCATTGATTATAAGAAAAATATTGTTGAATCAAATTAGCGAAGTAACTATTAGACATTATTAATCGATTGATGTTGGTTTTGATGAATAATGATGTTTTCACTCTGGTGTAATAAAGTTTATTTTTTGGGTCATATATAGCCAAATTCATTCTACTTTGTTTGATTAACAAGTATAAATCCTTAATTATAACCATCCTACGTTTAAGACAATGTTTGCAAACATCATTAATTGATTCTTCTGTGTTTAATTATCAATTATGAATTCTTAATTAGAATTAAGAAATCCAATTTCTGATCAAATTCACAATGACATAGTTTTTGTGCGACTAATTCAAAATTCAAATCTAACCCTTTATTCATATGTTTTGTTTAACATAATAAGCTTAAGTCAGCGTTTATAAATGTCATTAATTGATTCTACTTTGTTTGCTTATCGAGTATCATTTACATATTCATATGATTTTTGGTACAAATATATCATTCTCCTTGTACAATATTGTTTTGGTCATACATAAAACATAAAAAAATGAATACCATACATTTATATGTTTGTTAATAAACGTTTACTTAGCATACTCATTCTAAAAACTATCCATTAGATCTATATCTATATATAAATAGATATAGATATAATCAACTGAATAGTTAGATCCGATTCGTATCGGGTTCAAAATTGGGAAATTCTATCAATTGGGAGGTTAAATTGTCCCGATTCCATGAGATGGGTGCATTAGGTATAGGACCTGACACATATGGAGTGGGTCAAAACAGCTTATGGCCCCGCTTGATTAGAACCCGTTTAAAATTGTTTGCGGGGAATTTTATAACCTAGGTTATGAGAATGTTTCTCGGAACGGGTCCAAATTAAAATGTTGAAACGCGTCCAAAATAAGCCGATATATGAGAATGTTTCACGAAACGGGTCCAAATTAACTCGTTGAAACACATCCAAAATAACCCGGCATATGAGAATGTTTCACAAAATTATATCCAAATTAACTTTTTTCATCACCATCAAACACTAAAACATTGAAATAGCATTACCGATGCCAATCCCTCAAGATGCGGTGTTCTACAATATCGGACAGTGGAGCCGAACGCTTGAATCGTTTTGTATAGGAGATTTGTACTTCTTTGGTCATCGGGGCTTGTGGATCCTGGCCGACCCAGAAACCCACCGCACTTGCCTTGTGTATCTGCAACGAGAAATTCGCGAGCAATGTGAGCGCGAGGTGACAATGGAATAGCGCGAGACGTGCCTTGCACATTGGCGTGGCAGATATGGACTATTTAGATGGTTGCTTAACTTTACAGGGTCGGAGTGGATGAACACCAGAGATAAGTGGCTCGATCTTGATATGGACGAGTGGCAACGGATTTCTGAGGTATTTAAACTGTTCCTTCACATAGTATGATTAAATTTTTTGCCTCCAACAATGACGACATTTATATTGGTTGTCCTCTAAATAATTATATACAGATTCGCCCTGAGGCACTCATATACATGAATGAGGGTGAAAGTTGTTGGAACTTTCTAAAAGTAATGTTCGATCTTAAGGGAAATCTTGATATAATCGGGAAGAACGAACAAACGGATGGTGTGGGGCCACCACCGATCGACTCTGAAGATGATGAGTAAAGAGATGTGATGAACTCAAATGCGATGTATTTTATTAATTTGTTTTAGAGTGACTTAATTACGTATTACTTTTTGCTCTTTAACCCTCAGTTAGGTTACTCTTTGACTGGTTGATGCATCATTTCAGTTGGGTTGACTGGGCTCCATTTTGGTTGACTCTTGCTATAGCTGAATTCTTTTTGGATCTGTCTTTTGGTCAACTTTAGATTCCCAGTTTAGAACTCCTGCAGTTTTTCAGAAAACGGTTCGATATGTTTTGACATCTCATCAAAACCATATGTAGGGCTTGATAATTTTTCCTAACAGAGTTCTCCATATTGATTATATATGAAATATCACTTCAAAGTCATTTAACCTGTTGAATTATGTAAATTAAAAAAAAGTCAGGTAAGTTGGCCCTTATATCAGATTTGGCGACAGAGTTAGGTATGCGTTGTAGTCCCATAAATTTCAAATATATTTTTATGATTTCTTTTGTAATTTTAGCTTTTCTTTTCCCAATCTTGTGGATCTTATACTCGATCATGTTGTATCAACTGGATCAATGATAAAGTTGCAACAGAGTTAGGTATGTGTTGTAGTCCCATAAATTTCAAATATATTTTTATGATTTCTTTTGTAATTTTAGCTTTTCTTTTCCCAATCTTGTGGATCTTATACTCGATCATGTTGTATCAACTGGATTAATGATAAAGTTGCAGTCTTTATGGATTTTTGATCTTATAAATTTGGGAGTATTTAGAAGGAAGAAAGAGCACAAGAGAAAGGCGAGGAAAGTTGATATATTTTCCATTTCATACAGTAAAAGATGGTATATTGGTATTTAAAACTTACAATACATTATAATATGGGATCACAACTAAAATTATGAAATAACCCTAGTTTTTCATGGACCAAAGTCCTTAATTTTATTAAATAATAACAAAGCCCAAATAGATAATATGCCCCGATATTAATCTTTAAGCCCAATGTTGTTGATCCACTTCTTTTGGTCTCACGTGAACCGCGACTCATCTGACTGGTAACATGTCTTCATTTTCTCCAAATTCACCCCCGATTGTCAAGAACACTAAAATGGGATCTTTGTTAAGCCAGACTCCTCCATTTTAAGCCGCATCTCTCCTGAATTGAGTTCACAACATCATGTAAGTCCAAATTATAGATATCGATATCAAATTTTCACTTCACCATATTTTTATTAAGTCTTGCAAGCAGATATAATAGCATTATTGCACGGTGAAGATCTGTACTATACTTTAAATTATTTATCAAATTATCAACAAAATTTATCCTCAAGCCAAATATATAGAAAAAATGTGAAATAAAAAATAGTGTTCCCTTGTATTATCAAATCCCAATAATCTAGCTGTAAATGATTGTGAGTAGAAAAAATGTAAAATTAAAACCATTAATATAAATTGGAAACAAAAATAGAATTTAAATCAATGTAACTTATAAATGAAATTACAAAACAATTCATGTGTATAATATGACTAAATAATAATAATGATTTTCATTAAATAAAATAATTCAAACTCTTGAAAGCTGTCAACACAATTATTTGCTTTCCTAAAAAAAACACACGCACAATTATTTGCTAAAATTTATAGTGCAGTTTAAATGAAAATATAACAGTTGTTGATTAAGAAACAAAAATGTTTAGGGCACGAAGCAAAGCATATTAGATTCTCCGTGCCCTCCCGGCTCCCATATTACATTTTTTGTGCCAAATTTTTTTTTATTTTTTTTAATATACCCGAATTGGGAAAAGATGAATGCTAAATAAAAAATTTAATTTAAATTAAATCATAATAAATTGATTTTTTTTAAAGCTTTGACACATGAGGTGTCATAGAGAATTACACAGACAATCTAATATGGAAGCAAATGGGGTTGTGGTCAATAAGGTATAATATAGAAAGTCACTATAAAATTTGTAATAGAAAATCATTATAGTAAATGGTAGACTCTCTAATTCTAAGCAAATTTTATGTTTGATATTAACATTGATTTTAAATGGATGTAATTTACTCTCAATTTCCAAAAATACTTCCCCCGTTCCATTTATATAGTCCACTTTATTCTCGCACGTAGATTAAAAATATTTATGAAAATAAGACATTAAATCTTAACTTCCATTATTACCCTTATTTAAAATTTATGACTTTAAAGAATTTAAGTGGTTGAGTTTTAATTTTCAATACATATTGAGGGTATATTTGTATATTACTATGAAAATTAATACTATTTATAGTTATGAGACTATATAATTGGGACACCTCAAAATAGTAAAATGGGCTATATAAATGAGACGGAGAGAGTATTAGATTTGTGGTGCTTTATCTTTTTTTGTTATTTATTTATTTTTTAGCAAATCTATTTAAATAGATTTATTATTAATAAAAAGGAAAAATAATTTATCGGCGAAGAGTTGATAAAAATGAGTAGCAATCAATCACCCGGAGGTATAGAAAGTCCAACCAACCCACATGAAATTTCCCGTTACACTCTCTGTGTTTCACGCTGTGTTATACTTTTAAATTACAAGTTTTTCTTGTATTTTTTTTCTTTAATTTTATTTTTATATGATTTAATTTAATTTTGTGATTATTTTTAGGGTTCACCCACCCAATTGGGAGTTTATAATTATTTTTTAATATTTAATTTTGAAGATTCGGAAAAATAAAGTCGCGGAATTGCAGCCGTCTTCTGTCATGTGAAGAAGCCCTTCAAACAACAGCCTCCCTCCGTTTTCTCCCATTCGCCCAAAGCAATCATCCAAATTGATTGCAATACATTTCTTAACAAATTCCTGTTTGAATCGAATATTACGGAAGGAGGGAAGGAGGGAAGGAGGTAGTGATGCCGCTTTTCGTATCGGACGAAGAATTCCGGCAGTGCTCGCACAACGCCGTGCTCTTGTCGGAGATTGCGGACGAGTACATCCGTGGATTGAACAATCAACTTGAGGTGGTGAAGGCGGTACTGTTGGAACAAACGAACTCGCAAATCGACATGAGATCTGCCGAAGCTAAGGAATATATCTATAAGATTGTACGCTAAGTCATAGTTCATTATTTTCTGCCTGTATATGTTTTTATTTTTTTTAGTGGACTACATTTCTTGGACTATGTTGCTTCATTTATGTAGGCCATTGAGTGGTGACCTATTATTGGCATAACGTGTGTCACACTTTATTTTTTATTTGGATTTTTTTGAAATTTTTGCTCCTTTAGTACGTTGATAAAGATTCATGCTCCATCAATAACAAGTGAGTTGCATTGCTAAGTGTTGTATATTTATTTCTTGAATGTCTTGATTTGAAGGTTGATTTGACTGAAAATGCGGCATCAAAAGATGTACGCATAAGGCGACTAGAGTCTGAGCTTGGGAGATTGCGTGCAGCAAATGACCGTTTTGTGCAGGTGAGCCGATTTCTTCTTTTGGCTGTTTCTATTTGGAACTACTGACTTTTCTAATCTTTAATTTTTCGTTGCATTCCATTTGCCTATCATTGTTTAGATTCTAAACATGCACGTGTGTGCAGTTTTCTTTATAATCGACAACTGATTCAAGACTGTGGACATCCTCTTTTGATTAGGAAAGATATACACATTGATTCTGATTTAGAGTAAATTTTTTCTTTATAATCGATATATGACGCAAGAATGTGGATATACTGGAATGATATACAATTGATTCTTTAGGTCATTCCCTGTTTACTGCTGCAGGGTTCCTTATACACTATCTAGATCAAATTCATTGGGTAATCTCAATTTTATGATAATGCTCTATTACCTTTAGAGTAGAAGAATTAAACAACTGTTTATCATGACAATATTCAATGTCAAAAGGGCTTGTTCAGTCAAATGTATTTAGCATGTAGTCACTATTTTTTATTTGTATTGCTTGTTTAGGAGTTGTCAACTAAAGATGCCGCTGCAGCTGCTGAGGAGCGTTCAGTGGCTGAAATTTCAACAGTAAGTTTAGCCTTGTTTTCATGCTTATGAGTCCATCCAAATCAGATTATCTATTTTTTCTTAGTGTGTGTTGCATAGGTTTCATTCATCTATTTTGAATTGATTATAATTGGGTGATCTAACTTTTTCTCACCACCGTTTCTGTTATTTGCCTATTATTTTCTCATCTACTTTCTATTGTTACAGTAAAAGTTGCCTATTATTTAAAATAAAATAAAAATGAAAGTTCTCTTTTCATTGGCCGTGCATTACAAAGTACTTTCTATGCAGAGAGAATGGGCTGAGGTGAAAAGAGAACTTCAGGAACAACGAGATCTTGTTATGCAACTTTCTTTTGAGCAGGTATGATGCCTCATATTTTCATTGCATTAAGTTCTAAGCCTGTACATCCCGCACTTTTTATAGTGAGTCGATATATAATAACCAGCATTGAGATTATTCACACTAAGTTGGGTCTTCAGAAATTAGGCTGATTACTCAGTATTATGCTGCAGAAATGCAATCAGATCCGGTCATGCAGATTTGATCTTTTTGAATTCCTGAATTCATACTAGGATGGTGGTATAGTTTAACTAATATGCGATCTCATTGGCTATTTTCATGGACATGATATTTGCCCATTTTTGCCAAGTGATTCTCATAATTTGAACAAGTGTAGGCATGTTCACTGACAAATTTACCAGATGCTTTAACTGCTTTGGCATAGGTCTGCATTGAATCATCCAAAATAGGTTTAGCAATTTGCAGATCATGTCAGCATTGTGATTAACATTTTAGGCAGTAAAACATTAGGTGTAAATAACCATGGTTTCAAAAGGCAGTTTTGAGGCGCGCTGGAAAATAGCCTCTAGGGCTGCCTCACTGCTTCCATGTGAGGCTTGCGCCTCGTTCCAGCTGTGAGGCGCCTTAGGCTCACTCCTCTTGCTGCTGCCTTTCATCTCCTCAATCCCTCTCCTCCAGCTTTCAATCACAGAAAATTCCTAAGATTATGATAATTTTTTTAATATTTCTTCTTAGTGTTGAGGCTAACGCCTTGAGGGGATTTGCAAAAAAGCCTCAAGGCTAACCTTCGCCTTTTAAAACCTTGGGTGTAATACCATGCTCTAACATTGCTGGAGTCTTTTTTGGGATTGTGATAACCCTCTGCCCACTGGGCTTGTGGCACTAAAAATATTTTATCTTTGAGAAGATTATACCAACATTATGTATGGCAGGATGATGTAAGATTTGATTGATTAAATATTGGAAATATTTCGTAATGCTTTGTTTAATCGACTGTACTGAGTGAGTTTTTCACACTCTGAAAATGATTTTATTGATGGTGATATGCTTTAGATGCTGGCAAAATTCTGGGATGAAATCGAGAAATTAAGGGAGGAAGTACAGTCTAGCAAACTTCAGGTATGAGCGTGCCTTTTTTGAGTGCTTACATTTTGCCCTTGAAAGTACTGAATTTCATTTGTCTACCAGTACAAGAGCATCGCTCAAGTAAATGAACAAGCCCTCAAACAGATGGAGTTGGCCAATGAGAATTTTAAAAATGAGCTATTGTTGCGTTATATTTTCCATTAATTGTGTGCTTCAGTGGCATAATTTTAATTTATGTCTGTGTAATAGGTTGATGAAGTTAAAAGGTCACTAGAAGATGAGATTCGTTCGCTCAGGGAGCGTGTTAATGAACTTTATAGTGAATGTAAACTGAAGACCGAGGAAGTGATTTCTGCAACTGCTGGAAAAGAAGAGGCTCTTGCTGGTGTTTTGTCTGAGATCGCCAGTGTGAAGGATGATTATTCTGGAAAAGAAGAGCCATTGCTAGATGAACAAATTCAGGTTGAGCTCAGAGACACAGTTGAGGAAGCATCAACTAGCACTACTGTTGATGTTGGGTCTTGGATCAAGGTGGATCCACTCCCTCACAAGATAGTGGGGGGAAACCAGTGTCGCCACTGAACAGTGGTTCAACAACCATTAATCTACAGGAGAGAGCAAGGCAACGAGCATCTTTAAGACAGGCTGGCATGAGGGTTGCTCCTTCACCAGGCAGAGCTCGTGGCCGAGCAATTCCTAGTGGAGCAATTCATGGTCGTGTAGCACGAGGTGGCCGTGCTGGACGTGGGCAATCACCTGGCTAAGGATACGAGTGCTTTGATGCTATTAATCCTATATGGTTCATAACTGCCGTTTCATAAGATGATATATATACCTGAGCAGCTAGTAGATATCATTTCTCCAATGGTTGATTACTGAATGATATCGGTTGATGTGTTTTTGACTGCGGTTCACAATGTTACATTTTTTCCCTAGATTCATTATATAACTGCTTATCCATCCTTTTCATCTTTGTACCCGTCTTCTTCTCAACTGGAAAAAAAGGTGCATTGTACAACACAATTTTGTGTATTTGTTGGCATTTGTACCTCGGTGAAAAATGATACATTAGATATACACTACATCAGGATCCCCTCCCCCTCAATCAGGATGCAGACACTTTCGTGCATGGCAGTTGTATCTTATGGAATGTGAAACTAGATATATATTTGGGATAAGATCCAATTTAATCATTTGATTATTACCCATGAGTACCTTGGTTCTGATAATTTTTTAGTTCAAATCGATCCCACAACTATTTTAAAGATATCAAGTTGATTTTTTCATTAGTTTCTTTGGAGTAGTTGTTGACGTTTGTCACTAATATTTATTACAACACATACTAACAAACTTTGTTTTTTACAAACTTAGATCAAATCACATGCTAACACACTTTTGTAAGCACATATGAATTAAATACACTTATTTTAAAAATTACAAGCTCAACTAGGATTTGGAGTTCATCTCGTGTTTGTATGTTAATTGACTAAAATAAAATATGTTTCTTCATAGTTCATATCATCTATTCATTGCTTTTGTATCTGATTTGCTCCAAATTTATGTGACGAACTCAGTTTAAATGGATATAACTCAGTGAAGTGACAGTGTAAGCTATCAGAATTGGGAGTCTTTCTAAATTTGTCTTAGCTGGTAGTTAGAGACATGGATACTTACTAAAAAAAGTCCTAAACTTTCCACCTTTGTGTAAAAATGTCATTTGATTTAATTTTTGGCACCAGATTAATGACGATAAATATCGGAGTCTAGCATGTCAAAGTGACATGTCAAAGACAATACGGATAGTTCAGTGTACAACAAATGTCGTGTTTTTTTATCATAATTTTTTTTATGTACTGTGAGTTATGTTGGCCCAATCCTAATAGACCCAATAACTCTTGGCCCATTTCCTACCTTGGCGGCCCAGCTCCCTCTCGGCCCACTATTTGTGTTGCCTAGTCCTTTATGTATTTGTTAATTCAGATTAACTAAGGCACTCTCTAATCTGCGCCGCTCTCTCCCTTAGCAAACCCTAGATCTAAGCTCTGTGCTTGATCGCGATCTCTCTCCCATCTCCGGCTACTTCATCCGGGAACCTTGTATCTCTGTGATACCATAGCCTTAGCCGGAGTGTCAGATGTTGAGTGACGAGGGGCTTGCCGAAGGTTGAGTAGGCTGCCGGTAGTGGGCTTGTCTCCGGTCTACCTCTGTGGTTCACCTCTCGGTCTTGTGTGTCTCAGTCAACGTGAGGAGCTCCGGTAACTAGGGTTACCTGAGCCGATCTGTTCCTCTTCCCTTTTATCTCCTTCATGCTACAGCTTGTCGAAGAAGGGTTGCCTGAGCAACGTATGGTGACAACCGTGCCCAATGAAAGTAGAACAAATGTGAACCTCTCGACAGCATGAATACCCAACAGTAGTATCAGAGCCACGGGTTCCGTCGAGGGCACCCTCTGCCACGGGTCCCACTATTATATCACTCATATTATTTACATATTATGTATTTATTAAAAAAATTATTTATAATTTTCATTATATATACTAATTCAATATGATAATAATTTGTTAGTAAATTTATTTTAAATACTAATTTGAAAATTTAATTTATTTAAACATAAATTTATTGTAGCAGATATTTTTAACTACTCATTCATAATTGATAACTTTATTAAATAGAGAAAAATGAGTACACCATCACTGTTGTACCTAATTTGCATTTTTAAATTAATTTCTTTAATTTTTATTATAATTTTCATTATATAATTACAATAATAATAATAATGATAATTTTAAAAATAAATTATCTCTCCTTTATATTTGATAAACCATTCAGTAATTATGTAATCACACAAAAATAATATATATATATATATATATATATATTTTGCGTGTGTGTTAATTGTAATCTAATCATATTTTATTTAATTTATGTAAATGATCACACAATATATGTGTGTGCGTTACAACATAGAAATGGAGAAAAAAGAGAAACAAAAAAAGAAAAAGGAGAGAGAAAGATGGGCAAAATAAATTGGAAATGAAGTAGGAAGGCAACAGTTGCGCGGGCCCTCCACATTCACGGCCCTCCACCAGCAATTTTAATACACGCACCAGTCTGCACACGCCGTGTGCTTCACACAAATCATTCGAAAGTGGCGCCCATCCTGTTGAATATCAAATGTTACCGGATAACTTTATTTGTACCCAATTAAAAATTTTCAAATGTTACCCCAATTTCACAATCCAAATGCTGCTCATTCACGGGTAATATTCCAAGCCACATGTGAATGCTACCTCTGTGTTGAGGATGCCCTTAAGATAAATAACAAGGTCAGCAATATTGGACAATTTAGGCAATCAACTTTATCATAGAGAGCACATAATGAATTAATCGACATACTTACCTTGAACGACCTAAGCCTCTTTTATCTTTTCTGAATCCCACAGCCAGCGTAGATTTCTCCATGACTTCTCAAAAGTACGTTTCATTGCGTAGCATGACTCACGCAAACGCACCTACAAACACAATTAATAGTGAACGCAATGCAATGATAATATTGAAAAAATAACTAATTGAGTTGAAGGACTTATAAAGATGACCTCTGCATTGCCAAAAAAATTGATTGATTCACACTGTCGTCTAAGACTTTTCAAGTTGAACCGAACAGCAGCTGCAAGCATCTTCGAAAAAAACGAATCCATATCGTCCGGTTTGGAATTATAAATAGCTACTTTATCTTGTAAGTGAAGTTGTTGGTTATATATAAACCAGATCACGCCCTGCAAAATGAAATGAAAATTAATTGAAAATCTTAGCCTCATGGAGGAGATAATTAAAGTATACATACCACGAAGACATCATGTTCGATATCTGGAATGACAATGTTCTTGGATAGGGAATTGGATTGAGAATGGCAGTATGAGAGAAGAGTAGGGCATCGGGTTCCTAATACAGACTCCTCGGCAAACACTAGATAACCCTCTACTTGAAAGAATATACAGCGATCAAATGGCCCGAGGACATTGGCAAAAGGAAGAGGTTGATCGATAAAAACTCCTATAATCGCCCTAATCTTTAAGCAATC
Organism: Perilla frutescens; assembly: GCA_026008535.1. Taxonomy (NCBI): domain Eukaryota; kingdom Viridiplantae; phylum Streptophyta; class Magnoliopsida; order Lamiales; family Lamiaceae; genus Perilla; species Perilla frutescens. The sequence goes on from BRKX01000004.1 coordinate 69,954,987, forward strand.
CCCAGTCAGATAGTACTCAGGGTACTCAGATTCAATCAATTCACGCGAGAATTGATCACTCCCACGCTCGCCTCCAGGTTCAATAATGAGAACATGCCTATACGATCGCCCTCTGTCTTGGTCAAATGAAGAGTACCCTTGGTGTATATCAGAGCCACTTTGATCGAGAATGTGGATAGCAGAGATGCAAAACACCATTTTTGCACTCTCATTTCTAATAGACGCAGACATCATTCTCCCATAAGCGTGCGCAGCTCGGTCCTTTCCATGGGGATAGAACTGAACAGAAAATGAGTAGCCTTCGACCACAAATGGTGGGCTCGCAATCGAATTGCCCACACCAGTACGTTTGACGCGGGCGGTGTAGTTCTGCACCGAAAATACATAACTCGCCTTTTTCATTATTTTCACTCTAGTCTCGCCGTTTTCCATAATTTCCACCGGAGACTTCAATAATGGACAAGTTTCTTCCCCCATAAGATAGACAGAAAGACAAGAGATATATATGACAATAAGATCACCAAATCACTAACACAACAAACAACAAACTTCCATCGAATTTGAAGGGGAGGCGGCGTACAGGGATTTGGGGTTGAAAATTAGAGAGATGAGAGAGGGATAGGCTAGGACGCGATGGCAGGTAAGGTATGCGAGGACTGGACGATGTTGCTAGGTCATAAGCAGACAGAGGCGAAGGCAGCGGCGGCGGCGCTCGGCGCTATGTTCAGGGGAAGTCGGCTGACGATGGAGATGTATGGGAGGAAAGAGGAAATTGAGGGCACGGAGTCTGGGATTTAGAATTTGGGATCGATTTTTATTTTTTTATTTTTTATTTTTGAGAACTAATTTGGGATTGAATTTAATGTTTCGTAATTATAGTTCAATCCACATAGGTATAGGATGTCCGTAAATACATCATTTTTTTTTCTTTATACCTCATTAAATACAATAATTAAAAATACTCCCTCCGTCTCATAATTATAGTCCACTTCCCATTTTCACACAGATTAAGAAATCACATTTAATATGTATTGGAAATATACAATTTACAATAATTATCCTATATTGCCCTTATTTTTTACTATATTAATTGCATTCATACTATATTAAATAGGGTTATATTTGTAAAAGAATATTTAAATACAATCCCAATTTAGAATAGGACTGTAATTTTGGGACATCTCAAAAAGGAATAATGGACTATAATTATGAGACGGAAGGAGTATTAATTTTTAAAATTATTAAAATACCATTATTAAATAAATAAAACAAAATTTTAAAAAAAATCAATTTGAATCCCTATAAGAAAACTTTCGAGTGTCTTCCTCGATTAATGCTTCTATCTTTTTCTTCTTATGTATGAAAATCACAAGTCTTTTCACGACGTGGATGAGTGTCTACTGCTTCACATCCCATTCATGATGATTATGTTTGAAAACGAAGTGATAATGTGTCACGGGATGCCGCCCTCACCCTATCCCTCGCCCAGGATACACCGGAACAAGTCCATTCACTTATCCCGATCATTGGGATAGGTAACGTCGGGCCCTCTGCTGCCGAGGCCCGTCGAGCTCCTGTGACTGGCGCCCCAGCACCCCGGGCCACCCGCACCCGTCTGGGCCGCCAGCACTAGCACCACCTTACCGTCGGAGCAGACCTCCGCCAAACGCCCCGCCCGAAGCCTCATTGTTACTTAGAGTGCTAGCCTTTCTAGAGTAGTGTACATATTTGTAAGCATGGTCTTGCACAACCGTTTTTATCGCTTTCTAGCTTAGTTGTATCTAGTGTTGTCACTAGCCTTTTTTTTCTTAAACCTATTATAGGAGGTGAGAGCGAACTTTTGTCTGACTGTGAGCGTTGCAAAGAGGGACCCATTCTTCAACCACCGCGTGCTGTAATTGCTTTCAAGCTATAATGTACATTCAAATTGCATTAGTGAAGATTTCTTTACAATCAATCGTGATCGTTTGTTGCTTGCTCTGCCGAGACCACTAAAAGCACCAGAGGGTGTGAATTGAGTCGTCATCGTGCATCAAGCTTTGCGAGTAAAGCTTTTGAGAGAGAAGCGAACGTAGTCTAGGACGGACTACTAGCCGCACGGTGCGCTACTAACCTAAGCACTACAAGCGCCCCGTGACACAATGGCGGCTAGAGATGGCAATGGATAGGGTATTACAGTACCCATTCCGTCCTTGTACCCTTTGAGTACTTAACTACCCGTATCGATTACCATTATTTTAACTATTTCTGTTATGCATCCCCAAGAAATGTTCTATAGTATTTAGTAAAAAATTAAAATATTTTTACAATGAGAAATGATCAATAGTTGTGTTATGGCACAAATTGTCCACTTGACCCCATTTAAAATTTATTTTTAATTTTCAAATTTAGTTTTGTAAATTTAGGATTATTATTTTATAATAATAATTAGTATAGATTATTAATTTATTATATGACTAGCTAGGGTTGTACAACTGTTTTCTAGATTTTTATTTGTAATTAAAGTTCATTATATCAAAATTAGGATTTATAATTTTCTTTTAATATTTAATCTAAAATTATTATTTAATTAAGGTTGCTTATTCAAAATTATAGTTTATAAATATCTTAACCTTAATTTATACATATATTAAAGCAAAATACTGTATAAAATATTTCCCGTCGAGTATTTTTATATCTATGAATTTGGAGCGGTGGTTTTCTTACTTAAACTAAAGTCTATTAGACCCTGTCACTAGGGTTCGAGTCAGCTTCCGCAACTTTTTTAGTATTTCTTTTTTTTTTTCAATTTATATTTTTTGTTGGCAAAACCCTATTTTGGGTCCCTGTACTTTTAATTTTTTCTGAATTGGGTCCCTCTACTTCATTTGGTTAAAATGAAGTCCCTGTACTATCAATTTAGTTAAAATGAGGTCCCTGTACTATGAATTTAGATAAAATCAAGTCCTTGGAGGACTTAATTTTATCTAAATTAATAGTAGAGGGATTTGATTTTAACGAAAATTGATAGTACAAGGATCCAATTTAAAAATAAAAATAAAAATTCATTTTTCTTAAAAATAAATTAATAAAAATTGAAAAAATAATAAAATAAATATAAATTAATTTTTTAAGTAAAAAATTATTTAAAAATAAAATATAAATTTAATTAATTTTTTGAAACCAATGTAATTTTATGTTTTATTTATTATTTTTTTAAATAAAAAATACTTTAATTTTTTATTCATGTTTTTAATTTTAAAAATAAATTGCAAAAAATAAATAATTTAATTTTTATAAAATTATGCAATTTTAATTTTTTTTCAAAAGAGTAAATTAAAAAAATAATCAAACAATAGTTAAATAAAACAATCAATTAAATAAAAACAAAATTTAAAACTTTTGTTTGATTTTTTTTTCAAAAAATAATAAATCAAAATCAAAATATAAAATTATAGTGGTTATAAAAAAAATAATTAAATTTATTTTTTAAATTTTAAATATATTTTATATTTAAAAAATTCAATATATATATTTTTTTTATTGTTGTTTATTTAGTTTTTCAATTTTTATTTTTTTTTTTTAAATTGTGTCCCTATACTATCAATTTTAGTTAAAATCAAGTCCCTCTACTATTAATTTAGATGAAATCAAATCCCTCAAGGACTTGATTTTATCTAAATTCATAGTACAGGGACCTCATTTTAACTAAATTGATAGTATAAGGACTTCATTTTAACCAAATGAAGTAGAGGGACCCAATTCGAAAAAATTTAAAAGTATAGGGACCCAAAATAGGGTTTTGCCTTTTTTGTTTCTACTATTTCTTTTTTAAAAAACTTATATGTTTCTTTATCTCATCAATTAGGGGGTTTCTGTAACTGAATAATTTTTTTTCTATTATTTCTTTTTTTTTTTCATTTTTTGTTTTTGTTTCTCTTCTCATAGATTACTCTACTAATTTTCTTTTCAATTTTTATCTGTTTCTTTTCTCATTAATTACGGGCTTTCGTAACTGAAAAAACCATTTAGATTTTGTATGATTAATGTTTTTAATGCTTCGATTGTTGGTAAATGAAAAAAATTTCTCCTACTTAAAAATCTTTCTTCCCCAATTTTCTTCTTCGTCGTCTTCTCCATAAATTTTCCGTTGTCGAAAACCCTATGTATCGATTGGTGTGTTAAGGCAAACTAATGAGTAATTTACAAATAAAAATATGGGTTTCGTGAGTAAGGATGTTGATTTCAAACTTAGATTTAGATTTTGGACTATAGAATTAAAAAGAGAGATCTTGGAGCTTAAAATGGAAGTCAAATCCTTCAGAAACTGAAGGCAAAAACTGTGGAGCTCGGTGGTGTTTTGAAGTTTTGGAAATAAGAATTTGTTAAAAATAGGTACCTAATCGAGGTAATTTGTATTTGCTTTGGTATTTATATTGTTCTTTATATTGGTTTGAGAATATTGTGTGGCAATGGTGTTCACTAGCTTCACAAATTACAAATCATACATTCTCATTGTGTCCCGTGAAATACTAAGGGATGACTGGTATGTCGGAATGGAATCAAGTGAGAATGGAATGAACTTAGTATTTGAATGGTGATGGGAATGGAATGGAATGACTTTGTCATTTCTTTGGCTGGTATTACAAGTAATAAGATAGGAATGAAACTTATATTTTTGAATTGATTTTATTATAATAATATCTAATTAATAAATAAAATACAGTAATTAGCTTATTTAGTTCTAAATAATAAATTACTCTTTTTTCAAAGATACTATTATATTTTAATAACATATTGTTGAATATTATACGATTTTTTTACTCTATTATCATTTGTGAAAAAATTGAGTATACGTTTAATAAATATTTCACTGATGATTAGCGGGTTTGTATATTTTATGTAATCCTGTAATATCATTAGTACTTTTGTGAAATATTACAAAATTTTATGAATTATTAATAAATTATTAATGAGTTTTTTAAAAAAAATCATAAATTTATTTTTTAATAAAATATTTTATAAAAATATGAGATTTCATTTATCAATGTAAAAAAATAAAGTATAGTTTTACAAAATAAAAAATAAAATTTATTTTGATAATCGGGAATACATAATACAATGAGACTGAGAGTAACGACTAATCTTGTATTCATGATAATGTGATTCCTTCGGGAATGACCATTACCAATTGAAAAAATCATAGCAGCCATGGGAATGGGAATAGACGTGGGATTTTGATTCCATTCTCATTCCATTCCATCATACCAACAGAGCAAAGAAGATTTGTGGTGTCAAGAAGGTATGATTGTTGTTTGCTGTGATTGTCCTTCAACAAATTTTATCAGATCCACATGCTTGAGAAACCCATTTCTCCATGTCTTTCAAGTAATCCATTTTTCAATTAAAATACCTCTATTTTTGCTCGATTTTCTTGATACTTAACTCTTTCACTTGCAACTTCTGTTTTGTAGATATATACGTTCCACTACATGCTTCATTGTGCAGATAAATACAAGAATTGCCAAGGTTGGAAAGAAGAAATAAGTTGGATGGGATTTTATGTATTTTGATTTTGCTATCATGAAGATCATCACCGCAGCATTAGTTTTTGTGATGGTTATCATAATGGTTTGAGCTCTCAATGAAGAATTAGGCGAATTTTTAATGGACATTCAACAAAATTTGATTATAAATATTTCACACATGTATTGTAAGGCAATTCTACAAATAGTGATGTTAAATGGACAATTCAATATCTAGATTAGTTGTTTAATATTGTCCCTTCATCTGGATAAATTTTTTATAAACCATGTTTTCTCCTAATAAAACAGAAAAGAGAAAGTAGTTGATAATGTCATTTTTCATTATTTTACCAAAAGCTATTTTCAATTTTCCTATTTATGCACAATTTATTTTCTTTTTAAGAAAACATAACATCATTAAAATATATTAATATTGAATGTTTAAGAAATTTATAAACTCGTGCATTGCAATAAATATAAGTTTTGTATATATACACATGATTTTAACGTACTTATAATCATTATATATAACATAAAATTAATAAGTTATGATTTTTACAAATTCTCAAAATTTAATATATATGAATGTCATACAATAATACATATATATTGTAAATTATTTTCTTATTATATATTAATACTATTACCACCAACATTTCAACTATCATCAAATTTTAAACTTAAAATATGTAGATTGATTTTCGTACATCGTATGGGAGATATACTAGTATATATAAAAGTAAATAAGTATAATACCATCAAATATATTATATAGATACACTAAATCTTATGTATTATATGCCGATAATGCATATTCGCAGAAGTATACATTGATTAATTATTATATATTTATCATAATTAATTAGACATACAATTATATATCTTATATTGTGACGCCTGAGGTCTAAGTATAAACTGATCATCGGTGCACAAACACGAATCTAGAGCAACTCTTATAGGACTTCCAAGCGAATGTGTACATGAATGAATCGAATCCACTTGAAAAAGAGGGATTCCGAGACTATATATGAATAAGACTGTAAAATCAAGGACAACTTAAAGGATTTAATAAGTGTTACTCATACCACAAGTACGATATGAAAAGGCGTAAAGAAAATGGTATCTGGAGACCCGAAGTAAATAGTAGAGTTCATTAATTTATACAATGAGATTGAATTTTAGTTAAACATTTTAATTTTTTTAATAATTGAGTTTCATAATTCCTCTGGTTGGCCTTACCATCAAATCTGAGTGATGTTCATGATATTTTTCATGTCTCAATGTTGAGGAAGTACGTGCTTGATCCAAAACATGTGATTAGCAAGGAAGAGATAGTCCTGAATGAGGACTTAGTATATGAAGAGAAGTCCCAAGCCATTATAGGTCGAAAGATCCTGAAATTGAGGAACAAGGAGACCAGCCTTGTAAAAGTAATCTAGAACCATCATGGTTCGGAGGAGGCAACATGAGAGCTTGAATCCGAGCTACTCAAGAAGTATCCCGAGGTCCCTTATCATGGTAAGTAAATTTCGGGATGAAATTTCTTTAAGGGGGTAGGATGTAACACCCTAGATTTTTGAATAAGGATTAGAGAATTCTTAAGAGTAATTAAGTAGTTAAGGAAGAAATTTAAGTAAAGTTTAAGTGAAGTCAGATGTCAGTCACGACTTTAGGGGTCAATTTTCGTGAAATCGTCTTTTCAGAAATTTTGATCTTAACTCTGTTATGGCCGATTTTGGTCTTGTTAGAAAGGTTTTAACTCAAGGAGTGTGTCGGTGTTCCCAAAATTTTATTCTGAAGTCATTTGAGTTCCCAGTGATGAAAAACGTATTTAAAGGATAAATGAATAGTAACTTTTGCGTGCGTTCGTGATTTGGAAAATTTACGAAATCCTTCTCATTAATCCAAGTCTTATTCTGTCAGGCCCCTCTTATGGGAAATGACTCAAGGAATCTGTTCGCGTTCACGGATTTCCATTCTAAGGTCAATCGAACGCTCGGGATCAAAATCTGTCAGTCTGAGTAAATGGTAAAAAATAATTCTGAAAAAGAAATCTTGGCTCGTCTTTCTTTTGACTGCCTCTTCTTCATTCCAAGTCAGGTTGGTTCACTAGTATTCGAGCCAACGAGTCTCTCAGTATTTTCAGATTTCGTGTTTGAGGTCATTTGGATATCGACATTGAATAAAACAGCTTTTAACCGAACCCGGGGTAATTTTTATAGTGTCCCCGCACTGAAGTGGCTTCTCAGGGAAGCCAACCCCACACCTATAAATACCCTTTCACCCCTCTTCATTTTCACACCAATTATTCATTGATATGATGGTTTATTTATCGATATATATTGCACAGAGGCTCAAGAGCCGGACGTGAAGATTATGAGCCTGACGATCTCGTCGGAAGGGAGGCCTGACCTCGTGCTCTTGATCCCGGAGTCCGGGAACGTGAAAGGGCTCTGGTTCACGCTCAAGGAAGGGAGCCATTACCGCCTCCGGTTTCGGTTAAGGTCAGCAATGACATTGTTTGTGGCCTCAAGTACACTAATACCATGTGGAAGTCGGGTATTAAAGGTGCGTGTGGGTGTATCCGTATCTTCGTGGTACGTTTCGTACTGTTATGATACTGTATTTGGCGCTGATGTGGCAGTGTTCATGTTTTGACGTGCAATCGATAGCTCGAAACAAATGCTAGGAACCTTTAGCCCTCAAGCTGAGCCCTACACACATGAAATGGATGAGGAGACTACTCCCTCAGGTGTTTTTGCTAGAGGCACATATTCAGCTAGAACCAAGGTAATTTATTTCATAATTGTTTAATTTGTTTCTTTTGACAAAATTTTGAATTCATGAAAAACGATGAGAAATTTTATAATTCGTGTAAATGCATTATAACTTAATTCAGTTCAAAGATCATTGCATATCAAGCATTCTTTTAAATTAAAAAAAAAAAAATTATCGTGATCTCTGCGGTGAAAGGTAGTGAGGACCCTCACTGTATATGCGTTGTGAAATATATGTAAAGGATTTGAATGAATCATAATTATGATGTATGTATGTTAGGGAAAACCTAATTGTTGATGATTTCCTAATTAAGAAAACACCAATAATTAGTATCAACTACCAAAGTATACAAAATATGAGACTATCCCACTTTAAATTTATTTTTCTTTTCTTCCAGTAGTCTCATCATCTCTTGATTAAGATACAAACTTCATAATTAGAAACCCGATTTCACTTAACATTAAATAATTACTCGGTAAGATTGTGACTTTGCAATCATGTTAATTTTGTGCTTTTGTCATATCCAATTACCATAGTAATAGCTTGAGTTAATTTTAGATTTACTATTATTAGATTTGGCACAAATTACGTAACATGTGTCAAAATTCATATTCAAACTCATAGTCATATTCATTGACACATTTGTAATTTTGTTGGTGTTTGATTGTGTTTTTATGAATTTTGACCCGTAAAACAATCTCAAAATCAAAAGACAAAATTACCCTTTTTATAGAGAGTCACGTGCGAGACAGTATCAAAGATCTGAATTCATACACAACCAAGCAACAACAAAATACAAATGTGTAACTGAATATGAATATAGATAATAATTTTCATCTGTTTTAAGGATTTTGACCCCTTAGATAATCCCATAAAAGTTTTTGTGTACTTATTTTCTTTATTTCTGAAATATAAATAAATAAATGATGAATCAAATACATTTTCAAATAATTACATTATTAAATTTCAAAATTTTGTAAAATTAATTATTAATAATATTTTATTATTATTTATTCAGTTCATTGACGACGACAAGAAGTGCTATCTGGAGATCAACTACACTTTTGACATCCAGAAAGATTGGGCTAAATAGTCGAGAAGTTATCTGCTACACCAAGGAATGGCTTCCCTTCAATAAGCCCGGCCCCACCTCCACGTCACTAAACTACCACTCATCGTTAACTTCTTTTTTTTTTTTTTTTAAATTACTATTATTTTTCTAATTTTTTTTTCCTTTGATATTACTCCAATGCATGCTCTTGGTTAATTGAGTGTTGTTCTAGAATTTTTACAGAAAATTATTTACATAAAAAAAGATTTAAGGGAAGGGTAAAATGGGTATGTCTTTTTTGTAAAATTGTCACATTTGAGTTGCGTTTAGAATTGCCTCTTTTTTTTTTATATAATTAATGGCTCAATTATTTGAATGTTGAGCTTTATTAAAAATGTGGTTCGTTTTTATGTGTTATTAATTTTAGGGTGAATGCACATATGCATGTATTATTATTGTATATAGTTAGTACTCTCCCACCAGGCCACCATCAATAATTGGACTTTTTCAATTTTATTTGTCAACATTAAATTAATTATGATATTTCTATTTGTATTAGAATGCGTTAGTGTAGCTTTAGTTTTGTATAATAATATGGATATTTGAATATTTATAAGTTATAACTAACATAATTCAGTCTTGTACATTTATTTTCCCTAAAATTTGGTTTGAGATTTGGCCTTCACGAGTGTTTATCATGCATGTATATGTGATAAGTGGACTATAATTTTATTTTTGTATTTAGTATTAAATTAAATGTATGTAGAGTTGTCCCTACAAAATAATCTATTTTGATAATAATGTGAGTTTTTTTAGAAAAAAGAAAAAGAAAATAACATTAGTATTATTGGTGTTCGAATTATTTAGTGTGATGGAGTGCATTATCATATTCTTTATGGGTCCTAATATGAACATTCTATATGGGCTCATACTCCTCATAGTAATAGACCCACTTGTGATTTTTTAAAATAAAAATTCTGAAAAATAAAAACTAACACCAAAAATAGTGTATTGGGACACATTATAATTATTTTTATATTATTTTTACAAAAAAAAACATTTATTAGATCCCTGATAGTCTTTTCATTATTTTAATAAATAGTGTATTAAATAATTTAGAATTTTAAAAAATAATTGAAATGCGTGATTATTAGAGTCCTAACTTGACAGTGTTTCCATTTTTAAGGTTATTAATTACTCCCTCCGTCCCATAATTATAGTTCATTATTCCTTTTTGGGATGTCCCAAAATTATAGTCTTATTCTAAATTGGGATTGTATTTAAATATTCTTTTACAAATATAACCCTATTTGATATAGTATGAATGCAATTAATATAGTAAAAAATAAGGGCAATATAGGATAATTATTGTAAATTGTATATTTCCAATACATATTAAATGTGATTTCTTAATATGTGTGAAAATGGGAAGTGGACTATAATTATGGGACGGAGGGAGTAATATTTTTCATTCTTCAAATCATGAATTGGTAGATAACCGATCTTTCATGTCTAAAATTGATAATTGTCCTACATAATAATATTGAAATTTGATGAATTTATATTATACTCAATAATATATTTTATTTTTCTCAACATATATTATGAGAAAGTAATAACATATTTTTATCATCTACATAAATTATAATATTATTTTGGAAAAAATTAGATATTTAGACCAACGATAAATGTATTAAGTAATTGTCGTGATGGGTTTTTAATCCGTTTTGTTTGTGATCTCGGGAGAAATTACAAATTGAAGTCGTTGATAGTTAGAGGGAGTCTAGTGTCATGGTTTTGAAGGGATCTCACAGCTTTCATTCGCAATAGAGTTCGTGTTGTAAGAAAGGGCGGCATAAGGAGGGGGCAAATTACAATTTAATTCTTAACATTTGAGGTTTTTAACAAAAATAACCTAACGTTTTAATAATAACAATTTAATTCTCAACGTTTGGATATTCTAATAGAGATAACCTAACATTTAATATTAATAATTTAATTCCTAACATTTGAAAATTTTAACAGAAATGACCTAATATTTTAGGCTAAAAAAAAACTATTTCGGTTGATTTTAATCACATTTACTCTTAAGTGAGCTAAAGATCCACATAACGGACTATATAGCATTTTTTTGGTGAAAATTGACCAAAATGGTTTTTTTTTTTGCCTAAATTATCGGGCCATTTCTGTTAAAATGTTGAGAATTAAATTGTTAATATTAAACGTTGTGTTATTTTTGTTAGAATATCCAAACATTGTGAATTAAATTGTAATTATTAAAACGTTGGGTTATTTTTGTTAAAACCTTCAAATATTGGGAATTAGATTGTAATTTTCCATAAGGATGGAATATGTGTAAGTATCTTGAATAGTCTTCACGAAGGAGTAGTGAACGGATCTTTAAGTTTGGGCAAAATCCCCCATAGTAGGCTGTTTAACCGAACTAGGTTATCAATCTCCTGCGTACTTTTACTATTTTTGTTTATATGTTCTTGTCATTATAAAAAACACGTGAATGTAGTAACCTTAAGCATATAAATGCATGGATTACGTTATTTCATTCATCATCACAGGATTTTTGTCGGGTTACAATTTAATTAAGAGTTCAGTCTAACCTTAGAATTAAATTGGTTATATTTAAATTCAAGTACGAATATTATTTTATGAATTTTTCTCCTGAAACAATACGTAATTTATCGAGATAATAAGAGGTCAAACATAAAGATATTAAAAAGTCCATTTTCTCGAGAAATCATCGTATAGTCTAATTTCCTTTTCTTTTATATAAAGTAAATGAATAAACTAATTTAAATTTTCCTTTTATATAAAGCAACTTCATCCATTTCCACCCTAATTGATGATGTCTATATAATTTTTTTGTTAAAATAAAAATTGCCGAAATTATCGTTGCGGGATAAAATACTCTAGTTCATACATTTCATATTTACCATTGTATTCCGCTATTAAATTTAATATTTATAACCAGTTATAGTTAACATTTATTGTTAAAAATTAAAATTTTAAAAAACTATATACCCTAATTTTAGAATAATCAATTATAATAATTAATTAAAAACGAAAAAAATAAATATAAATCATAATTGGGTGGAATCAACTCTAAATAATAATTGTAAGATTAAACTAAAGCAAAACAAATTCAAATTGAAGAAAAAAAAAAGGATGAAAATTTAATAAAAACCAAGATGGAATACGCCGTGTGGAATAGAGAATTTCATTTGTGTCTATGCATGCATGTATTTTAAATTTTTCTTCACATGAATTAGCACGAGATATATAGTCAAAATGCATCAGCTTCTCGCATATTTATTCGAAGAAAAATAGTTCGTGAAATGGAAAATCTGTTATAATTGCCAAAAAACTGAGCATTTTGTCAAAACTTGTACTAACCCCAAAAAGAAGAGGGAAAAACAGGGAAATAATGATAATCAAACTGATCATGCAAATTATGTGTAGGACACCACGGTTTTAAAGAATTTGAGGTCCGTATTCACGCATACACGACCGTTATTAATTAAAAGCTGTGTATGTGGGTTTTTTATTGACTACGGTTTAATAGAACTGTGGTAACTGTAAATATCCAACAAAAGAAAATTCTCTACTTTCCCTCCTTCCGCTCAGAGTCAGCGCAGACCGAACCCAATTCCCCGCGACCCCGAGAGCCTTCTCGAGAGAACTTGCAAGTCGGTCTTCTCTTTCTCTATCGGCGATTACGCTGCTAGCTTGACTTCCCTCGTCCTCAAACTGCTCACCGTCGTCGATTCCAATTTCTAGAAGTGGAAGGTACGATCCAGTTCTCAATTGAATCGAATGAAACATGGATAAAAAATAATTGAATATAAAGCAGACTCCCAAAATCAATTTGCTTCTTTAATGCGCTTCTGTGCATGTTTTATGGTTTTCATGTTGGAAAATGGTTGTGTGCTTTGAGTTTCATTACATTCATGGTATATGTGTGCAAGATTGTAGAGTGCAAGAGATACTCCAAGAGGTTCAATGAGAGGCCGATCACTGCATTGCTTAACATGTCATGCCAGCGTTCACAGGAAGGAGAGTAAGACTTACTTCAGTTTGGTCATGTGTATCTTTGTGGCTTTTGTTATTGTTCTTTGTTAGATTTGACGCTTTCTTGTTAGTTTTTATGGAAAAGCACCATGTTTAGCAAAGCTTGTATCTTCCTTGTCTTTGATTTATTTATTTTGGTTTTAGAATTCGGCGTCTTGTATGTAATCTAAGTTATATAGGCCCTATTTTGTCCTCTATTTCTATTATCATTTTTCAGATGGTATGCCATAATGCATATGCTAATGACCTTTATGCTAAAGAGTTTGGAATAAAGATTAGTACGAAGTTGGCATAGGTTGAAGCTTATGTCCTTCCTGCACCCTGGATAATATATATACGCCATTTTGATGCCATCGAGATTCTTAAAGTTTCCATGATTCGGGCAGGGAGAAGGACCGTCTTCCACAAGTTGGGCTGTGGAATATGATGAATGAACAAGGTAACTTGCCATGTTAATGTTGATTTTATTTGCCTGCCGATGAGAAAAAATTAAAGTATCCTCTTTTGTTTAGAAGCAAGGTAGCATGTCGAGCTATATTCAAGAAGGGTCTAATTATTTCATTGGTTTATGCGGTTTGCATTCTTGTTAGAATTCCTACAATACATATTTGTCATATCTGGCCATTGGCCAATACTCACTTGTTGGAGATAGATAGCTTACTGAATTAATGAGACACTGTTCTCCAAAGATATGTCATCCATAGGTTGAAGCTCGCGTCCTTCTTGCACGTCAGATAATATGTCATTTAAGTTTCCTTATCCTTTTACAGCTTAAATACAATGATTTGGGCAGGGAGAAGGACCGTCTTCTGCAAGTTGGGCTGTGGAATATGATGAACAAGGTAATTTGCCATGTTAATGTTGTTGAATGAGATAATGCATCATCTGGATCTGTATTTAACTTTTCCCAGAATGTTCAAGATAGTGTGGCACGCAGCTTCTGCCACGAGCGGGCTCAGATGTGCTGGCATCCGACACGGTAGAGATGGATTTTATTACTTTTTTTCCTTCCTCTGCTCTTTCTGCTTTGGCTGTTTCTGATTTTGATTTTTCACTCGTAGGCATTTAATCCCCAACCTGTCCTGCCAGTCTTTCAGTTGTTGCCCGGATCAGGTAGAAAGAGTATTGAAAGCTAAGTTTCATAATGTAATGACTGAACTGCATCCACATAAGGAGCTTGACTTGATCATGGGTGTGTGTTAAATGACACCACTACCCCTACATGCATTAGCTCACTCAAAACTTTACCAGAGCCAATGCTCAAATTTGCAAAAAATAAAAGGGGATTGATTGATGTAGTAAACTATAAAACAAATAAAGGATCTGCAAGATGGCAAGCTTAATGGGAGGAAATGAATTATCTTTATGCGTGAAGAAACAACAAAAATAACAAACAATCTCACTAGATATACATAGATCTTTTACTACTTGTTTCCAGTGAAGAACGCCTTTAACCATATATGACAATGAAACATCATTAAACTTAAACCAAAGGAGAATAATACATTTAGGCTTGGAAATTGAACTTAAAAGGTTTCTATTTTTGGTCTATATGTCGGGAAAAGCTGAAAAGGTATGACTTGAAGAAGTTAAGCAATTTTATGAGATAAGAAAAACAAATGGTCTCAGCATTTGCTGACAACTCACAGTTCAGAAAATTCACAAAAACAAAGTTGAATGAAGCCATCAAAGCATCAATTTCAACAACACGACAGGAAGAGACTTGCCTAATTAATTTGAACAAGTGAAATGCAAGAGCCAGACATCAAAACCGTATGCATCACAGAACTAAAAATAAAACATAAAACTTGCGAAAGACAGTCCTCACTACCCTATTTCAGCAGTACAAGGATCACAGAACATTATGAATCTTGATACATCAAAGTGACATGTATCTTTAAAAAAATAAATTGAAATAGGACATATTCAGAGCAATAGAAATGTTTAAACGGTCAATCTCTTATTTGCACATTCAGAAATCCACCAACACACATTAATATATACTTATAGAGAGAGATTGGAGAAGAGTGAGCCTTCTAGACTTGTAGTAGCTTACGTAGAGCCAATATTAAATTTGCATAAGTCGAAACATGATAACATTGCAAAGCAGAAATCCTTGAATGTTGTGCTAAGCAGTTTTTTCTCCTGTTAAGATAAATAACAAGGTCAGCAATATTGGACAATTTAGGCAATCAACTTTATCATAGAGAGCACATAATGAATTAATCGACATACTTACCTTGAACGACCTAAGCCTCTTTTATCTTTTCTGAATCCCACAGCCAGCGTAGATTTCTCCATGACTTCTCAAAAGTACATTTCATTGCGTAGAACAACTCAAGCACCTACAAACACAATTAATAGTGAACGCAATGCAATGATAATATTGAAAAAATAACTAATTGAGTTGAAGGACTTATAAAGATGACCTCTGCATTGCCAAAAAAATTGATTGATTCACACTGTCTTCTAAGACTTTTCAAGTTGAACCGATCAGCAGCTGCAAGCATCTTCGAAAAAAACGAATCCATATCGTCCGGTTTGGAATTATAAATAGCTACTTTATCTTGTAAGTGAAGTTGTTGGTTATATATAAACCAGAGCACGCCTTGCAAAATGAAATAAAAATTAATTGAAAATCTTAGCCTCATGGAGTTCTTGGATAGGGAATTGGATTGGGAATCGCAGTATGAGAGAAGAGTAGGGCATCGGGTTCCTAATACAGACTCCTCGGCAAACAGTACATAACCATCTACTTTCAAGAATATACAGCGATCAAATGGCCGGAGGACATTGGCAAAAGGAAGAGGTTGATCGATAAAAACTCCTATAATCGCCCTAATCTTTAAGCAATCCCCAGTCAGATAGTACTCAGGGAACTCAGATTCAATCAATTCTCGCGTCAAGAATTGATCACTCCCACGCTCGCCTCGAGGTTCAATAATGAGAATATGCCTATACGATTTCCCTCTGTCTTGGTCAAATGAAGAGTACCCTTGGTGTATATCAGAGCCACTTTGATCGAGAATGTGGATAGCAGAGATGCATACCACCATTTTTGCACTCTCGTTTCTGAAAAACGCAGACATCATTCTCCCATCAGCGTGCGCAGCTCGGTCCTTTCCATGGGGATAGAACTGAACAGAAAATGAGTAGCCTCCCACCACAAATGGTGGGCTCGCAATCGAATTGCCCACACCAATACCTTTGACGCGGGCGGTGTAGTTCTGCACCGAAAATACATAACTCGCCTTTTCCATTATTTTCACGCTAGTCTCGCCGTTAGGAGACTTCAATAATTCCATAAGATAGACAGAACGACAAGAGATATATATGACAATAAGATCACCAAATCACTAACACAACAAACTTCGATCGAATTTAGAGAGATTTGGGGTTGAAAATTAGAGAGATGAGAGCGGGATAGGCTAGGACGCGATGGCAGGTAAGGTATGCGAGGACTGGACGATGTTGCTAGGTCATAAGCAGACAGAGGCGAAGGCAGCTGCGGCGGCGCTATGTTCAGGGGAAGTCGGCGGACGATGGAGATGCGGATGCCGATGGGATCCTCTATTTCAGATTTGATGTATCAAATTTATAAAGTTTTCTTCCATTTTTTTCACCAAATTTTAATTTATTGTGTTTTAGATTAATTTTATGATTGTTTTTAGGGTTCACCCCAACCAATTAGGGTTTATAATTATTTTTTAGTATTTAATTTTCAAAGAAATGATTATTATGGTTGATTATTTTAAAAATATGATTTATAATTTTTAAATTTCTAGTCTTTTGTTGATAGATGTGACTAGGTCGATTATGTTATAATTAATTTTTATTTTTATAATATCTATTATTAAACATGTTAAATTGATCCTGGAATAGGAATAGAGGATCCCATCCCTATACGGATCTGTATTAACTTTTTAAATAAATTAGTTAACTTAAAAAATGAAAAATATGTTCAATTAAGATATTGAAAATATTTTATTCTAACCTTTTAATGTATTTAATTCAAATTTTTTATTAAATTCTATAAATTT
Source organism: Perilla frutescens (assembly GCA_026008535.1). Lineage (NCBI taxonomy): Eukaryota > Viridiplantae > Streptophyta > Magnoliopsida > Lamiales > Lamiaceae > Perilla > Perilla frutescens. The sequence continues at coordinate 69,972,443 of BRKX01000004.1, forward strand.
AAAATATATTTAATAAATAATATTAAAATAATAAAATTAAATATTACAGTTGATCTTAACTAAAGGACCGGAGAATGGTGGAAAGACCGTTGTTGAACCTTATATATATATGGGATAATGTCCAATTTGGTCCTACAACTATACTTAAAATCTCAGTTTGGTCCCGAAACAAAATTTTTGCCCAAATTGATCCTTCAACTTTTTAAAATATATCATGTTAATCCCTAAACTAATTTCCGTTAACATCCGTCACTAACGGTGTTAATTTTAGGGAAAAAGTCCAAGTTGGCCCTACAACTATACTCGAAATCTCAGTTTGATCCCTATATAAAATTTTAACCCAAATTTTAATTGTTCAATGTGGAATATTTTAGCCTCGTTTTCACTTTATTAATAATTTTATTATTTTACTATTTTTTTCATTTTTTATTAATTAATAAAGTTTATGAAAAATTTGAAGAATGTCTCAAGATACTCAAATGATTGTGGATGATATAATCAGTAAATGTATATTTTTCTCTCAAATGTGTCAATATAATTAATGATATTATAATGAATATAATATTTATCAATAAACTTACCTAGAATTGATATATGATAAAAACGATATAAACTGACTAGTTTTCTTCTTGTACTAATCATGAAATAATAATATTACGTACATTTTTTTGTCTTGGCTTATAATTATATATCATCAAAATTTCTTTATGTAGATTAGATAGTTCCACAACTTAGTATTGGTTTCTAAAATTATTAAATTTTGACTGAGACTATTGAAAAGGATGTTCAAACTTTCGGATACATAAATTGTATATGTGGCTTGGTATTGGTCTCGAATTAATCTAATTAGGGTTTAATAAAAAAAATGGGTCCAATTTGAGCAAAAAATTTATTTCAGGACTAAATTGAGATTTCGTGTCTAGTTATAGGACCAACTTGGACTTTTTTTTTCCTTAGTTTAACACCGTTACTGACGGACATTAACGGTAATTAGTTTAGGGATTAATATGATACATTTTAAAAAGTTGAGGGATTAATATGATACATTTTAAAAAGTTGAGGGATCGATTTGGGCCAAAATTTTATTTCGGGACCAAACTGAGATTTCAGGTATAGTTGTAGGATCAAATTGGACCTTATCCCATATATATATATATATATATATATATATATATATATATTTCAATGTGGGATGAATTTTGTTTGAAAGTATATATTTTTCCTCTAAATACTTAACAAATATTCATTCCTTTTAGTTAGAATATAACTTGTTAATTGTTACTCGACCTAACATTAGAGTAGAATAATATTAACATGAATATTTAAAAAATATTCATGAATATTTTTGAAAATGGCCAAAAAAACTAAAAGCTAATTTCACATTGTTTGAATGGAAAAATCAAATACAATTAATTAAAATAAAGGATAACTAAGCTAAATTTATATATATATAATCAATAATACAATACACACAATTTAAATTAAAAATAGGTTGGTAGAGCAAGACAATTATTGAAATTACAAATAACAAATGATGAATATTATACACTACTAAAAATAGCTACAAAATATGTTTAGATAATTACGATATACTCATTCTAGCTACAAAATATTTAGATGATCTAATAAAATGTTGTTTTATTTTTATAATAATTCAAAATTAAATTGTCTCCCTAAGTCTCGATATGCAGACGGATGATAGAGCTTGATGACCAGGTGAACTTCAAACTCTAAATCAAGGATGAATAGTCACATATCTTCAAGGATTTGAAGTAATATGGTGTTATTCTCTGCAACATAGTAGTAATAAAAAAATGAAAAATCAAGTTACAAAATAAGAAAATTGGAACAAATAAAAATAGCAGATCACCATATATCATAACTAAAACAATATTTCCAACTATCAAAGTTGATTATGAAACTGTGAGAATTCATACATTAAAGTCTTCTGCACGAAGGCCCTTGCAGTGAGCCTCCATCCATTTTTCACAAGCAATTTCGCCATACTCCACGATGCATTCATCCCTCAACTTCTTAGTCTCATCAGGGCAAGCACAAGATATCTTCTTCTTTAGATCGTCAAATATCGTAAACACACGGATTAGAGTTAAAAAATTATGATACAACAATTCATTATTTATAGACATCAAAGGTCCATCTTAAAATACATATTTTTAATTTCAAATTTCAAATTACATTGGAATGTGCACAAAAATATGATAATTAATTAAAATTTGAACAAAATTTGTTAATTAATAATTTATGGTAATCAATTACAATTAGTGCAATCCGATTGCACCAAATCAACTATATATGGTAATCAATAATTTTTAATTTATGTGCATGTTTATCATATATATATATATATATATATATATATATATATATATATATTGATTTGCATGCTATTAGTATAAATAATGTACAATCCATATTACATCCGCAAGTCTAAATTGATTTTCATATTTATATATTTTTATTTGAAGCAATATCTATTAGAAACAAATTATGTCAGTGAAATACTAAATTTTATATTATGGAGATTGGCAAATCAATCATAGACACAAATTATGGAAAAAAAAAAAAAGCTAGTGTTCATAGATATGTATTGACTGACAGTATAATTACTTTATATATATTGTCATATTCCCCGTATGTTAGTTAAATTCACCTTCTGGATAATATATACGTTTTTCCGATAATTATTGATTCCATATCAGTCAATATATTGACTAATATATTGGTTGTATAATTGGTGAAATAATTATTGATTTATATTATAATTAATTAATATCTATATAATAGTATACTAATTTAATATTTCTTGATTTGAAAGGATATTTTGGACGAGAAAAATTATTTTTTCTATTTTCAATGACTATCCTGCTTTTAGATATAATATAGATATAGATTTATTAGATCATCTTCAACAGTTTACTTCATTTTACAGTACATCTATCTCTATTATACAGTAAAGTCTTCACTTCATCTCCAACAGTTTACTCTAAGGGGGTGTATTGGATTGAGATTTCGTTGGATTTCATTGGACTTTTAAAAGTCCATGGATTTATAAAATCCATAGACTCCACGTAGAGTCTGTTAACTCCACGCAGAGTCTGAAGGATTTGGCGCACGGATTTCGCATGGATTTGGAACGATTTCAATGGATTTGAAATATTAATTTTCAACGCTCGTTAGAACACAACGAGCGGTGGACACGCGAAAAACCCGAACCGAGCAACCGCTGAGTTGCCAAGTCGAGAGTCCCAGCGAACGCTGGAACCCAGCGGCCGCTGGGGAGTCGAAATTTCACCACCATCTTTGTAGAGTTTGGTAAAAAAGAACTACAGTAGGTGATGTGATATCTTACACCTTTTACAATTTATCTCGTAAACACAGAACTTCAAATTGCAGAGTGCAGAAAAATGGAATACAACTAAGAAACTGAACCCTTCAAGAATGCATACGAAGAATAGGATCGACATAGTGAATCTTGAATGTGTAATAATAGAATTTCAGACATCAAACATCTATGATCTATCCAGAATAACTACATTTCATGATTTTTATCTTAGAAAAACTACATTCTATGGTTTATCTTAGAATTCTGCTTGCAAATGCAATTATCTACAAACGTTATCCACAAACTAAAACCTTCCTGTTGCCTCATTGCGAAATTCATCTCAACTGAAATTAAACTAGACTAGTCCACTCCTCTGAAGTTCAAATTCTTGCAATGTACCTAGTTTCCATAGATGACCTGAAATTAATCCCAATTTTTATTTCGGATTTCACCTTCAACACCAATATGAATGCAATTACACATTAACAACAATCCATGTCAAAGTTGAAGCAACTATGAACTATATCTCAGTGAATAAATGCTATTATATCATCCAGTAACAGCTGATGCACATTAAATAATCAAATCAAATACAAATTACTCCGCTGAAAACCTTATCAGAAGTCACACCGCTGAATACAAACACTAAACAAAAAGCAATAACTTTCCAAAACAAATTGAAACCCACCAAACAAAGCAAAGAATCTTGAAATACAAAACAAACAAACACACTAACTAAACTGACCTGCTGTTGCAAGTCCTTCAGCAGCCTCAGCCCTCAAAGTTAGAAGAGGGATTGCTGCAAAACCCATGTAAAGAATCGCTCTCCGACAGCGCAAGTTTTCATCTTGTCGTTTTTCTTGCTGCAAACAAGCTGCTACAGCAGCTCTCTTCTTTCGGCAAGAAAGCGCATTTCTTGGAGAAGAAAACAAGATTGACGAAGAGGGCGTGGAGAGGACTGAATAATGGACTACAAAACCCATTTGATCCTTCACTCTCTACTTGATTTTTGAGTAATGAGCTAAGCAGTTTTTCCTCATAGCACGATGATTTTTTTTATTTTTTTTGTCAATGGGCGTTCTTTAAGATGGCTGGAACCCAGTGGCCGCTGGGGTGTCATCCTCAGCGAAGCCAGCGGCCGCTGGCTTCAGGTGACCGCTGGGTTTCCTAATTTCGTGTACCCACCGGCCGCTGGGTCACAACGCTCGCCGGATTTTTCAAATCCATCGAAATCTCGTGTCTGGAGGTCGGAATTCATCGTATATAATTTTCACGTGAAATCCATCTAAAATCCAACGAAGTCAATGACTTTTTAAAGTCCGTGGATTGTTGAATACCTCAAAATTTCGTTGGATTTTTAAAAGTCATGATTGAATACACCAGGATTTCATTGGACTTTTAAAAGTCTGGATTGAATACACCAAAATTTCGTTGGACTTTTAAAAGTCTGGATTGAATACACCCGGATTTTAAAAGTCCAATGAAATCCAACGAAATCTCAATCCAATACACCCCTAAATTCTACTCTAAAAAGAAATATTCCATAATATTCCTTTTTATGTATTTATTTTAATCAAGATTTTTCCAACAAAATAACTATTAAAATTTCTGAAACTAAATAATACTAGACCATGGAAATATTGTATAATAATATTGCAACGTACAAAAATTACATACAAATATTGCAAAAAAATAAAAATTACAGACTAATATTGCAACATAGAAAAAAAAAACTTAATAATATTACAGCGAAAAAAATCACAAATTACATACTATTTTTTTTCTAAAACTCCGAATTAGAATATTTTTCCTACAAATGGTAGATTAATGCATTTCAAAGCGCCAAATGAGTATTAACATCTTTGATTTGTCTAAAACGAACAAAAAAAATCTTAAAATTGAGTATTTTCATTGCCAACAAAATAGAGTTTGAGTCCCTCTGATTATTAAAAAATATTATTGTATTGCTTTATTTATATTTTCAATGTTGTATTAGTATTTTTAAATTAGCATTTTTCAATGCTTTATTTGTATTTTTAATGCATTATATTTTCTTTATTTTTATGTTCAGTAGTTTTATTATGTAATTTTATTAAATGCCATTTTAATTTTCTCTGTCATTTTATTTTGAACAACAAAGTATAAGATTAAAAAAAAAACATGAACAGTAAAAAAACGTGAACAGTAAAGTATAAGATTAAAAAAAACGTGAACAGTAAATTGCAGCTGTAAATATAGAGCACAGAGCCTCTATCTCTAAAATAGAGGACATTTTAGAGTAGCTGTTGGAACATGATTTTAGAGCATTTTTTGGAGATGCTTTTAGTATTAAATGTATGTAGAGTTGTTCATACAAAATAATATATTTTGATAATAACTAGCATTTCTCCCATGCGATGCACGGATAAGCTATCTCATACTTAAAATTATCCATTATTTATCAAAAGAAGTAATCTTCTAGACGTATCTATATTAATTAGTTGATATTAAGTTAGATAATTTTTTATTTATTGATTAAATAATTGATAATTGACATTTAATAAGGTATTCAAGTTTGCCTACTATACTTTGAAGAACTAATAAGTGATCATCATTAATTAAATATTTCAAAAGTTCATAAATTTAGGCATAATTTAATTAATCGCATCTCGTTCCCAACCTTAATATATATATTCACTCTTAATGTTTTATATAAAAAATTGAATTTCATTATTTTTCTTACTATACTCATACATGTCTAACATTTATTTTAGATGATAGATTAGATATATTAGTTTAACAATGTACATGATTGAGTATTTGAAGGATTCTATAAAATATCAAATGTAAATAACTTAATCAAATTAGGAAGTGTTTACTTTAGATGATAGATTAGATATATTAGTTTGACAATGTACATGATTGAGTATTTGAAGGATTCAAACTTTAAAATAGTTAAATCAATCAAAGTAAGTGGTGGATTAAATTATATTATTTTATCAGTCTAATCATCATGGTCTATTTACCAAAGTAAATGCCTTTAGTTGACAGAGTTCATGAGATGATAAAATATTATAATTAAAAATAATTTAAATTAATAAGACTATGCTTCATTAATGTAATTAAGAAGACTACATTAGATTGTATGATATAAGAAGACTATGTGCGTGATGAACTCGATCAATCTCCACCACTTTCCATGTGCATGATTTGTAGCACAACATAATTTTAAAAAGTAGAAATTAGATCTCTAGCTATACGCTTATGATTACAATAAAATTCAAAATTAAACTTAAAAAAATATTTATAGGCTCAAATAACTCAATGACACACAAAAAAAAAAAAATCACCGTAGGCAAATAACCTTCAGTCGATAAATAGCAAAACAACTAAAGTCTTTCCAATCAAAACATAATGCATGATAACCAATTATATAAGAAAAACATCATATAAAATGCAAAAACAATTAATTAAACTCCACCAACATGGATCATAGCAAATGAATTGCATATGTAAATAAAGAAAAAATGAGAAAATACCAACTTTATTACAATATGTGACCGCGATCGAAGGATTGTCTGCAATAGTGTTGATGCCCAAAAAAATTATTAATTACAAAAATAATACACACAAAGATAAAAGTAGATCTATGGAAGAAAAATAACATCAATATAAATAATCAGGACATCATTTTAAATGTCAGTTGAGGTATTTTCTTTTTATCTCCGAACTATAATATGTATCTAATGTATATGAATATTTCATCACAATACCTGAAAACGCTCTTGAGTTTTGATTTCTAAAACATCATCTTCCGCGTCACCGTTAATCGGCCAAACAAAGCACGTAGAGAACCATTTTATGGTCCCGATAAGCCTTATTAATATATTGTCATCAACATCTAATCTAATTTAATGTCATCCTAAAATACTTAATTATTCGTTTTACAATTAATATAAATAGCGTTAATTAAGGTAACATTTTTTTATAATTGTATATTTAGTGACTATACATTAATCTAAATATGAATGTATTAAACATATGAAATATATATATATGAATATGTAGATACATATCTATCACGGAGAGTGTATATATTATTACTTAAAGTATATACATGATTTATTTAAATGAACAAAATTTACGGACCAAATGGAAAGCATAATAATTAAATTCATGTGATAAGTTGAAAACACAATTAAATCATGATTGGATAGTGAATATATTATTAGTAAAAATATATACACAATTTAATTACTTAAATCATGGGATAGCCATTGGCTCATTGCAAAGTCTATCATAAATCATTAATAATGATTCTTAAATTTCATTCTAATTAATTATGGTTTCATTTATATCATTAAAGTAGACTTAAAGTAGACGTTATTATTACTTTTTTAAAGTACATAATAATATTAATCTTCAATATTAAATTTTATTATTTTTGCATGTAGGATAGTTTTGGCGGGAAAATAAATTTACTATTTTACCCTAAACTATCCTACTTTTAGATATAGCAGGATATGAGTTATTTTAGAAAATTAATAACATGAGTATTGCTGCTCGAATTAATTAGTGTCATGGAGTGCATTAAATTCTTTATGGGTCCCAACTCCTATTATGAACATTCAATATGGGATCACAGTAATAGACCCATTTGTGTTTTTTTAAAATAAAAATTTTGAAAAATGAAAACTATCAATTTATGACACCAAAAAGTATTGTATTTGGACACGTTATAATTATTTTTAAATATAATAACAAACAATCTCACTAGATATATATAGATCTTTTACTACATGTTTCCAGTGAAGAACGCCTTTAACCATATATGATAAATGAAACATCATTAAACTTAAACCAAAGGAGAATAATACATTTAGGCTTGGAAATTGAACTTAAAAGGTTTCTATTTTTGGTCTATATAGGGAAAAGCTGAAAAGGTATGACTTGAAGAAGTTAAGCAATTTTATGCCATAAGAAAAACAAATGGTCTCAGCATTTGCTGACAACTCACAGTTCAGAAAATTCACAAAAACAAAGTTGAATGAAGCCATCAAAGCATCAATTTCAACAACACGACAGAAGAGACTTGCCTAATTAATTTGAACAAGTGAAATGCAAGAGCCAGACATCAAAAGCGTATGCATCACAGAACTAAAAATAAAACATAAAACTTGCGAAAGACAGTCCTCACTACCCTATTTGAGCAGTACAAGGATCACAGAACATTATGAATCTTGATACATCAAAGTGACATGTATCTTTAAAAATAAATAAATTGAAATACGACATATTCAGAGCAATAGAAATGTTTAAACGGTCAATCTCTTATTTGCACATTCAGAAATCCACCAACACACATTAATATATACTTATGGACAGAGATTGGAGAAGAGTGAGCAGAAATCCTTGAATGTTGTGCTAAGCAGTTTTTTCTCTTGTTAAGATAAATAACAAGGTCAGCAATATTGGACAATTTAGGCAATCAACTTTATCATAGAGAGCACATAATGAATTAATCGACATACTTACCTTGAAGGACCTAAGCCTCTTTTATCTTTTCTGAATCCCACAGCCAGCGTAGATTTCTCCATGACTTCTCAAAAGTACGTTTCATTGCGTAGCATGACTCACGCAAACGCACCTACAAACACAATTAATAGTGAACGCAATGCAATGATAATATTGAAAAAATAACTAGTTGAGTTGAAGGACTTATAAAGATGACCTCTGCATTGCCAAAAAAATTCATTGTTTCACACTGGCTTCTAAGACTTTTCAAGTTGAACCGATCAGCAGCTGCAAGCATCTTCGAAAAAAACGAATCCATATCATCCGGTTTGGAATTATAAATAGCTACTTTATCTTGTTTGTGAAGTCGTTGGTTATATATAAACCAGAGCACGCCCTGCAAAATGAAATGAAAATTAATTGAATATCTTAGCCTCATGGAGGAGATAATTAAAGTAAAAGGCATACGTATACATACCACGAAGACATTACGTTCGATATCTGGAATGACAATGCTCTCGGATAGGGAATTGGATTGGGAATGGCAGTATGAGAGAAGAGTAGGGCATCGTGTTCCTAATACAGACTCCTCGGCAAACACTAGATAACCGTCTACTTGAAAGAATATACAGCAATCAAATGGCCCGAGGACATTGGCAAAAGGAAGAGGTTGATCGATAAAAACTCCTATAGTCGCCCTAATCTTTAAGCAATCCCCAGGCAGATAGTACTTAGGGTGCTTAGATTCAATCAATTCTCGCCACAAGAATTGATCACTCCCACGCTGGCCTCCAGGTTTAATAGTGAGAACATGCCTATACGATTTCCTTCTGTCGCTGTCAAATGAAGAGTACCCACGGTGTCTATTAAAGCCACTTTGATCGAGAATGTGGATAGCAGAGATGCATACCACCATTTTTGCACTCTCGTTTCTGATAAACACAGACATTCTCCCATCAGCGTGCGCAGCTCGGTCCTTTCCATGGGGATAGAACTGAACAGAAAATGAGTAGCCTTCGACCACAAATGGTGGGCTCGCAATCGAATTGCCCACACCAATACGTTTGACGCGGGCGGTGTAGTTCTGCACCGAAAATACATAACTCGCCTTTTTCATTATTTTCACGCTAGTCTCGCCGTCAGGAGACTTCAATAATGGACAAGTTTCTTCCTCCATAAGATAGACAGAAAGACAAGAGATATATATGACAATAAGATCACCAAATCACTAACACAACAAACAACAAACTTCGATCGAATTTAGAGAGATTTGGGGTTGAAAATTAGAGAGATGAAAGAGGGATAGGCTAGGACGCGATGGCAGGTAAGGTATGCGAGGACTGGACGATGTTGCTAGGTCATAAGCAGACAGAGGCGAAGGCAGCTGCAGCGGCGCTCGGCGCTATGTTCAGGGGAAGTCGGCGGACGATGGAGATGTATGGGAGGAAAGAGGAAATTGAGGGCACGGAGTCTGGGATTTAGAGTTTGGGATCGATTTTTATTTTTTTATTTTTTATTTTTGAGAACTAATTTGGGATCGAATTTAATGTTTCATAATTATAGTTCAATCCACATAGGTATAGGATGTCCGTAAATACATCATTTTTTTTTCTTTATACCTCATTAAATACAATAATTAAAAATATTAATTTTTAAAATTACTAAAATACCATTATTAAATAAATAAAACAAAATTTAAAAAAAAAATCAATTTGAATCCCTATAAGAAAACTTTCGAGTGTCTTCCTCGATTAATGCTTCTATCTTTTTCTTCTTATGTATGAAAATCGCATGTCTTCTCACGATGTCGACGAGTGTCTACTGCTTCGCATCCCATTCACGATGATTATGTTTGAGAACGAAGTGACAATTTGTCACGGGATGTCGTCCTCACCCTATTCCCTTTTTCAGGATACGTCGGGACAAGTCCATTCCCTTATTCCGATCCTTGGGATAGGTAACGCCGGACCCCCTGCTGCCAAGGCCCGTCGGGCTCCCGTGACTAGCGCCCCAACACCCCGGGCCATCCGCACCCGCCTGGGCCGCCAGCACTAGCACCATCTTACCGTCGGGGCGGACCTCCGCCAAACGCCCCGCCCGAAGCCTCATTGTTGCCTAGAGTGCTAGCCTTTCTAGAGTAGTGTACGTATTTGTAAGTACGGCCTTGCACGACCGTTTTTATCGTTTTCTAGCTTAGTTGTATCTAGTGCTGTCACTAGCGTTTTTTTTCTTAAACCTATTATAGGGGGTGAGAGCGAACTTTTGTCTGACTGTGAGCGTTGCAAGGAGCGACCCCTTCTCCAACCAACGCGTGCTGTAATTGCTTCCAAGCTATAATGTACATTCAAATTGCATTAATGAAGATTTCTTTACAATCAATCGTGATCGTTTGTTGCTTGCTCTGCCGAGACCACTAAAAGCACCAGAGGGTGTGAATTGCGTCGTCATCGTGCATCAAGCTTTGCGAGCAAAGCTTTTGAAAGAGAGGCGGACGTAGTCTAGGACGGTGATGAAGACTCATTTTCGTGTTTTTTTCTTTATCTTTTTACACCCTTTATAAGTGTTTAGTATAGAGTCTAGTCTAGTTTTGGGGGTAAAGCTGATTACAGGAGGATGAGGGCACAAAACCACCACAACAGGCACAGACAGGTGCTATTTATGCTGAGGGCACAAAGGACTAATTTGCCTGCCGAGGACCCGGTCAAAGTTGTTGCGAGAATTACGCAACAGAATCGCGGGACAGCTTCTATATGCACGTGGAGGTGATGTGGTGGTCAGTTCCGAGTCTTGGGGAGGTCCAAACACGTTAGGAAGGAAGTGGAGACATCAGGAAGTTACTGGAGGCGCTAGGGTTTGTTGCTATCACTCCGAAAATCAAGGAAGAACATGGAGCATGAAGGTGATGAAGTGGAGGAGTGCAAGAGCCCCTGCGTGGGTGAAATTTGGGCTGCTTGAAGCCTTAATTCATTTTGCTATAAATACTTTTATCTGTTTTCATATCGAGACGACGGTTTTGCACCTCGAAGATACAATTTCCCGTTTTCGTACTTAGTTTATTTTCTGGATATTCTGTCTGTCTGAAGCTGGTGATTTGCCCGTGGAGAGGTAGTTCAGTTGTTTTGTTGGCAAAACTGGGGTTGGGCCCAGAAGTTAATCCAGTTATTTCCTTTCCAAGTAAGATGTCTTTTATCATTTCTTTTACTTTCGTTTATATGTTTAGTGGCTAAGTATCCACTGTTCAGGTCAAAGTAATGGTCTAAAGGTAGAATATGTGCATGAGGTAATCGGACTTTAACGCCTTAAGGGTTCACAATCTTAACTTGTTTTTCACTTAGACATAGGTAAATGGTGATTGGAGATGAAAACGCGCATTTCTAATTAACTGGTACTAGTGTTAGTTACGTGGGAGTGTATAGGTGATCATGCCTCGATACCCGTATAGTAACAAGTCCGGGGGTGACAACCTTGGTAGTTAAGATTGAGTAGTATATGCAGGCACAAGACCGTGTCAAACCTACTAGAATCGGGTCACTTTTGCCCTCAAAGCTGCTATACTTGCAAAACCTCTGTGTGATTCTCTCCTTAGGTTCCTGTATAGTTAGGTCCCTAGGTGCTGATCGTATCATCTAGACGATATAATGTAAGAAGTGATTGGGGAGTGGCCGATCGTATCCATTTCCTGTAACCGGTTAATCCTCAAAGTGACAATTACCCATATTTGGCCATAGGGATTCGATTTTTGACCTTTCTGCTAGTGTGGGCACAACGGGTAGTAGTGGTAATTACATATGTGTTATCCGGGATTGCGCATACCTACCGAATAACTCGATGCTTTGACTTGAACACTTTTATTACTGATATTTTCTCTTGTGATTTCTTTTTCAGCATTTAGTTAGTTTAAGTTTATTAGCAAGGTTTTTAGAGTGACACTGAAGACCCAAACCAAAACTAAGAAAAGACAGAAGGTTATGAACACTCCTCGTGGGATCGACATCCGTCTTCACCAGCTATACTAGCCGTTGAGGGTAGATTAATCATTTGTGGACTATTTGCCCGCAAGTGTATTTTGCACACCAAAACGACGGTGTGCCAGACGGACTACTAGCCGCACGGTGCACTACTAACCTAAGCACTACAAGCGCCCCGTGACACAATGGCGGCTAGAGATGGCAATGGATAGGGTATTACAGTACCCGTTCCGTCCTTTTACCCTTTGAGAACTTAACTACCCATATCCATTACCATTATTTTAACTATTTCGATTATGCATCCCCAAGAAATGTTCTATAGTATTAAGTAAAAATTTAAAATATTTTTATAGATTACGATAAAAAAATCGTAGTGATATATCTATATAATATATATAATACAAGGACTCTTCATGAAAATCGTAGTGATATATATATATATATATATATATATATATATATATATCTTTATCTTTAGCTCAATTTGTAATTCCATCTCTTTTATATATGTTACTTCAATATCAATTCTTTAATACCTTATGATGATAAATAATATCCATTTATAATTATATTAATAATATCCATTTATAATTATATTATTTATATATTGATAATGAAACTTAAAAATATTATGTATTTTATAGTGTTAGTATATTTAAAAATTGAGAAATGTTATTTAGGTATATATTATAAAGATCTCAATTTAAAGTTTCTTTTTATTGATTGATCAATTAACAAACTTAAACATTCCGCTCATGGGAAAAACACCTAGAAGAATTCATTCCAAAAATATTGTGTAATAAATATTCACAATCGTCTGCTAATATCTTGTGCAAAAATTCTTTAAATTTTGATTCGGATATCACGTGTACAAATTCCTATAGTTTAGACAATTTAGCATATTCTACGAGGTATATAATTGGCATGTTGTACCTCCAAATTACATTCATTTTGCACAACGCACCACATATAAAATAAAACACTTCACGCCACAATTAATATTTTCAATACATGTTTCACTTTCATAAACCTTTAATAGCATAACAAATACAATAAATTATTTTTAAGATCAAATAATAAATATACTAAACAAATAATTTACAAAAATGTAATTCCCTTAGATTTCATAGTTTGAAGCGCAAAACATATTATATACATTTTGTTAATATTTACTCGAACTACATAATAATAAAGAATATAACGTAGTTATTTGAAATTTTAATTTTAAAATAAAATGTTTAATATATATATATATATACTTGGGTCATTTATCTCCATCTTAAATTTTCAATATGTTTTATAGATTTATTTTTCAATTTTATTTCTGGATATATATTTACATATATTATTTATTTATTTTCTAGCTAGGTGACTTTTATAAAAATCATAAAATATTAATATCATAAAAACCCAATGAAGTAAAGGAGGAAACATGGTATTTTTTTTAATAGAAACACGCAGAAATTATAACAATTACATGTCAAATCCAACTTGATTCTAATTTATATTCAATAAGTTACAAAAAAAAACAAGGTTCACATTCATAATAGGAAAAATCGAATTTATCCAAACATTTTCATATGAAATTAAACACTTTAACACCAACGAAAAGATGTCTTATTTAAAAGTTGATGTATGTTTACATGTATCTTAAAAAGTGAAATATGGTTATGATTCGAATTTGTCCCTATTGTTGTTGTATTTGATGATTGTATTATATATCTATCATGTATTTGAAAAGTATTAAAAATGTTATTATTATTATGATTACTTGAAAAAAATATCACCATAACCTGAACAATGAATAATTTTTTTGGCAATGAACTATATAACTAAACTTATCTTTAGAATCAACACATCAAAGATTGTGTTATCAGTTGAAATGTTCCCATATTCACAAAGTATAAATCGTGTGGTCAACAATTTGAAAGAATAATCTACTCTGAATTACAAATACATTATGATAAAATTGTGAATGTATTTTTGAATGAAAATCATTTTTTTAGATTTTTAGGGGGTGATTTTGGGATTTAACAAATACTATTAAGTTATAAAATTTGTGGTTAAAATGAATATTTTAATGCATATTATGTTTGAAAAATGTAATGGCAAACAATGTGTTAGCCGTGTTGTTTCCGTTGTTAAATAATTAGGGTGGGGGGTATTGTGTCATGAGTGGTTTTATATAAAAAAATTTGAAATTCAAATTTTTGAGTAAAACATCATGTTTGATTTTATATTTTTCTTACATATTGGTTTGAGTATTAATTCTTTTGATAATTAGATGAATAATTATAACGGTGATCATATTTTAATAAAATGTTAAATATACATATCCCATCCGTGCATCGCACGAGCGATATACTAGTATATATATATATATAATACAAGGACTCTTCATGAAAATCGTAGTGATATATATATATATATATATATATATATATATATCTTTATCTTTATATATATAAAAGTAAATAGTTATTCCTTTAATAGTAACTTAGCCTTTTCCCGCCTATTTGCACTTGCCGAAAATGGAAACATACATATGTTCTATATTATAATTTTATTCTATACTACATTCTATATGTTAGAATGTAGTATAATTATTATTAACTAATAACTAATTAACTACTTGATATTTGAATCAGAAGATATGACAATTTGTTTTACAGACATGGACCTGTGAGATTTTCCCCGAGCTTGGACGTCGGTTGGGCGTCGTTGGAGGCCAGTTGACCACACCTCGCTGCTTGAAGTGGTCATTCTCATCCCGGAGCTCTGATTTCTCTAGATTATTTGATGGACAGGTAATTTTTTTATATAAATAATTTAGAATATTAAATTTATGTGTTAATATTGACATGGATAATACTCTGATGCAGTTGGATATCCAACTGATGGTGCCATCAGCTGATGAGCTTCAGAGACCATACTTTCAGAGTTCGGAGGGAGAGAGTGTACTGGGTGTGAGGTATGTCGCACCTCGAGCGCCCTCGAAGAAGAAGTTACTTACTAACGTGGCTTGCCGTGTGATCCCGAGGACATGCACTAGGTCCTCTGACGTTGTGGGCCCATCACGGCCTCGTAGGAGTACCCGGACTACTCAGCAGCAGGCTCCACAGCAGCATCGATTGACTGATGAGCCAGATGAGGGTGTTGGACCCTCAGAGCAGGGGGTGGGTGAGAAGACCTCGGATGAGGATCGTCTATCAGATCCTAGAGTGAGCCCTCCTCGAGCATCCCGACCTAAGCGCCCTATGAGGACTGAGAAGGAGAGCAGTAGAGAGCCCGAGATGAGGATGCCGGGGCAACGTCCGGGAGAGTCGTCTGATAGCTGGTTCGGTCGCTTTGTTGATGCCGTTGCTGGAGCTGTAGAAGACCGAGTGATGCGTCGTGTGGGACAGATGTTTGATACATTCTCTACGCGGATAGAGAACATCATTCAGGATCGATTGCGTAGATCGCCCACCCCGCCTCCCGGAGGGCCAATGCCTCCTCCCAGGGGGCCCACGCCCCCCAGAGAGCCCACGCCTCCCTCTACAGGGCCCACGCCCCCTAGAGGGCCCACGCCGCCCCCTCCCAGAGGACCCACGCCCCCTAGAGAGGACCTTCAGAGTTCAGAGGGAGAGAGTGTACTGGGTGTGAAAGATGCCACACCTCGAGCACCCCCCAGAGGGCCCACATCTCACCCCCCTCCTCCCCCCAGACAGGCCACGACTCCTCGTACGAAATGGGGCAGAGGTAGAGGCAGAGGCAGAGGACGTAGAGGTGGAAGTTCTGTTGCTCAATTCTCGGCTGCCCGATCATCTGCTAGTGATTTGAATGGATCTTGTGCGGCTGTCTGCCTATCACGGGGTGTTCGTCCACTGTCCGCGACAATGGAGCTTCTGGAGAGACATGATCGAGAGAAGTACGTCACTGGTTACGTGGCATTCCGACAGTCGCAGACTCATGATAATGTGTTCCTGATCGCGAACAACACTACAGCCCACCAGTCACTTTTTGACAGAATTGAGGATTACTCACGGGAGATCGATGCAGAAATCATTGACAATTTCATTCTTGAAGTAGGTCGACAGCTGCGTAGACAGCAGAGGACTGACGTTGTAGTTTGCTCTACCCATTTATTTGTGAGTTAAAACTTCTCTTTTCATATTCAATTACTTTCTGTGTCATTTTAATTGATATGTTAATATGTTTTCTGTAGACGTCACTGAAAGGAGCATGGGCATCACTTCATCCCGATGATATTGAGTGTCGGTACCCGTATGGAGATGATAGATATCTATGGTGGTTCCCCCCGTACGGCATGAAGGATATAATCAAGGGATTAGGTGGCATCTTTGAGGGTCCGTGGAATAGGGTTGAGCATGTAAGTGATCTTCGAGTCTACATCATGTTTTATTTATAAGGATTTGTATTTATCTATCTCATAAGTGTTACTGTATTTGCAGGTGATCACAATATGCAATGTTGGAGGCCATCATTGGGTCACTGTCCGTATATGCTTTCGGACTTGGACTGTCGAGCTGTATGACTCGTTATTATTCAAGATGGACGACCCGAATGACATAGAGGTTGCTGAGACGCGTGATCGAGAGTTGGTACCACTTCTTCGTCTACTGCCACGCCTCATGCACGAGGCTGGTTTTTGGAGTGGTCGGACTAGGCCAGCTAGCCATTGCTATGCAATGAGGCTGCACAATCTATCCCAGATCAGTTTGTGCAGTTCGACGGGGTCAGTTGTGGCGTTTATGCTATGATGTATGTGGATTGATTGCTTTCCGGACTTCCTGACTTAGCTGTATCCGAGGATGATATTCGGAGATATCGTTATTCTGTAGCAGTGAGGATCTATTCACTCAGCCATTCACGCCGACCCCAGTTTCGTGGGGGACGTTGATATACGTTTATGTCTATCGTTACTCGTTTGTTCGATTGATATTAGTTGATGTTTATCATTTGTTCTATTGATATAAGTCTATTGACACGTTTGTTCGATTGATATTAGTTGATGTTTACCATTTGTTCTATTGATACAAGTCTATTGATATTAGTTGATGTTTACCATTTGTTCTATTGATATTAGTTGATGTTTACCATCTACGTATTGAGCTCTCTCCCATCGGCCACTATGTCGTACAATAATACGATGTCTAACCATCTGTCATAATATAAAATTCAAAAATAAGCATAACAAACCATCTATCTTAATACACCAATAACAAAATTTAACTATATATAACGAAAGTTTAATTTTATCAATAACGAATTTTATTTTTTAAACATAACGAAAATTTAATTTTACATTAACAAAAATTTAATTTTTAACACAACGAAAACGTAATTTAAACATAACGAACATTTAATGTTTCCATAACGAAAGTTAAAGTTCCCAATAACAAAAATTCTCTTATTAACATAACGAAAATTTAATTTATGAATAACAATAATTTAAAAGGAGAAAAACGATAATGAATAATGATAATTAAATACACAATCGTTATGGGCTTTTATAACCATAACGATTATCAATAGTTATCATTATAAGAAATTAAATAAACAATCGCTATGGGCTTTTATAACCATAACGATTATCAATAGTTATCATTATAGATTTTAATCGTTATCGTTATAAATTTTAATCGTTATCAATATCTTTTATCGTTATAAATTTTAATCGTTATATCACAAACATATTAAATTATCGTTATTCTTTTAATTAAATTAGCGTTATCTTTGTGATAACGATAATAATCTTTGTGATATCTTTTAACTTTCGTTATCATTTTTTAAATAAATGTTATCAATACTTTTTTAACTTTCGTTATTCTTTTTTTTAAATAAACATTATCATATTTAATTAATCGTTATAACCTATTAATCGTTATTCGTTAATCTTTTTAATCAATAATCGTTATCAATATCTTTTAACTTTCGTTTTCCTTTTTTAAATAAATGTTATCAATATTTTCAAACTTTCGTTATTTTTTTTTTAAATAAACGTTATGGCTTTTTTATTTTATCGTTATAACTATTAATGGTTCTTCGTTATTCTTTTTATTTAAGAATCGTTATCAATATCTTTTAGCTTTTGTTATCCTTTTTTAAATAAATGTTATCAATATTTTCAAACTTTCGTTATTTTTTTTTAAATAAACGTTATGGCTTTTTTAAATGATAATCGTTATACATTTATTAATTCAAAACAAATGATAATCGTTATACATTTATTAATCTTTATTAATAAAGATTAATCGTTATCTTATATTTCGTTAATGGAGCGTAAGTTTTTTTAAAAAAAATCGTTACGTGCATGTACGTTAGTTTTTTAAATAAAAAATTATTATGGTTATTTTCATTTTCAAAACGTTAATGGTAGGTCAGTTTTTTAAATAATTTTCGTTACGTGCATTAACGTTAGTTTTTTAAAAAATACGTTATGCTTATTTTCATTTTTAACAATTTCGTTATTTTAGAGTTTCACACTTTCTAACCCTTACCCTAAAATTCATGAAATTGGATTTTTATATGTTAGGTGAGTACATTTATTAGGTAGTTATTAAAAGTGTAAATAGTACACTTACACAATGATTGGAATGTGGGGACAAGTGTGTCATATGGGTATTGTAGACATTTACACTCCAAATTGCCCAAATAACTCCTATAGCCTTATATCTTGGTTTTTTTTTTCCCAATTACTATTTTATTTTGCCTCTTTTTATCCATTTACACTTAACTAAATATGTATATTATTTAATAGATATAATCTCGGTAGGTAAATATAGAAGGTCGGATTTACGGATAATTACATTAAGTTAATTAGCTAGCTATTCGAGAAAAATGTTAACCTGTTTTCACTCTTCTTCATAATTAAATTAAAATTTATTTAAATATCCATAATGGATTGACGGAATAGATTATATATAACAAGTAATGCTAGATTGATAATCAATTAGTATTTAGGCATTTTCCTTAGTTAATATAGTTGACTTTTCGATCTAAATTAATTCGAGATTTGCTGTTAATAGATTGGAAAAGGTTATGGATTGATTTGCGAATTTTTCATAAAAATAAATTGCAAATCAATGTATATCAATAAATACTACTAGAATCTTCCTTATTATTATTTTTAGGAAGGATAGAATCTTCCTTATTTGTGAGTGATACTTTCGGTAATGATTTTATATTATTTGATTTCAAGCAAATTAAATTACCATAAGCATTGGACTCATTGTATATTTAATTTAATAAAAAAAAAAAGTCAGTTCCTCTATAAATAGGAATGTGATTGATTATGATTTTCGCATTGTATTCCTTTTTTCCAAAGTTTTACGAGTTTTTTTTTTCTTTCTTTGCTAAATATAGTTGTTACTGATATTTTTATTTTCTATTTCACAGGATTCAATTTTTCAATTTAGTATCACAGAAAATGAAATTTTAAAAAAAAAGATAATCATTATTTATTTAATAACAAAATTATGGAAATTGATATTAATTATTTTTCAACTTGCAGGCACAGACAAATTCGTATTGAAGATTTTTATTTCAAATTTTCAGTCTATTACCACAAATCAAAACTTCTAACCGTGAATCTGAAACTAACAGGTATGTTTCTCAATTTTAGCCAAATTAATTTTACCATTAATCTAATTTATTTAATTTTTATAATTGTTTGTCATTCTTCATTTAAGCGAGCATGCATCTCCCAAAACTAAGGATATGTTTGTTAATTTTAGCCAATTTTTTATAATTTTTTTACTATAACAATATTTATACTAATACGCTTATAGAACAACATTCTAATTTGTTTGCATTTAATGTAAACGTTTGGAATTGATACTTATATTTTGAGGTTTATTAATAGGGTTGAAGATAGACTTGAAGATGGAAATGTAAACACACTAACTGCACGTTGGGAGAAAAAAATGAAATCGTGGAGCCTTTTATTTGATTGTAGTGTGAAAGTATGAAGATGGAGACGAAGATGCCAATGGTATATCTGCCATTAATGGAGAACATAACTAATTAAACCCTATAAATTGAAAATGAATTACTCCCTCCGTCCCAATAGCAAGGTCCACGATGCCTTATTTGGCTGTCCCAATAGTAAAGTCCACTTCCATATATGGAAATAATTAATGTCAACATCAAAGTGGACCCCACTTACTTTATACTACCTCCGTTTCATAATGTTTGTTGTTTAAGGTTTTTTTTTTAGTTTCAAAATGTTTGTTGTTTTATATAATTTGACATCCTCTCTCCCAATTTTAACCCTGTCAAATCCTACAAGATTTTTTGATTCTAACTTACCTATAATATATGAAGAGAGAAAATATTGTTATTTTTTAGGAAAATATAGATGAATTAGATTTTATGGCATATATAAGGGATAAGTATATTTGTCCACAAAATTAATTCTTAATTCCAGATAAAAAAAACAAAACAACAAAATTATGAAACGGAGGTAGTATTATTTTTTATTATAATACTCCTTAAAGAAATGGACCCCACCTACTTTACCCACTACTTTAACAACTAATCTACTTTTCCTTAATCCCCGTGCCCAATAGCAAGTGGATCTTGCTATTGGGACGGAGGGAGTATTATTTATTAATTAAAACTATTTGTAGACTTTTCCTTTCTATTTAACGGAAAGTTTTGGTAACGTCAATAGTTTTATCTTTTATCACCTATAGTTTTAGCATTTTATTTATTTTGAAATATGATAAGTGTTGTTTGTATTTTTTTTCTAGAATAATGTACTGTAGTTTGTAATTGTTGGACAATTAGAGGTTGGTTTTGTTTGTTAACATTTTTTTACATTTATGTGGCAGAGATTTATATTCAGGCTCCATTATTTTTAAAAATTCAACACAATTTTATTAAATTTTATTTAAGATTTATTCAAAATAGACAATGAGAAATGATCACTAGTTGTGTTATGGCACAAATTGTCCACTTAACCCCATTTAAAATTTATTTTTAATTTTCAAATTTAGTTTAAATTTAGGATTATTATTTTATAATAATAATTAGTATAGATTATTAATTTATTATATGACTAGCTAGGGTTGTACAACTGTTTTCTAGATTTTTATTTGTAATTAAAGTTCATTATATCAAAATTAGGATTTATAATTTTCTTTTAATATTTAATCTAAAATTATTATTTAATTAAGGTTGCTTATTCAAAATTAGAGTTTATAAATATCTTAACCTTAATCTATCTATCTATACATACATTAAAGCAAAATCGTAGGGGTAAAATTGTAAATAAAAAGTGTTAGAAAAAATACTGTATAAAATATTTCCCGTCGAAAATTTTCGTATCTATGAATTTGGAGTGGTGGTTTTCTTACTTATATTGAAGTCTATTAGACCCTGCCGCTAGGGTTCGAGTCAGCTTCCGCAACTTTTTTAGTATTTCTTTTTTTTTTCAATTTATATTTTTTGTTTCTACTATTTCTTTTTTAAAAAACTTATATGTTTCTTTATCTCATCAATTAGGGGGTTTCTGTAACTGAATAATTTTTTTTCTATTATTTCTTTTTTTTCATTTTTTGTTTTTGTTTCTTTTCTCATAGATTACTCTACTAATTAGGGGGTTTCTGTAAATGAATAGATTCACTCATGAGCTATTTAAAACTCGGCTCAAAAAAAGCTTGTTCGTTTTGCAGACGAGTCTCGAATCGAGCTCTATTAACTTATCAAGTTGAACTCGAACATAATAGTATTCGGCTTAACTAACTCGCAAACATATTCGAATTTGTGCTTAATAAAATATGTCCGTGAACATGTTCATGATTCATAAATATTATAAATATTTTTTAATGGATAAATCAAACAAGCGTTTTTTCAGAGCACATTCGAGCTTGGGGCTCAATTAGTAAATTTTTTAGTATTTCATAAATCGAGCTCAGATAATAAATATTTGTCCAGAAGAGTTTGAACAAGAAAAAAAAAATGTGAATCGACCTCGAGCCGAACTGAAACTCTAATAATCATTCACGAGTCAAGCTCGAACATCAAGATATTCGGATCAATTCAATTTATTGATGCATATTTTATGTACAAATAATTCTTCACCAACCATTTGAATTTCTTTTTTGGCGGCTAAGGAAAAAGCTATGGGCGCCACAAATACTTATAATTCATTCGCCTATTTCTCTATTCTTTCATCTCGGCTTCTCAAATATTATCTCTTCATTTCTATTTAAATATATATTCTCAAATGTTAATAATTATTTAGCCTATTATATTTCTTTCTTGTTTTCTCTTTCCACAAATCATATTTCTCTATTCTTTCATCTCGGCTTCTCAAATATTATCTCTTCATTTCTATTTAAATATATATTCTCAAATGTTAATAATTATTTAGCCTATTATATTCCTTTCTTGTTTTCTCTTTCACAAATTATATCTCATCATTAATTTCATTCACACTGCAATTAAGTCTATTCTTCTGTGTGTTTGTGCATTGATTTTCAAAGTTAAGAGAAAAATGGCGGCTTATGCATCTCTGGTTTCTGTTATGCAAATTATAAACCAGCTCCAGCATCATCCTTCCCCTCCAATTTCCATCGACGAACAACAAGTCGAATCTCTCACTGAAATTGTTACCTTCCTGCAGCAATTTCTTGAGGGCTCCACCGCTGAATCTGATCCACTGGAGATACGCATCGCAGATGCAGCCTATGAGGCGGAAGATGTTATCGAATCCTATATCGTCGACGCAATTCAGCTGCGCCGACGGCGATCCACTAGTTCGAGTCATCATGAAGAAATCAGACCTTGGAACGAGTTCTACCATGATCTACAGAAAGTGATAGAAGAAATGGATTCAATCAAGAAAACGGTGATGGAGATGATGAGAGAGAAGAGTAGTGCAGTCGAAGCTCATCAGCAGCAGCAGAGGAACATCATCAGATCCTCGTCTGTGATTGGGAAGAACATGAGCAGTATGACGGTGGGATTTGATGATGTGTTGGTTCAACTCTTGGATAAGCTCACCGGTGGATCATCCAGTCGTCAAGTCATCCCTATTACGGGGATGGGCGGAATAGGTAAAACCACTCTTGCTCGAAACGTATTTGAGCATGCACTCATTAAGGATCATTTTGATATTTGTGCTTGGGTTACAATTTCACAACAGTATAACACCAAAGAAATTATTTGCAAAATTCTTCCTCGAGAAAGTGGGAACTTGAGTGAGGAAAAATTAGGAGTTGAATTGCACAAATATCTATATGATAGGAGGTATCTCATAATAATGGATGATATATGGAGTGTAGAAGTGTGGGAGAAGATGGGATCTTTCCTTGTTGATTGTAACAATGGGAGCCGAATAATTGTTACAACTAGGCAATCTCACCTGACCTCCCAATTGACCCAATCTAATTATGGCCTTGATATGAAATTTCTAGATGAGGTTAATAGTTAGAATCTCTTCTCCAAAATTGTTTTCGGGGAAGAAAGTACTATTCCTCTTGAACTGGAGATAATAGGAAAGAAGATTGTGGGAAAATGCAGAGGGCTTCCTCTTTCAATTGTTGTGATTGGAGGCCTTCTGGCAAAATCCCAACATACACAAAAATATTGGGAGGATATAGAGCAAAAATTCAATTCAATTGTGAATTTTGAGAACGATCAGTATTGCTTGAAAATATTAAAATTGAGTTATAACCATTTGCCGGCTCATCTAAAGCCATGTTTCTTGTATATGGGAAGTTTTGAGGAAGACAAAAGAATTCGTGTCTCCTCGCTCATCAAACTGTGGGTTTCTGAAGGATTTCTAAAACCAGAAAATGGCAAAACCTTGGAAACAATTGGAAAAGAGTTCTTAAAGGATTTAATTGATAGAAATCTCATTTTAATTCATAATTTGGGATCTACTGGAAATATAAAGTACTGCAAAATACATGATTTGTTGAGGGATCTCTGTTTGAAAGAAGCCGAAAATGAGAGGTTTTATTATGTGATTGGGCAACATGGTGCTCAAGGCATACATAACCGACGCCGCATGTTTTATCCTAAAATAAGTTCTAATGAAGTTTTCCAATCCCTATCTCATATTCGTTCTCTTACATCTCAACACCATCAAGTTAGATTGTCGACAAATTTTAGATTGTTGAGGATATTTAATGCATCTTATTCAGATATATTTATAGTTGAGCCTGACTTACCCGAGTACCGCCTAAAAAAAGTGATTGATGAGTTAGTGAACTCTCGGTATGTTGCTATTAATGCATATAGTTGGAAAACCAAACTCCCTTCTTCATTTAATTTCCTTTGGAATCTACATACACTACGAATTGAAGCTGGAAAAGGAGTCATTGTTGCACCAGTTGAGATTTGGAAGATGTCTCAACTTAGACATGTTGAGTTCTTATTAAATGGTATGCATCTCCCAAATCCTCCGATTGACAGTGATACTGTGATCTTGGAGAATCTACAAACACTCAAAGGAGTAGTGAATTTCAAGTGTGGAGAAGAGGTGGTTAAGAGAATTCCCAATATCATGAAATTGAAAATTGAATATCAAGAATTTACTGAAATTGGGAGACATGATGGAGATTACTATTGCCTCAGCAATCTTCAGCGTCTGTGTAAACTGGAATCTTTAACCTTCAATAGGCTTAGCAGAAGTGATGATGAATTTATGCAGAGCCTTACCTTCCCACAGTCTCTTAAAAAGTTGGTTATGATAGATCATTGTTCATTTGGGTGGGAAGAGATGCTAGAAAAGATAGGGTCATTACCCCTTCTTCAGAAACTCGATTTGAGATTAGGGAGCTTCACAACACACAAGTGGGAAACAATTGAAGGCCATTTCCCCAGCCTCAAATTCTTGAGACTGGATTGTAGTGGTTTGAAACATTGGATGATAGAAGACAGCTCCCATTTTCCATGCCTTGAGCACCTCCACCTTTATAGATTAAGAGAGTTTGAGGAGATCCCTACAGAAATTGGTGAAATACCAACGCTGCAATCAATTGAGTTGGAGGAGTGCAGCGACTCAGTGGTTAAGAGTGCGAAGAAGATAGTAGAGGAACAAGAGGGAATCACACTGAGGTGAAGAACCTTTCATGTTCGAGTTTTCATCTACGAGAAGCAGCAAGAAGGACTGCAGAGCCTCGCAAGCCTCAACTTTAAAGTTGATGTGAACTTAGTAGATTGATCTCTTCTCTCTATTTCTCACTTTGTTCTCCTATCTCACTTCTGCTATCATGAATTCTCATTTTAATTCTTTCATCTTAATTCATTAATAAAAGTTCATTTCATTTATCCTCTCGCATTATGATCTCATTTGCAAAATAAACGAACCGCAAGAACATTTTTAAAAGTTTTGTTGTTCAGAATTTTATATATACAACGATATTGATGGATGGAAATTGATATTCATTAAAAAAATAAAGAAATTAAAAGAAAGAAAGATAATCATATACGTATTGGATGGATATTGATATATGTATTGGATGTTTATAAATTAATCAATAATTATATACTGTGTTCCTATGAACAAGTCATATTTGGGTCTGGATACTTTCAAACTTTTTTGTTTATTGAGTTTATGCAGTAGTATTGGTAAATAGTTGAGTTCGCATACTTTCAATTTTATTTTAGTTTGGATCTTTATAATTTCATTTAAGTTAAAATTAGGTTCTTGTTTGTAGAGTAACTTAAGAACGTAATGTTAACATGTAAAAAGTACAATGAACAAACCCAGAAACATATGGTCGTCCACGAAGATTGTTTCAATACATATAATTAACACATAATAAATTAATTTTCATTCTAATCAATTACAAACTTACAGTACATGTAATCAAGAAGAATGAAACACAAACCAAACATTGCCAACAACCTCTTTCAACTGAAATGGGATGATGGCCTAGTGGTGTTGTCACCTTTTTTGCACAAGACAATTGTCGGTTACTCTCGTCATAAAAGAAAAAGGATCAAATATAATTCAAACTAGCAACTAAGATAGCTAGTTCCAAATGAAAACGTCCATGATTCGACTTGTATCCCACACCGTATAGAAAGTCGAATGCAACACAGTGATTAATCATATAGTGATTTAATGTTATCTTAATAATGTATCATTTTGATTGCAATTCTCAATAAAAAAAATTAAATAAAGCGGTAAGTTTAAAATTTCTTAACTAGCCTCCAACTATTGTGTAAAATTGGCAATTGCTAGTCCAGAGATTGAAGTGTTTGTTATTTTTCTGCAGTTATATTATGAAATAGAACCGAGTTTGGAAAATCATGAAACACAAAATTGTTTAATCATCTTTGTTTGTTTAACAAACTAGTATTACCCCACAAGTTGCGTGGTTATATGAGCGATGTTATGTGGTCGAACGTACATTAGTGCTCATTACGTGTCTAATTTCATACGTGATCTTTTTGTTTCTAATAGTTGTTCATATTTAAATAAGATGTGTTTCTATTGTACTATAACAATTTTCAAATACGGAATGAAACACAACATGTGGACACAAAAAATGTTTTAAGAAAAAAATACCAATGTCGAGCATGGAAAAAATATAAATTTAGTAAACACAAACATTTTGTAATAGTAATATCAGCTTGTTTGATACAAATAAATATTATTAAATAAGTTATTCATCATTTCACAAAAACTAATAACAACAACAACAACAACAAATTATGTATACATATATATATATATATTATTTTTAGTTTCAGTTTTATTTTTTTTACTTGAAAAAATAATGAATATATAAATATGTATAATTCATAATTTTTTATAAAGCTTTTTACAAAAATTAAATAATACGAAAACATTTCGTGACTTTATTTTATGTAATGCAATTTGAATTTCGTTGTACACATGTACAGTAAATTTACATTTGTAAATATTATATACACACAACTAAGTTAAGATAAGGAAAAAGAAAGATTATATATTGTTTGTGTGTGTGGACGATAGAATTTGTGAATTTTAAACCAATTGAGTTAGTAGCAAAAAATTGTTTTCTGGGTTTTAGTAGTTCATTTCCTTTTATTTTTCAATATTTTGAGATTTATTGAGTGTTTGAGAATTGAATGAGCACACACTTTTTGACATATGTTCAAAATGTTTTGTTTTATTGCTAAATTTTGACAAAAAAATAAAATAAAATTGGGAGTAGAAATAGAACTTAATTGTGTTGCTTGGTTGAGTTATTTAAATGATTGCACTTTTCTTTATTCATATTGTAAAATAATGACGTCAATAACACATGACAATAATACATAAATGAACCATTTATGGGCCAACATAATCATAATAAATTATATATTATACTTGAGTCACAAAAATGATGAGTTTTTTTTTTCCAACCCGAAGGCTAGTCCAATTTAGATAAAGAAAAAAAATGAATAAAAAATAATCAATATCAGCTTTGAGTGAGTTTCCACTTTCCAAATACTTCTTGGGGCCTAGGGTTTTGAATGTTTATACCCGATGATGAATGTTGAGTATCTTTGAATTTAACTTTTGATGAAAACTGAAATAAATTTACTATCATCTATTTTTAATTAACTATTTAATTAATGAACGAAAATCTACAATAATGAATTTGGGTTGAGAAAATAGAAGATATATACTTACTATGAGTAACGTTTGTGATGTCTGCTCTTTTATGGGTGCTGAGCTTTGTGTTCAATGACTCGCCGATCTTCTTGTGTCCACCACCCTATATATCACGAAAAAAAAAAAAAACATCACATAGCAAAACTCAATAAAATTAATGGGAAAAATGATCAACATTTTTTCTGATATCGTGAAATTATTCTCTTATGCATGTTGATTTTTTTAAAAAAAAATTATGTAGCGGCATGTTCGTGGAAGATGGTTATGGTAGTATACTGTTAATCTTTGTGAATCATCAACCGGATCACAACTTTCAATTCCATATTTGTCTTAAATTGTTACAACCAAATCACACACTACATCTTCAAGTCCATGTTTTTCTTTAAAATGCCTACAACAAATTTATAGAAGAAAGAGCATTTAAAAATCTGAAAAATATAATACAAAACATGAAAAATAAACCATTGCTCTAAATTTGAAGCAAAACCAAGAAAAGAAGAAAAAGTGACAAAGAGACTGAATAGCAATTTACAATTTTTTTTGTTTGAGCAAGAAATTTGCAAAGTTGAATGAATGTTTTGGACTTAAAAAATTGGCATACAACATCTATATAGTGCTGGATTCGAAAATATGTGTATTTCAAAATTTGTACAACAAAAACTTAAAATTTGAATTTTGAACTCGATTGACAGAGTTATGTGCGTACATAATTTAGTCAACAAATGTATCATATCCATATTTTTCAATAAAAAATATAAAATATTTGGTGCTACACAATTAGATTTATTAATTTTTCTTAAAAAAAGATTAATTATTGGAAAAATACATGAGTTTTCGTGATAATACCAAAATAAAATAGAAGTTACGATAGGCACGACTTTGTTTATATGTTTAAAAAAAGATTAATTATAGGAAAAATACATGAGTTTTGATACAATATTTGTAATTTACACATAAACTTTGAAACTTTACCTGCAATTACCACACAATTTTATAATTTGTTGAAAAACTGACACAATTTTACAATAAAATGTAAATTAAACAAATCATTCCGAGCTTTATTGTATAGTGAAAATCAATTATTTACAAAATTATAATATTTTTTTATAATTGTTTGGAATTTTGGGTATGTATTTTGACCAAATTATAAAATTTTGTGTTGTGAAGTTGTGTCTAGATTGCTAATTTGTCAAATTTCATTTTTTTTTTTTTGTGTAATTGATCCTTGTTATGGACAAAAATGGTTTGACTCATTAACGCTTATGGGTGATTCTATATATAGCCACTAATTTTCTCATCATAGCCACCCAAATTAAATTAAATAAAAGTGTGAATTGAATGTTCCATTTTGCCCTTATGGCCTTACTATTTCTTCTCCACGACTCTGCCATAGTAATTTTGTTCTGCAAACATAAATTTAATTTATAATACGTGATTAGCTTTAGTTTTGATGTAAAATTTGTGATTAGCCTTGGCACGTAAAACTCATCCTCCAATTCACCCAATTTAAAAGCATCAAACTCGCCCAATTAATAAATCACCTAAAATACAAAAAAGTCACCCAATTATTAAGTAGTCAGAAAATAAAAGAAATATTTTAAATTAAAATTAAATTTCGAAGAGGATGTTGCTTGATGAAAATATATACCGACCTTCTTTCAGCGTTCAAGTACCCCAATTGCAAAATTTCGCAATCATAAAGTTAACAAGAAGTTTATGGACTGAATTATATTCTTGTCAAAAAAATTTGCAAGTAGAACAACACAAGTGTTAAAATAAGGTTCAATGTGCAAATCAACGTATACCTTCAAATTTTACAGAGGATTTAGGGCTTCTCTAAATATTAAATTTGTTGCTTCTTTTTTTCGAAGACGGAGGCTTTACATTTCCAGAATTGAAGGATATACACAAAGAATGGTGGAAACTCTAATAAAAGAAATTTGGGGGGGGGGGGGGGGGCTATAAGGGCAAAATTGAATATTTAATTTATGTTTATATTTTATTTAATTTTGGTGGTTATAATGAGAAAATTTTGGACTATGTATAGAATTACCCAACACTTATTTATTTAGGCCCAATAAAATCATTTGTCTTCAGTCCACCAACAAAGCCCAAAACACTACCATGTTTGTAGTCCCGAAGAAGTCATACTAAGTCAAGATCAAAAATCTAGATTGGACGAGGTATAAGGAGGGGCAACCAAGTCTAGGGGAGAAGCTGGAGATTTCAGATTCTCAAATAAGGTACATGAGATCCTCATCACAGGGGACTCTAATTCTTGCTTTTATTTTATCTCCCTCAATCTTATTTGGGAATACAATTATCTGACTTGGGTGTTGGAGAGCGAACGAACACTACCCTTTTGGCATTCCTCACTCTAACGTCATTTTTGTTTGTCTATGCAGATCGTCATTATCCGAACTCTGAACGAATTTAATGGTAGATTTGTGGATCTACCATCCTTAAAAATTATAAAAACATGAAACTAAAAATTACAAGTTTGTTGCTTAAATATATAACAAGCTAATATATTATTTACAGAGAAGCTTCCTAATTATATATAAAAAAAACTCATGTAATTGAGACAATTATTTACACAGAGAAGCTTCCTAAATATATAAATAGCTAAGTAGTTATTTACAGTGAGAAGATTAGAAGCTTCCTAAATATATATAAAAAGTTATGGGTGGTTGATCCGGCCAATCTTGAAAAAATGTTAAAATTAATATTAACCGTAACACTAAAAAGTATCAGTTCAAAGCCTTAAAGTATCACCTATAGTATCGGATATAAAGAAAAAATAAAAATAAAAAAACAACAAAACTAGCATCAACCGTAAGTCCATAACACTAACAAGTATTACTTAAAATTCAAAAAGTATCACATGTTTTGACGGGTTTTTTTTTTTCGGGTTGAACATGTCATGAATGTATTGACTTGCGTTGACCATCTGTGCACCTGATACACAAGAGAATTAGCGAAAAAGTTAATATAAGAAAATCATTTACATCTTTACCAATATAATATATTCTTCAATGCGTGAATTAGCACAAGAAAATCAACATTGTATGTTGTTAGGGTTGTAAATGAATAGATTCACTCGTGAACTATTTAAAACTCGGCTCAAAAAAAGTTTATTCGTTTTCCAGACGAATCTCGAATCGAGCTCTATTAACTTATCAAGCTGAACTTGAATATAATAGTATTCGGCTCAACTAACTCACAAACATATTAGAATTTGTGCTTAATCAAATATGTCCGTGAACATGTTCACGATTCATAAATATTATAAATATTTTTTAATGGATAAATCAAACAAGCATTTTTTCGGAGCACATTCGAGCTTGGGCTCAATTAGTAAATTTTTTAGTATTTAATGAGTCGAGCTCGCATAATAAATATTTGTCGAATAGAGTTTGAACAAAAAAAAAATACAAATCAACCTCAAGCCGAACTAAAACTCTAATAATTTTTAATGAGTCAAGTTCGAACATCAAGATATTCGGCTCAATTCAATTCGTTGATGCATATTTTATGTACAAATAATTCTTCACCAAACGTTTGAATTTCTTTTTTGGCGGCTAAGGAAAAAACTATGGGCGCCTGCGGAAATATCTTAGCTTTAATATATATATACATACTAAACACTAAACATTATCTCTTCATTTCTATTTAAATATATATTCTCAAATCTCGAGAGCCGCCTGTCACAAATGTTAATAATTATTTAGCCTTATTATATTTCTTTCTTGTTTTCTCTTTCACAAATTATATCTCATCATTTTCATTCACACTGCAATTAAGTCTATTCATCTGTGTGTTTGTGCATTGATTTTCAAAGTTAAGAGAAAAATGGCGGCTTATGCATCTCTGGTTTCTGTTATGCAAATTATAAATCAGCTCCAGCATCATCCCTCCCCTCCAATTTCCATCGACGAACAACAAGTCGAATCTCTCACTGAAATTGTTACCTTCCTGCAGCAATTTCTTGAGGGCTCCACCGCTGAATCTGATCCACTGGAGATACGCATCGCAGATGCAGCCTACGAGGCGGAAGATGTTATCGAATCCCATATCGTCGACGCAATTCAGCTGCGCCGACGGCGATCCACCAGTTGGAGTTGGAGCAGCTTCTTCATCAATTGCTTTCCAAGTCATCATGAAGAACTCAGATTTTGGAACAAGTTCTGTCATGATCTACAGAAAGTGATAGAAGAAATGGATTCAATCAAGAAAACGGTGATGGAGATGATGAGAGAGAAGAGTAGTGCAGTCCAAGCTCATCAGCAGCAGCAGAGGAACATCATCAGATCCTCGTCTGTGATTGGGAAGAACATGAGCAGTATGATGGTGGGATTTGATGATGTGTTGGTTCAACTCTTGGATAAGCTCACCGGTGGACCATCCAGTCGCCAAGTCATCCCTATCACGGGGATGGGCGGAATAGGTAAGACCACTCTTGCTCGAAACGTATTTGAGCATGCACTCGTTAAGGATCATTTTGATATTTGTGCTTGGGTTACAATTTCGCAACAGTATAACACGAAAGAAATTGTTGGAGTTGGCCCAATTGCCATTTCGGCCCAGTCCCTATTTCTATCTTCAACCCGGCCCAAGACCCTAAACCCCTAACCCTACCCGACGGTCCATCTCCCCCTTCAATTCTAATAATTGAGCTCGCTGTTTCACGATGCTCTAGAACTCTCTATAACCTAGAGATGGATCGGCTTCTGAGAGAGGCCTCACAACACAGATCTACCTAGCATCCTTTCTCTCTCTTTCTGGATCTTCTCAACTTGCTCCCACGGTTTCTCTGGCCGGAGTTCTGACCATCGGCTCCTGTTTGGCCGCTGAGTGTTGGGAGAAGTTGCTGTTGAGGGAGAAAAGATCGATCATCGCCGCCCCCTCCAAACCCTACCCGCCGCTTCCTCTTCCCCTTCCCCTCTGGTCTGGGCATCTCCTGTCGCCGGAGTTGCTAGCGCCGCCGCCTGTGGGAAATCTGAGCCAGCCGTGCCTTTGGCACCCTTTCTCACTCTCGATTGCTTTCTGTCCTTTACTGTTCCTCGATATATTATCTCTGCTCTTTTATCTAACTTGTTCACCTGTTTACTCTACAGATCTGTTGACCCTTGTGCCTGTGAAGAACCTTGAAGGTCCCTTGACCTTCACCTCTGAGGCCGACGCCGGTGCAGCCTCTGCTTGAAGAACCCTAGTCTAGATACTGTTGTAATTATTGCTTGTAATCTATTTCTGGGTTCAAGCTACTTGAGTAGCAAGTGTTTAGGAACCGCAAGGGGTAGGAAACCAAGCGGTGCAACCCTAGCTAGGCGATATCACAACAGAAATTATTTGCAAAATTCTATCTCGAGAAAGTGGGAACTTGAGTGAGGAAGAATTAGGAGTTGATTTGCACAAATATCTATATGATAGGAGGTATCTCATAATAATGGATGATATGTGGAGTATAGAAGTGTGGGAGAAGATGGGATCTTTCTTTGTTGATTGTAACAATGGGAGCCGAATAATTGTTACAACTAGGGAATCTCACTTGACTTCCCAATTGACCCAATCTAATTATGGCCTTGATATGAAATTTCTAGATGAGGTTGATAGTTGGAATCTCTTCTCCAAAACTGTTTTCGGGGAAGAAAGTACTATTCCTCTTGAACTGGAGAAAATAGGAAAGAAGATTGTGGAAAAATGCAGAGGGCTTCCTCTTTCAATTGTTGTGATTGGAGGCCTTCTGGCAAAATCCCAACATACACAAAAATATTGGGAGGATATAGAGCAAAAATTCAATTCAATTGTGAATTTTGAGAACGATCAGTATTGCTTGAAAATATTGAAATTGAGTTATAACCATTTGCCGGCTCATCTAAAGCCATGTTTCTTGTATATGGGAAGTTTTGAGGAAGACAAAAGAATTCGTGTCTCCTCGCTCATCAAGCTGTGGGTTTCTGAAGGATTTCTAAAACCAGAAAATGGCAAAACCTTGGAAACAATTGGAGAAGAGTTCTTAAAGGATTTAATTGATAGAAATCTCATTTTAATTCATAATTTGGGATCTACTGGAAATATAAAGTACTGCAAAATACATGATTTGTTGAGGGATCTCTGTTTGAAAGAAGCCGAAAATGAGAGGTTTTATTATGTGATTGGGCAACATGGTGCTCAAGGCATACATAACCGACGCCGCATGTTTTATCCTAAAATAAGTTCTAATGAAGTTTTCCAATCCCTATCTCATATTCGTTCTCTTACATCTCAACACCATCAAGTTAGATTGTCGACAAATTTTAGATTATTGAGGATATTTAATGCATCTTATTCAAATATATTTATAGTTGAGCCTAATGTTCCTGAGTACCGCTTAAAAAAAGTTATTGATAAGTTAGTGAACTCTAGGTATGTTGCTATTAATGCATATAGTTGGAAAACCAAACTCCCTTCTTCAGTTAATTTCCTTTGGAATCTACATACACTACGAATTGAAGCTGGAAAAGGAGTCATTGTTGCACCAGTTGAGATTTGGAAGATGTCTCAACTTAGACATGTCGAGTTCTTATTAGATGGTATGTATCTCCCAGATCCTCCGAGTGACAGTAGTACCGTGATCTTGGAGAATCTACAAACACTCAAAGGAGTAGTGAATTTCAAGTGTGGAGAAGAGGTGGTTAAGAGAATTCCCAATATCATGAAATTGAAAATTGAATATCTGGAATTTACAGAAATTGGGAGACATGATGGTGATTACTATTGCCTCAGCAATCTTCAGTGTCTGTGTAAACTAGAATCTTTCACCTTCAATAGGGTTAGCAGAAGTGATGATGAATTTATGCAAAGCCTTACCTTCCCACACTCTCTTCAAAAGTTGGTTATGATAGATCATTGTTCATTTGGGTGGGAAGAGATGCTAGAAAAGATAGGGCCATTACCCCTTCTTCAGAAGCTCAATTTGAGATTAGGGAGCTTCACAACACACAAGTGGGAAACAACTGAAGGCCAATTCCCCAGCCTCAAATTCTTGAGACTGGATTGTCGTGGTTTGAAACAGTGGATGATAGAAGACAGCTCCCATTTTCCATGCCTTGAGCACCTTTACCTTTATAGATTAAGAGAGTTGGAGGAGATCCCTACAGAAATTGGTGAAATGCCAACGCTGCAATCAATTAAGTTGGAGGATTGCAGCGACTCAGTGGTTAAGAGTGCGAAGAAGATAGTAGAGGAACAAGAGGGAATCACACTGAGGTGAAGAACAACTGTCCTTTCATCTACGAGAAGAAGCAAGGAGGACTGCAGAGCCTCGCAAGCCTCAACTTTAAAGTTGATGTGCACTTAGTAGATTGATCTCTTCTTTATATTTCTCACTTTGTTCTCCTCTCTCACTTCTGCTATCATGAATTCTCATTTTAATTCTTTCATCTTAATTAATTAATAAAAGTTCATTTCATTTATTCTCTCGCATTATGATCTCATTTGCAAAATAAACGAACCGCAAGGACATTTTTAAAAGTTTTGTTGTTCAAAATTTCATACAACAACATTGATGGATGGATATTTATATTCATTAAAAAAATAAAGAAATTAAAAGAAAGAAAGACAAATAATCATATACGTATTGGATGGATACATATATATATATATATATATATATGTATTAGACTATTGGATGTTTATAAATTAATCAATAATTATATATTGTGTTCCTATGAACAAGTCATATTTGGGTCTGGATACTTTCAAACTTTTTTGTTTATTGAGTTTATGCTGTAGTATTGGTAAATAGTTGAGTTCGCACACTTTCAATTTTATTTTAATTTGGATCTATATAATTTCATTTAAGTTAAAATTAGGTTCTTGTTTGTAGATTGAGTAACTTAAGAACGTAATGTTAACAAGTAAAAAGTACCGTGAACAAACCCAGACACATGATCGTCTACGAAGATTGTTTCAATACATATAATTAACACATAATAAATTAATTTTCATTCTAATCAATTACAAACTTACAGTACATGTAATCAAGAAGAATGAAACACAAAAATGGGACGGCCTAATGGTGTTGTCACCTTTTTTACACAAGACAATTGTCAGTTACTCTCATCATAAAAAAAAGACTAAATATAATTCAAACTTGCACCTAAGATAGTTCCAAATGAAAACATTCATGATTCGAGTTGTATCCCACAACGTACAGAAAG
Source organism: Perilla frutescens (assembly GCA_026008535.1). Classification (NCBI taxonomy): domain Eukaryota; kingdom Viridiplantae; phylum Streptophyta; class Magnoliopsida; order Lamiales; family Lamiaceae; genus Perilla; species Perilla frutescens. Next base: position 70,009,055 of record BRKX01000004.1, read on the forward strand.
TCGAATGCAACACAGTGATTAATCATATTGTGATTTAATGTTATCTTATTAATATATCACTAGTATTTCTCTCGTGCGATGTACGGAAAAACAACATATATATGATACTTAAAATTATCATCTAATTATCAAATGAAATTAAAAAATTATAATGTGTATAATATGTAAAATAATAGTTATAATAATTTTCATTAAATTAAATAATTCATGCTCGTTGTCTACTAAGGTTTCTCACCATATATATATATATATTATCAATCTTAAATTATGGAGAACTATTTTTTTTTGCAAAAAATTATAGTGCAATCTTTGTAGAAAGATGAGTTGTTGATTCAGGAAAAAAAGAGTTTGGAATAGAGAGCAAAAGTAATTGTGGCCAGTAACTGTACGTATAATTAGATTTTGGTTATTTTTAATATATATGTATATACATACATAGATATATATTTATATAATATGAATCTATGGAGAGTAAATGAAGGAGTGCGATTATAATTTCCCAAAAATAACAAAAATCAACAATGATCCACCGGCTCATCGTCACATAATTATGCCAATGTGTAGTTCAATTATTTACATCATATATTTTTATTATTAAATTTCTCACATTAATACACGGGATCATTATATGCATTTGATTATATCATAATTAAAAAAATATATACACATCAAATTATTTATATAAAAAAAATTCTAAATGAATATTTGACTTGTAATGTAAATAATTTTTGAATAAAATGAGTATGAATCAAATAATGAATTTTGTAATATACAATTTGTAGGTGGAAAATAAATAATTAGTGTGGCACCTTTAATTTCAGGTTTATGAAATATATATATATATATATATATATATATATATATATATATATATATATATATATATATATATATATATATATATTCTCCTCCCTCCTCTCTCTCTCTCTCCCCTCCCATCCCTTAT